>JARYHS010012519.1:60792962-60878943 GCA_031002005.1 Vandiemenella viatica | reverse complement strand
TATTTTAGTTTTAGTCACAAAATATACAATATAACCAACAAAGAACATATTTACACTTAGGTTATAAAATTCATAAATGGCAAAAGTAGTCCAGCAATAGGGTCTGTCATAAAAAAGAGGCCTCACAAACATTATAACACTTAGAAGATTTTTCTTATCTTGCAACGTATTAGTGAGAGTATGCAGAATCTAAGTTTTTAACCTCCGACACCTTCAGCACAATTTTATCTATCCAAAAAATGTTAAAATTTTGGTACTTTTTTCAGTTTTTCATCTATAACTTCTTCGTGATGAGTCCTAGCAAGTAATGTTTTTGTTTCCAATTTAAAGAGAACAAAATTTCCTACAAGATTTGTAGTACAAAGTTTTTTCTAAACTCAAAACTAAGAGAGATACAGATGTTCGAAAATCAACAAAATTTCACAATTTTCACTGAAAGTTGGGTTTTTGCCTACTTTGTCACTCAAAATGACCT
Organism: Vandiemenella viatica; assembly: GCA_031002005.1. NCBI lineage: Eukaryota > Metazoa > Arthropoda > Insecta > Orthoptera > Morabidae > Vandiemenella > Vandiemenella viatica. The sequence goes on along the minus strand of JARYHS010012519.1, from coordinate 60,878,468 downwards.
GGAACCCCTATATATATATATATATATATATATATATATATATATATATATATTACTTAGTATGTATATGTACTATTCTTTGATTAGTGATGGTCAATTCAATAATCATATGGCACTGTTTGCTGGGAGATCCCAAAGGACTGTTCAGCTGTCAAGTGCTAGTGTTTTTTGATTTGCCATGCATTGTGTCCCTTTGTGGCTCTCTAACCTAACCAGGGAATAGTACAGGGTATAGGGAACCTACAGCTTAACGTCGAATCAGAAGCACAGAACTCTTCTGGCTTACTTCATATTACACAGCAAGCTGTGGCAGAGCTGAAGGCCAGGTTAATGGCCTTTGAGAATCACAGTTGGAACCGGGATTTCAATCTCCAGCCATACGTCTTAACCACTGAGCTACCAGACTGTTCTAATACTGATGGTATTTGTAGCAGTTTGAAAAACGGATTTGCAAAAAATGAAAGCATAATGTTATGACACAAAGTTTATTTTCACAGTCAAAATTAAGTCATAATAAGTAAAAAATTGGACATAAATCTGTTTCTTTTCTGTTTGAATGGTTTGAAACACTGTTTTCCATTTGGATTCGCTCCGTACTTCAAGGGAGCAAAATTGTGTCAATATGAAGCATAACATCTCTTCAAGATGCAACATAAAAATTGTTGTGGATGGGGGATGTGCATAAGGTAATGTGGCATCATAGTTAAAACTTTGGCTCCATCTGTGGAAAATATGAATCTTAACTGAGAATGCAATATAGACCCAATATCACAGTTATGTTTGATGGATACTGAAGTGACGCTGCACAGAGAGGAATAAAATCGTCTGAAAGGTTTCATCATTTGAAAACATCAGATACTTCAGCAGACATCATTTTCAGTGAGGAAACAAGTGCTGCAGTGACACAGCAAATGAAAGCAACAAGAACTGTGTAATTTTGATACTAATGCAAACACTGAAAAAGGAGGCATGCATCAACAGGCAGAAGATGCAGCTAGATTGATTGTTGATAAAGCTATTTCCAAGCAGCAAAATCTGAAAGTGTGATAATTCTGACTGCGTATATTGACTTTTTCTTTCTGCTAATGGGCCTTGTACTGAAAGGCAAGGAGTCAGGTTTATGGTACTCTACCACTCCCTTCAAGTTTCAACCCACATTTCCTCTTCATCCATGCATTTACAGGATGTGAAACAAATCAAAAATTTTCAGCTATGGGAAAGAAAAATTGTGCTACCTTATTCAATAGTCAATACCAACCACATCTGAAAGTAACACGTGTGCTAACTTCTCAGAAGTCCTAGCCTCCAGCGACTAGCATCTGCAGAACATGCAGGGAACAGCTTGTCTTTGAATGGTACAGACAATTTGCTTGTGGAACATTGGAAAGCTCAGACACAAAATATATACAAAATCTGCCCAAAAAAAATGCATTCAGTAATCAAAGTACAATACATATATATAATATTCTCTGAGGCAGTCTCCCACATCACCCACTTCCCATAATGTTCTCCTGTTGACAAAGGGCTCGTCCTGAAAATTTCTTTATCAGTTGTATTTTTCCTTTTTTGTGTGTTCATCCATCATCTAAATGTAAGTGGTGGCTCATTTCGCTATCCTAATTTAATTCCTTTTCATTACTTAGCGCCTTTGATTTCATTGCTTACTATATATATATATATCAAGTATATACAGTGATACCAGGCGATTTTAAGCGACAGTGTAGGTAAACCCAACTTTTAGTGAAAAATGTGAAATTTTGCTGATTTTCGAAGAACTGTAGCACGCTTAGTTTTTAATTTGAAAAAAAAAATTTGTACTACAAAAGTTGTAGGAAATTTTGTTCTCTTTCAAACTGGAAATAAAGTATTTCTTGCTAGGCTTCATCAGGAAGGAGTTAAAGGCAAAAAACTGAAAAAAGTACCAATATTTTGACGTTTTTTTTGGCCAAAAAATTGTGCCGAAGGTGTCGGAGGGTCAAAAACTTAGTTTTTGCATAACCAGCACAGACTATTCACACCGTATACACAAAAATAAGTTTGCTGAACACAACCATCTTGAAGTGACCAAATATTCACAACTCCTCTTGGTCCTTTTGATCTACCTGTAACACAAAAAAATATATACAAGATACAAAAAAGAAAAAATCTTCTATATGATATACTGCAAGGTCAAACTACCCCATTACTGGACTAAATAACAATAAAAATAGTAAGAAAGGGTTAGTCACATAACTAGGGAAAATACCACTTGAGTATGTGCTCCACCACAAGTAAATTCAGTTCAGTAAACACCATAAGTAACTGGAGGAAAAGGGAACTCAGTACATGCTTATAAAATCTGATGAAAAAATCTTCATTCATAATAGCCAATATGAAAAGAAATAATCTCTATTTCCAAATATTTTTTGACACAATATTTCCTCCCACCTTTCTTGACTTGTACAGCAATTTTTGCATAAGTAATTATGTAATCATTGGCAAATTATTTCTTAGATATATCACAAATTACTCCTTAGACATACCAGTTATTTCCCAAGTGCTGAAATTGCAAAGAAACTATTTCAAGTGTGATTAGCAATTTATGTAGTACACATATCACACTCTTATTCTAATTTCAAATTACTTCCATGATTATGCACCCAAAAGAAAAGATAATAATTTCTGATCAATGAAAAATGACTCCAATATATATAGTATACCTTGCTTCTATCAAAACAGGCTGCAAGGCCAAAATCATCTAACCAGCACAGACTATTCACACCGCCTACACCAAAAAAAGTCTGCTGAACACAACCATGTTGAAGTGACCAAATATTCACAACTCCTCTTGGTCCTTTCGAGCTACCTGTAACATAAAAAATCAAATAGATTGGGATTCTTTAAATGGTAGATGTAAGTATAACTAACATGAGGAACACTGGTTGTGATTAGAAATATAAATGTATATAAAAACAACAACCACTAGTGCAATTTCATTAAGGTAACATATAAAACATATACAAATGAAATAACATGACATAGATGTCTCCGCACATTACTTATTTTTTAAATATCCTTCTGTAGAACAGACTAAAGTTTTTTTTCTCTATTATCAAAATACACAAAATAAAGCACAACATTTTTTGAATGTGAATTCTGTACATTATTACTCTTTAACCTGTCATTCCACTCAGATTTGTCACAGGTTACCAAGTTTCCTTTATTTCCTAATTCTCAACAAGTCACATTTATGAAATTTATTAGTCATCAAAAAATATGCACTTCATGTTCTTTCTGCTTACTTATATTTGAACAAATTTACAGAAATTATCAAAACTCCAAAAAATTTTAATTAATTTAGTCACTCTTCCAAGGGGTTTTTTTTTTTTTTTTTTTTTTTTGCCTTACTCTAGTAGTGAATAAATTTCAATTATTAATAACTTACTAAAAACGCTAAAAGAATTGTTGAAATTACTAGCGGGAAAAAGTAGGTGGGAAAAGTAAAGGTGAAACATAGGTTTGTAGGGAAATTGCCACCGGCGCAAGTGTTCCATCGCAATTAAATTACATTTCTATCATGCTGACATTCTCGTTAGAAGTACAAGAACACTTTATACAATAAGCTATTTGACTATTTTTGGGAAATTGTTTTAAACTGTTCATTCACACACTTAATATTATTTATTTTTTGAAAAACTATCACATTTTAAGTAAAAGACATTGTTGAAATTTAAAGTAAAAAAATGCCTACCAAAATTACACTTTGTACCATAGTGCAGACTACAAATATCAGTGACATCACTCACCAATAAACACAGTCTTATAATACAAAACGTTTTGTTTATTTTTCTGAGTTTGTATACAAACTGACCAAAGTATGGTTTATGAGAAGTTTGCAATGGTTTAATGTACAAACACAATAATTAAACTCTCTCAGAAACTTTAAATGTAATCCATAATTGCTGAAATACAAAAAAGTCACTATAGCTTGTAAGTAGAATCCAAGATGACTAATTCATATATCTTTTGTTGTGAACATGATCTATACTAAAATTATGTTCAGGAAAACGTAGTTCTGAAACAAAGTAATGATCTTTAAAAAGTTTCTGATAAATAGAAGTGTTCAGTATGCAAATTGGGTTCAGTAAAGAAGACAGGTGGATGTATATATTATGACATCTCATATATTTCACACTAATACAATTCGCTCCTGTGGGCCTTCATTTGAGAAAAACTGAGAGTTAAAAACTGCAGGTTAAAAATATAGCTGTAGACAAGAAAGAGAAACAAAAGTAGTTAGTGGCATGCTTCAAGGCATGGTGTTGCTGTTTGAAGAATTACAGACTGATTTTTGCAAAATCAGAAATCACATGGGCTGTGTGGACCTAGATTGAAGAGCCAAAGAAACTGGTACACCTGCCTAATATCGTGTAGGGACCCTGTGAGCACACAGAAGTGCTGCAACACGACATGGCATGGACTCAACTAATGTCTGAAGTAGCGCTGGAGGGAATTGACACCATGCATCCTGCAAGGCTGTCTACAAATCTTTGAGAGTACGAGGGGGTGGAGATCTCTTATGAAAGGCAAGTTGCAAGGCATCCAATATATGCTCAATAATGTTCATGTCTGGGAAGTTTGGTGGCCAGCGGAGGTGTTTAAACTCAGAAGACTGTTCCTGGAGCCACTCTGTAGCAATTCTGAACATGTTAGGTGTCGCATTGTCCTGCTGGAAAAGCTTAAGTCCTTCGGAATACACAATGGACATAAATGGATGCAAGCGATCAGCCAGGATGTGTACGTACATGTCACCTGTAAGAGTCATATCTAGAAGTGTCAGGGCTCCCATGTCATTCCAACTGCACACACCCCACACCATTACAGAGCCTCCACCAGTTTGAAAAGCTCCCTGCTGACATGCAGGGTCCAGGAATTCATGAGGTTGTCTCCATACACGTACACATCCATCTGCTCGACACAATTCGAAATGAGACTTGTCAGACCAGGCAACATGTTTCCAATCATCAACCAATTTCGGTGTTGATGGGCCCAGGCGAGGCATAAAGCTTTGTGTCATGCACTCAGGAAGGGTACATGAGTGGGCCTTTGGCTCCGAAAGCCCATATCGATGATGTTTCGTTGAATGGTTACACGATGACACTTGTTGTGGCCCAGCATTGAAATCCGCAGCAATTTGCAGAAGGGTTGCACTTCTGTCACGTTGAACGATTCTTTTCAGCCATCATTGGTCCCATTCTTGCATGATTTTTTTCTGGCCGCAGCCATGTCGGAGATTTGATGTTTTACCAGATTCCCAATATTCATGGTGCACTTGTGAAATAGTTGTAAGGTGAAATCCCCACCTCATCACTACCTAGGAGATGCTGAGACCCATCTCTCGTGCGCCGACTATAACACCACGTTCAAACTCACTTAATTTATGATACCTGCTATTGTAGCAGCAGTAACTGATCTAACGCCTGTGCCAGACGCCTGTTGTCTTATATAGGCATTGCTGAATGTTTACACATCTTTGTGTTTTCGTACACATTACCAGTTTCTTTGGTTCTTCAGTGTATATATCCAGCAAAAAGCTAGTTTGTTTGCAGAACTAACACACCTCAAGAGCATGTTCCAGAATAATGGCTACAACAATCACCAAATTTGGTGCGGCTTCAGACAGAAGACCAGTTGAGAGCCAACAGACAAGGAGGACAAACCAAGAGCCACAGTTTTCAACCCGTACACCGGCAACGTATCAAGCAAGGTTGGCAGAATTCTATGCCAGAACAACATCAAGTGCATTTACTGCCCACCAGCCAAGACTAATACACTTCTAGGCTAATTTAAAGATGATCTAAGACTAAAGAAACATGGTGTAAACCACATACTGTGCAAGTGCAGAAAAGCATACGTTGGACATATTATTCACATGATTGTGGTGCACAGAACATAAACAGCACAAAGACCTACAGCAGTCATCAAACTCAGCAATTTCTGAACACTGTCTATAGATCTGGCATGCTATTAAATATGAGGACAAGAAAGTGCTGAAAAACACATCCCACTTTTGGGACTGCATATACAATGAAGCCACTGTGATTCAGTTACAGGATAATCTTATCAACAAGCACAATGGGTTACAACAAAATATTACCCCTGCAGACAGTCACATCTTGGACTGTGCTCCTCACAACAGTCAGTAGACATATCCTGAAGATGATGGCATGTTACACTGTCAAAAAAATTTTGAACAATGATCAATTGATCTGGCTGCATTCCAAAGAAATATTCAAGTAGCAGATTCACCAGGAAAACATATGATTATGTATTAGTGTTTTTGAGTTTGTTAACTGCTGTCTACATTGCTTTCATCTCTTCTGAGTGATGGATTTATTTTATCTATCCTTACTTGTTTTTTTTTTTAGTTCTTTATTAATGATGACATTGAAAAAATACAGAAGTCGTTTAGCTTCTGTCCTAAATGTTAGATATGTCGCAGTGAAAATAACACATCAGTTTTTGTTTATCTTTACTAATTTTCAATAATGTGAATATGTTCATTCTGTCTTTCACTTTTGCACGTATAAAACAGCCAAATTTGAATGGAAGAGAATAAAACGTGAACATGCAAAACTGAAAAAGGTGCTTTAAAAACCCAATACTTTTCTCAATATAAAAATTATATTATTGTAAATGTTCTTATTTTTTACTTAATCCCCTTTCAGACAAGATGTGTTTTAGAATTTTAAAAAATTAATTGGAACAATATTTCATTTTTTAGCACACAGAAAGCAGATCTAAAACAAATATTTAGTACTAGTAGCTATCAGAGACTTCATCTGCTCGGAAGTGTATTATGGTACAAGAGTTTTTTAAAAAAAATAATGATCATTTTGGTAATAAATATTACAACAATAAAAATTTATTTTAGTTCTATTATTAAAAAGTTCAATAATCTTTATCCTCTAAAAATGAAAATTACTTGTCATTTGAATATTGGTTTGATTTTGACAATATGTTGATTTGATCAAATATTTCTGCTTTAAAAAAGAAATTTGTGTGGCTTAGAATTAATTTATGTGGTATCATATAGGTTCCTTAAGAATTATTTTTAATTTCCTTGGTTTTCACTAATGTCGTATTATTGATGTCCTTATTTCAGCCAAATGTAAGTAGTTCCAATTGGTCAAGTTTCAAGCATTATACAGTGAATATATTAATTCACATGTGAATGACAGTATGATTTTTTAAAGGAAATATTAACGAAGATTGTGATTAGGTTGTAATGAAGCCTGGACCAAATGACAACTACCATGTTAACAATTCTATTTGATCAAGCAACAGTAAAAAATAAATTGCCATTACATTTTTTAAATATGACATGAAGAAAATTAAATTTAAGAATTTATATTTCCTATTCTGAAACTATTAATGAAGTTCATTAATTTTTGCCATTTTAAACAGAACACAGAATTGATTGTCATAACGTTTGTTTTGATCTCTGAAAAAAGTGAATTGGATATTTGTGAAAATCAATGAGTATAGGTGACAGCACCACCTATGAAGTCCGACATTCTTTGGTGCTGATAAAATGGAAATTGATAACAACAATTCTGAAATTAACTATATGTTTTAAGATTCTTATTCCATTTGATTCATTTATTCTGTTTATTTTGGAGTATAAAAGTGAAGATCTAAATAATCGAGGTGAAAACATAAAACAGAAAATCCAAGCACAACAGTAGTTTGATCTTGCATCAGTGTTTCTTGAAAGTAGTGCTCATCTGAAATATAGAGTGATCCATGCCCCATATTTCTTCTACCTCAAACTGATTTTAATTTCTTGTTCCATTCCTCAGTACATATAAGTGACAAGCTATTTTGGGAGATTTTAATCTTGAAAATAAGCTCTAAAAATTTGAAAACCTCTTTCAAATTTCTTCAGCAGTTTTTGTGTGATACCATTTCAAACCTTCAGACACATTCAACTTACAGATTTTTAATAGTATAAAAGATAGAAAGAAGGGATTGGAAAATGGATAATTCACACTTAGTATAACAATTATAGCCTATGATATCTGTAAAAGCTTAAACCAATTGGAATATTTATTTAAAAATGCAGAGCTGTAACTAAAAAAATTTTATGATCTCTATTATATTTGTTAATATGAATGAACCAATCACAATCACACCTGTTGCTAGGAGTAGTCCATTCTTGTGAATTGCTAACTCTGTCACTGGGAAGTATAAATGGCCTTGCAACTGGCAAACTAATTGCGGTATCACTGTGTCATCAACTGCACCTTCAGAACCACTTGGCACAGTCCAAACACTCACACTGCCAAATGCAGTACCCATAGAAAGCAATAAATTATGAGGCCCTTTACCTGAAAAGAAATTTTAGAACACAAAGATGAACATAAAAATAGCAAACACAACCTAAAAGCATTCAAACTTATAGGAACATTGACCTGCTAAACATCTAGGCCATTGGAAGTAAGTGATTCTGGCTAGTAGCACGTATTGTATCAGATCTTTAGCACATGTTTCTGTGGTGTTTAGATTGAACAAAACAAACTCATAAAAATAACAAAAATTTTGATGGGACAAAAAAAAAATGTGACCTAAGTTCTAAATGATCAGTAGATGACAAAACTTTACAAAACAGAATGTCATAATACTAACTACTGGTCCACTGAGCTTTGCTCTATATTAATATAAGTAAACTAACTTTTATGACATTCAATCTTAATTTAATACTTCCTGTGGTAAGAGTAATCTTAGCTTTTATATTGTTAACATCTTGTTCCAATGACCCTCTATTAACTCATCCAATGATTTTTTGATCTTCTCTTAATTTCTAAAATTTTCAGCTGTCATCTGTTATTTCGATTCCTTCTCTGACATTGCCCAAATTACACGTGATTGCTATTCTTAGCTTGATTGCTTAAATTGCAATCTTTGGGATGGCTCTTTTCTTGTTTTCGAAGCTGAGACATTTGCTGATCAATTTCTAAACCCAAAATGGCACTAATTGGTGATTTTAACACATATTATTAGAGCTGTTATCAGAAAAAAAACAGTACAAATATTCATACAAAATTTGCTTGATCAACAGTATTAAATTTGATAGTAAAGAAAATATGAGAACACTGATATATGTCTATAAAAATGATGTGTTTACAGAATAACATAATGGTATTTTCATGATGATTAGACAAGTGCATGATGGTATACTCAAAGCCTGCAACTTAAGTTGGGGAATTTTGAAAGAGATACTGTATATACAACTATGAGCAATTTTTTGCTAATTTTTCCAATATACCCATAAACTAAATATGTAAAGTTAAAAATGAAAATCTTATACTCCCCAAGAGTTAATAACATAAATTCTATAACATAAAAAAGAATGAAATGAAGAAAACGAAGAAGAACAAAAACAAGAAAATCACTAGAATTTTCAATATGATATGTAAAAAGAAAGGGACTTCAGAACTAAGAATTTAATAGTTTCGCCACTCTGGTCAATCACCACTCACCTATTTATCTCTTATATAACATGGATATGTCTGAGATATAATTATTGTGGGTTCGCTGCTATATTGTGTCGATGAAAGACGAGCTTTTGGTGACGTACTCTGCCACCATCTTCAGGTCTGGTGCTCACGCCCTGACAACTAGAGCTCCATTGCCATCCTCTGGCACTGATGTCTTATATAGCCTAACACACCTGTCCCTCGCATTCATTGTTCCTGTTGGCAGCGATTCCGTATTGCATCCAAGATGCTGGGTGGCCAATGATCCAACTGTGAGCTGGTTATTATGGTATTTTCCCAGCAGTGATCATTATCCTTTTGTTTGAAATGTGGTTGTTTAAGAATAGACCCATGTCTCTGTTAATTGCATCATTATTCAACCATATTTCTATGGCTTCTTTATTAACCAATTCCCAAAAGAATGAAAACTTTTTCATTGCTGAATTCCATTTCGTTACCACTTTCAATTATGTGTTGTGTGACAGCAGATTTCTTCAACTGAAACAGTCAGACATAGCACTCGTGCTCAGCCATATGGGCCTTGTGGTGCAGATGGTCTGACTAGTATAAGATCTGCACACATTCACATGGCATGCTGCAAATTCCTTATATCTTTAACCCTAGATCATCCTTTACAGGTCAGAGCCAGTCAAAGACTAAATGATGATCCTACTTTGAGGATTGAGGGATTGACATCAGCATTTTTGAGGAAGACCAGATTTTTATCTGACATCATCAAGAGCCTATGACCTCATGCCACCAGACCTCCATGACTCTACGGCCTCTGCAAGATTAACAAGGAAAATGTACCTTTACACCTGATTGTAAGTGCTGCAAGTGGTCCCACATATAGTGTGGACAAGGATGTTTGTTGGTAATTGTACCCGCCATGTGAAGAACTCAGCCCAATTTGTTAACAGGCTCCAAAAGCTGTGGCTTTTGGACAATGATATCATGATAAGCTTTGATGTCATCTCATTGTTCACCATGGTTGCTTTGAGAGACCCTCTACAACTTTAATGCCTTCTTTTTGAACATAACATTGTAGACCTTTCCAAGATGGTTCTTACTTCCACTTATTTCATTTACAGTGGGAGATTCCATAAACAGACCAATGGTTTGGCAGTGGGATCACCATTGTTGCCTGTAGTTGCCAATCTGTTCAAGAGTGTTTTTGAGGATGAAGCGACTGAAGGGTATAGCCTTAAGCCAAAATGCTTCTACCATTATGTAAATGACAGACAAGCCATTTGGGCACATTCCATCCATAGCATCCATCGTGGAATTCCCCTGAACATCTCATTCATGATGGAACTAGAAGAGAAAGGCACTTTACTATCCTCGACGTTGTAAGCATCTTAGAATTTTAGCAAATTCTAGCCTCTCACCTTTAGGCATTAGGGGGAAAGCTCACTCTGTAGTAAAAGATAGTTTTCATTTCGTGTATAGGTTATGAGAGTGAAGCTTAATATAGCATAAAGATACTGTAACCAAACAGACTAAATAAACCCTTTTAGGAACTGTAAAAGTATTCAAAAGTAAATAAAAGCCCTAAAGTAAACCTTCTATAACAGAAAGAAAACATTAGTTTGGGAGGAAATAGGTTAAATCACTCAAGTTCAGTTTCAAATAATAAATTTTGCTATAGGTTAACTTCACAGTTTCTAAATCAATTTAAATGCAGTAAAGACTGTCAGTAGTTGCTAAATGCCAGATATAAACTTTGTATAATAATAAATAAACTTTAAATCAACTGAAAATTAAATAATCATTAATAATCCAACTTTGAAATTATGAGATTCTGCTTGGGAGCATTTTGTCATTTTTAAACCGATTTACGAGCAAGAAAGTAACGCAATATTTAATAAACCAACTAAATTAATTTTCCATAACAATATTAAAACCTTTTACTAACCTGAAATATGATAATCCATAATAATCCAGTTTAACACACAAGAGATTTCTAATATTTGGCATTTCACTCTTTCTACACACTTTCGAACAGAATAAAGTAGTTTTAATGAAGTAATAATGCAATTAAAATATAAATTCACTAAAATTTCGTAGTTTCTGACCACATAAATAACTTAAATCAATTTTTTAATACTTCGGTAGATGCACTTCACTTTTGGCATTTTTTATCACAAAATCCTAGAGAACTTTCGAAATAAAAAGTAGATTTCCGGAAAGACCCAAAAATCTAATATCACATATAATAATTTCAAGTAATTCCAGGTAATAGAAACGATTCTATAGAGATCTTAAAATTTATTTTTCAGTGTAAGCATGTGGTCAGCTTAGAAATTATTTGCAGCTGAGCAAATCAGATACAGAGATGAGATAACTTGCAGAATACGTAATTTAATTCAGAGAATCTCTTGGTAATTTTATATTTGCGATAAAAGTAATAGAAACAGAGTTATTAAATTAAAACTGAAATAGCATTTTTTAGTAAATCTTACACACCTTGTAATTAAACTATCCGTGCATCAATTTTAATAAAAGTTACACCAATAAACTCAGGAATTTTGGGAGAACACACTGGTAATAATATTATTTGTGTAAATTGTGGCTTTATTAAAATGACGAAATAGGGAAGCTTCTAGAACAATAGTAATTCACCCGAAGTAGAAAAATAGTTCACTCTTACGCTCAGATCTTTAAAACCAGATGCTTAAAGTTAATCACTAAATATCCATTATTTCACAATTAAAAAAGTATAAACACTGTCACACCTAAAGTTTCGTATAATTGTTTAGTTACTGAGATATTTCCGACCTAAATTTTCTAAGTGTTAGTAGAAAGCTGCGTTTTGGCTCTGACGTCAGCGAGGGTATAAAACATGACGCCATGTGAAGACGACATTTCTTCTCTTTTCGGGTTCGGACGCTGTGCTATCATGATGTTATAAGTGTGTGTGCGCTGGTGAGGTTGGTAGCTGAGGATTTGGGTTGGTACCACCGGGTCGGCCATCATGGAATTTTGGCTTTGGGGGCGCGGCACTTGTTTATCAACATTAACTTGTAATTTTCATCAGGGGTGTCGGTCGGTCTTAACTTCTCTCCACAATCTGCAAACTTTTGGAACGAGTGTTCGATTTGCCTAATCAACTTTAAGAATGCTGTTTTGAACTTTTGATTTCATTTAAATAAACTTGAAGAAATTTTTGGGAAAGTGAACTGTTTTATTTCCGTAGCTATTGAAACACCTTTTCAATATTTGAGGTCATCAAATAATATTTAATTTTATTACCAAAATATCGGGGACAGTGCTGACTACAGCTGGTGATAAAAGATCAGTTGTGGCTTTACGCGATTTAAAGATATTACAAGTCTTAGAATTTCTACTTTTCCGATCGCGTGTTTCAAAACTTGAACAAACCTGAATATCTCTTAAAATAAACGTTTTTCGATATGATAAATACACTTTAAAATGATTTTTATAACAAATTGTTACTGTGAGCAAGATTACAGGGAAATTCCTTAAAGTTAATAACTATTCTTCTCGAAGTTTCTAAGTCCCGCCTAAGAAAAACTAGAATTTGCCAAAATTCTAAGGTGCTTACAATATGGGCAATAAAACAGGTCAAATGGGAGTTGAGATTTGCTCAGCTCATATTCTATTGAACTTTACAGATACTGATGTGGTGCAAAAAACAACTCATATTTTCTGTTTAAATAGAAGAATATCCTCTATATTCAAATAAGACACACCACATTATTGTTTGTGGCACTAGTGTGATAATTCAGTTTTAATCTAATTCATTATGGCTAAGATCCATCACATATATTATGATGCAACGGCCTCTAAACTAAAAGCATTTACAACAAAAAAAAAATTAATAAATAGCAAAGTTTTTCCTTGTTTCACTTGCAACATACAAACTATATTATATACCATTACTTTTAGTATTTGCTGTAGCAAAATATGAAATTGTTGCTATTGAACACAAATTTCAAGTTCCCTGGTAATAGTGTTTTTAAGATAAAGATGGCAAAAAAGGGTCTAAAATTGACAACTATGATAGCCCACCTACACATTTCTCTCCTAGTGGATCATAGTCCTCCATTTGTGCTCCTCATACAGGGTAGAAAAATATTTATATAATTTGCTTGTTCTGAATCCCTTGTAATATAATTTCAGTAAACTATAAATATGACATCTGTTTTTTGGGCAACAAAATTCACAGCATATACAAATTTTAAGTGTGCAGTTTATTCATTTTTTGAGTTATGAACTGGAGGACTGACAGTGTATAATACTAGGACTAAAATAATAAGTCTGGAACCACAAAAAGAGCTACTGATTAAAGAATTAAAGCATGTATTCATTTTCACATTTAATAAGCTGCATAGGAGATGATGATTTTGGGGGGGGGGCATACATATAGAAGAAACAAAAATACATTTGTATTTTTGTCTTTTCTGTGTGTACGCACTCCACATCCATCATCCAAAGGCAAGTGATGACTCATTCCCCAATCCTAATTTAATTTCTTTCTCTACTTAGTGCCTTTAATTTGTATCTGTTTTATGAAACCAAAGATTTTGAAATGCCTTATAGGCTAAAAGAAAAATTGCAATGTTCTCAAATATATTTAAAAATAAGTTGATTCAAGTTCCTTTCCCAGAAGAAGTGCTATGCATAAAGTTTCAGTGAATAGTGTTATAGACTTCTAGCTGTATGTTACTGTGGACAAGAAAGCTTTTATAACATGATTCTTCTTTAAAACTGGATAAATAATATCCATACAAAAAAGTTTATTTCCAGAAAAATAGATCTTAGCATGGTATATGCACATTGTTTCAATTTATACTATTACAATATTTGTCTATTAAACTATTCAGGACCCAAAATAGTTGAATAGCAATTGCATATAAGGATGGATACTAAAATTATTGGTTATCAAAGACAACAGCTTGCCATATTACAGATTAAAAGTCCACCTAATTTTTGTTATTGTTTCGTTAATTAATATGTCATATCACTCAAAGACATACAAAAGCAATATCAATAGAAACCGATCAATATTGCTAGATGGACTTGGATTGTGAAAATAGAGGCTTTGCCAATGTAATGTCCGTGGGTGTATCAGAAACTCTTCCTTATATAATTGTATGGCGATAAAGTTTCGTGTGATGCAGTGTATGGAATTATAATTACACAGAGGGAAACTAGAGTTGATTTGTTGAGTCATTTCAATGAGACACAAACTGTGATTTATGGATAAATGAATGTACCATCACGTAGGGTGGATTGTAGTTTTGCGACTAACTGTGGCTGGTATGTATGGACATTTCTCATTTTCGCTAAAAAAACCTGCAATCTGCAGATAGTTCTAACTGTTTTTAGTGTAATTGAACTTACTTAAAAAATATCAGTCAGTGGTTCGACTAATTTTGTTCGTTTGATTCATTAAAGAGTGTGGATAATAAAAAATACTTTATATTTCAAAAACCATTCGACTGAGGTGATAGTGTTTACTTATTTCAGAAAAGACATAAGTTCTGATTGCCAGAAGTAGTAGTACTAGATTATATGATCTTATGTGTGAGGTTGTAATATTTCAAAATGGCCACATGCTCAGTACTGCTGCTTTAGTTAAGAATATAAGCAAGAAATATTTTTACAAGCTTTGAGAAGAAGGGGGGGGGGGACGGTGAAACCAGGTGGGAGATGGAGCTTTACTGCAATCAATTATTCTATCAATGGTTTATTTTTTTGTCTTTATATATAGTTGATGATGGATGGTATTTCTTGAGGATGTATTAACTCAAAAGATTAGAATCTGATAAATTACATTGTAGATTTTACTGCCAAGGTATAAAAAACACAGATTACAGAAAATGATACTTACCGATATGTGGTGACCATACAAGGCTAATTGGTTCATATGAAAGGTTGAGTGTGTGTGCACAAACCCAGTTTCCTTCATCTACCCTCCACATCCTACAAACTCTATCAGTGCCACAGCTTGCAAGGAGGACACCAGTTGGATCCCACCTCAAACAAGATATACTTCCCTGTAAAATTGATCAAACAAATGTTTAGAATTAACTTAACTTTATATAAAAGAGTATATGGTGGCACCACCATTTTCTTTATTATTACTTTGTTAGTGCATATTTGTCTCAAGTTAAAAAAAAAAAAGGTCACTTGAGTGGGAAGCTGTTAGTTAAGAATGTCTCTGGATCAAAGAGCCTATGGAGAAGAATATCGCAGGAAGCACGTAATTATTATATTTGTTTATTTCGTGGTGAAGCTTGACAATGAAGTTGGATGGATATTTATCACAAAAAAAGATTAAATACGCAGAAATTACGGTGTTAGTTAATGATATGATATGGAGAGATGAAGAAAAACAAATGGACCACAGTGAGAGAAAAAACAAGATAATGAAGTGCAAGAAGCTGGTGAAGACAAAGAAATGACTGCTACAGATTTCAAGACAGATGGGGAGGAAAATAGGCTAGCTGAAAGCAGAAATAATAAGAAAGAAGAAGTGTGATATTTAAATAAGTTTTTTTTTTTGCTTATGGCTTTATGCCTCATCGATATTGAGATTGTTAGAGGTGGGAAAGGACTAAGGACAAGGAACAGGAAGGAATTCGACCATGATCATTTGAAGAAGGCGTTATTTGATGAAATCAAGGAATATTCAAATCTGGATACCTGAATGGGGATTCAAATCTGGATACCTGAATGGGGATTCGAACCAGCATCCAAATAGAAGGCCAGAGCATTACCGCTCACCCATCACACTCAGTTTTACAGTATGAAAAGAAGTGAATGGCAATTGAGAGAAAACAGAGAATCAGCTAAATGGGAGTAGAAGCAATGAGAAAGAAAAGGTGAGATCTTTCAAAACGAGAAGAGAAGAAAAACATGAGTCTGAAGAGCAAGACTGATGAGAGGCAGCAAGATCAAAAAGAAATATGTTGTTTGAATATGCAGGATGAGGGCAGAAATGCAAGTAAATACAAAGAAAGAAATAAGAAGGTGAAGCGAGGGTTGATTTGTACATTGAAGCAAGGAATATACGTAGATGTGACAGAATGAAAAGAGTGATAAGAGAATAAGGGTATGAAGAGAATAAGATGTGGAAAGAAGGAGATGAGAGCAGAAGAATGACTCAAACTGGATAAAGCAAACACATCACATAATTTATGAGGTAAACTTTGGTGCCCATTTCAACAGAGGGAATGTCTGAGACAACGAAGGTTATCTCTATATCCCTATAAATTCTTTTGTTGTGAATATTTGATTCATGATAAAAAAACAATATCTTTGGAGCAAGAAGTTGTTAATTTAGAATGTCTCTGGACTAAGGAGCAGGCAGTGAAGAATAATACACGAAGCAAGATATTATTATATATTGTTCCTAACTGGTGCCCATGTCTTCATTCATGTATGTCATGAATTTTGAAGTTTTTTAAAAATGTTTTTGCACTGAACCTTAAGTATTTCCAGGATAAAAGGTAACCTACCAAATCAACAACCTACCAGTGAAAGTACCGTCAAAGTCGATTAACACAGTAAATATGTTGCATACAAATTATTTACATGTACTTGTTAATAGCTGAAACTGTATCATATTCTACAACATTATACAAGAATATTCTAGAGTATTTTAGTACATTCCATAACATTCTCGAAGATTCCAAAGATTTTTTTATAACACTTTAGTCAAAATAAGAAAATGCCCTCGCTTGACCATTTTCAAACACCACCTCTCTCAAACACCACCTCTCTCAAACACCCACAGCCACCAACATGCAACCATCAGATTCCAGGCTACCACCACACACAAATTAGGTAGTTGTGGCTGCAAAGTGAATTATAGGGACACCATTCTTTAGAAGAAATTTTAAAATGCCCTAGGTCGATAAGTTTCAACCACCACATCTCCCACAACCCCACAGTTACATACAACCACCATAATGCATGATGGGAGATTCCAGGCAACTACCATACACAAACACCAGTAATCTCCGTTTGGTAGTTGTGGCTGCAAAGTTAAACATAGGGACCCACATGTCTTTGGACGAAATATGAAATTACCCTACGTTGACCACTTGTAACCACCATATCTCTCACAGCTAGCGACATACAACCACCACAGTACACAATGGAAAACTCGATATTACCACTAAACAGAAACACCAGTGGTCTGGGCTATGTAGTTGCTGTTGCAAAATGAAATATAGTGACACACACATCTTTGGTCAAAATATGAAAACGGCCCAGGGCGACTACTTTCAATCAGCATATCTTCCACATCCCCACAGCTACCGACATGCAGATAAAATAGTGCACGACGGAAGAGACAAGATTCACATTATACACAAACATCACTGGTCTGCACTAGGTAGTGGTGACTGCAGAGTGAAATTTAGGGACACACACATGTATATATGTAATTATATATATATCACAGATGAAGGTGACTGGAAATGATGAACATAAAAAAGAACAAACACAAGAACTGCACAATATTTGCCAGTTAGCCTTATTCTTGCTAAAAGTGAGACACCAGGCGGAGCCAGATGTGAATATGCCAACAGCTGTCTGGTAGGGGAAGAAGAAGAAAAAAGAAAGAAAAAAAGAAGAAGAAGAAGAAAAAATTCGCGAGATGGACATCATTGTGTGGACATCTGTCTCCGCCTGGTGTGTCACTTTTTGCAAGAATTAGGCTTACCAGCGAAATATTGCGGGTTTCTTGTGTTTGTTCTTTTTTATGTTCATCATTCCCAGCCACATTCATCTTTGGTAAGTGTTGGATCATATTTCCCTATCCTTCTTCAGTTTTATTACCTTAAAGCATTTCTTGCTTATTGTTGTTATTATATATATATATATATTGACACATCAATACAAAATCATTAAAAAAATTAGTTTCACTTTCTAAATTAAATCAATTTGTCTCATTTTATAGACATTGAAGCAAACTAACAAATTCCACCAAAATTAAAATTTTAAACACAAATTAAAACTAAGTCTTGGACCATCTGAATTTCTGAGAATATGCTGTCCATTTAAATTTAGTAAGTACACTTTCATTAAATAACAAATATTATGTACTTACATGGAAAAGAAAGGGAAAATACACCCAACACTCACCAAAGCTGAAGGGAGGAGGGCAGCAGCAACACAGCACAACACACAAACAAATAAAAAACAATATTTCGGGTGAAGAATCCCCTTTTTCAAGTTAACAGATAGGTGGCTGGTCTTGCGCAAGACTTGCGTAGGACGCAGCCACTCATAGAACGCAACAGACCGTCGGAGGTGGTGGGGGCAGCAACGATAATATAACCGCGAGTATACGAAAGATTGAAATGATCAAAAAAATATATATATATATATATATTAGTTATTAAAAATATATATAAAGAAAAAATATAATTGAAAATTAAAAAAAAAAATTATGAAACTATTGAACTATTGTACTGGCCAGTGGTGGGTGTATAGGGTGAGGATGGAAGATGTTAACGGAAATTAAGGCCTGGGGGATGTCTGGTTTGAAGGATGTGTTGATATGCCAATTCCCACCTGCGGAGTTCAGATTGGGAGGTAGTGTCTGGAAGTACTCTAATGGCTCTTACTGTGAAGCAGTTATTAAAGTCACGGGTGTTGTGAGTACTGGCATGGTGAGCAACGGGGAGGTCCAGGTTTTGGGAGTAAACTGTCTGTCTGTGACCATTCATTCTGATGGATAATGAGTTTGAGGTCAGGCCAATGTAGGAACTTGGACAGTGGAGGCAGGTGAGCTGGTAAATGAGATGGGTGGTTGTACAGGTGGCATGACCTATTATGGGGTAGGTTTCACCAGTTGTAGGATTGCTATAGGTAGTGGTAGGTGGATGCATACCGCAAGTTTTGCAACGGGGTCTCTTACAAGGGAAGGATCCAAACGGTGGTTTAGGAGCATCAGAGGCTTGATATTTATGTACAAGAATGTTTTTTAGATTAGGCGGTCTGCTGAAGGTGACTCGGGGTGTGGTGGGAAGGATAGATGGAAGAATGCGGCGCATTTCAGGAAAGGATCTAAGAAAGTCATAGCCCAGACGAAGAATTTTGTTTAGGGATTCCATGCCAGGGAAAAACTGGGTGAGAAAAACAGGGTTCTGATTGGCTTTAGGTTGTTTGTGTCGGTGTGGAGGACTGTCCCTGACCCTTGATACTTGTTTTTGAATTAGTTCTGGAGGATAATTGCGGTTTATGAGTGCCTGGGTCAGATTGTTGGTGTAGAGGGTAAAGGACTTGTGATCAGAGCATATGCGTTTGCCCCGAATGGCTAGGCTGTATGGAATGGAACGTTTTGTGTGATATGGATGGCAGCTATCAAAATGGAGATATTGTTGTAGCTTAGTGGGTTTTATGTGGACAGAGGTGTGTAAGTGACCGTTCCGTACAGAGATGTCTACATCCAGAAAAGTGATGTCAGTCTGAGAGTAGCACCAGGTGAAATTTAAGGAGGAGAAGTTATTCAGTGAGTGCAAGAAGTCAAGAAGGAGGTTTTCACCGTGGGTCCAGATCATAAATATGTCATCTATATACCTGAACCACACGGTGGGTTGTAGGGTAACCTGTTGAAGAAAACGTTCCTCTAGTCTGCCCATGAAAAGGATGGCATATGAAGGTGCCATGCGAGTGCCCATAGCAGTGCCTCGAATCTGATATATCTGCGAAATATTGTTTTTTATTTGTTTGTGTGTTGTGCTGTGTTGCTGCTGCCCTCCTCCCTTCAGCTTTGGTGAGTGTTGGGTGTATTTTCCCTTTCTTTTCCATGTAAATATTGCCTCGCGGCATTTCTTTCCTTTCATTGTTACCTAAATATTATGTACTCAATTTTAGCCGCAAAAAAGTTAGCAATTTTTACCTGATGAGCTTCAATAGCAGTAATATCAGAAGGGGAACTGAGCTTAGCGATTTTTATCACACCATTTGTTAATCCAACTGCAAAGTCTTTTTCTTCATCAAACCATTCTATGTGTGAAACTGATGCTGAAAAAAAGAAACAGTCATAAAATAATAATAATAATATACAATTTCTCTGCATACAATATTTTACGCTTTTAGCAGGTGTCATATTAATCAAATATTCCACTTACTTTTTCGGGATTCGCGCTGCCTATATCGATGTATTACTACTGACGTTTCGGCACCCAACATGGGGTATATATAAGTGGGCTGTATATAAGTGAAGTATCACTTGTGACAGTTTTCACACCACTACTTGACTTATATACAGCCCTGATGAAGGCCCCAGAATGGGCGCCGAAACATCAGTAGTAATACATTGATTTAAGCAGTACGAATCCCGAAAAAATAAGTGGAATATTTGATTAATTTCTCTGCATGCTTTTATTCTATGTGAAGATTTTGCTGATTTTCATCATAATACTATTTAAGCTGACTGGGTTGGCAACACACGCATAAAAATATATTTTGGGTCAGCCATGTACAAATTAAAAAACTGAAAGGCACTCAACAGTGTTTTGAGCTATACCAGTATCATAGAAAAAAGCAAAAAAAAAAAAAAAAAAAATGTTTGTCTCATGCTGATATAAAGAAATTCTTAAAAGCAGCAACTCACAACATTATTCTCTGGAATGAAGAGATCATTCAGATGAAATTAAAATTATTAGGTACATGATGCACAGCAATCAGTATTTATGCTCTGGTGCAAGTGCAGAAAGTGGAAAGTCTATTCTGAATTACAAAAAAGTCTTTAGGCAAAATCAATTATTTTGATGTGATTGATGGTAATATGAGACTTAAATGCTTAAGCAGCTAACACCAAACTTCAAGAGTCTGAACTCCCTACTGGGAATAAAATGTAAGTCAAGCCTACAAGTCGAATTAGCTGTGTACAACAAAGGGAAACTTACGAATACCATGTATGAATATAAAGCAAGTCACAAATTTTCTGGGCGAATAGTAAAAAAGAGATATGAGCTCCACAATAACAAACTAGCAGGTTCAGTATGTATAATTTTTTGAATTCATGAAAATGAATTTGTTCACAACCTTCTAGGATGTTCCATACATGGAACACCCAATAGTACAAAAACACCACAAAGAAACAAATGGATGAAGAATTTATGTTGTAAGTTAGTACCTTTGACCTTTTAAAATTCAACAATAATCTAAACACACACATGCACACAAAATGCAAGTGAAACAACTATAAAAGATAGTTCAAAGGATAAATTGGATACAGTCCAACAACAAAGCCTTGGTAGTTGGACAAAACTGTAGGAATTAAGTATTACCATAATTAGATGAAGATATCCAACAGGCTGTAGAGAATAAAAGAAAGGCATCCAGAAAATATCTGTCAGTGAGGAAAGAATGAGATAAAGGAGAATGCCATGTGAAAAGAGTACAGTAAGTGGTAAATGTTTGTTGGAAACACAAACAGCGATGAAAAGAATATGTTGGCCATGCAGAATTTAATTTCATATGTTCATTATTAAACATAGAATTATAATATAATGACTAAAACTCTGTTTCTTTAGAAGAATTATTATAGTATCCATTTCTCAAGTAATTACTCAGTTGTCATCAGGTATAACTTAAGGATTTAAATACAAGGATTTAAATAATAATAGCAGTAATACAGGAAAAAATAATTCAGAGCTATTTAAACATACAGGAAAAATAATTTATACACGTACTTCAAAAGTGTTGATAGTGTCAACAGTAACCGATCGTTACAGATCCTTACATATTCCAGTAATTTAGTGGATATTTAAATGTAATTTACAAAGGAACTAAAATCGATTACAAGTATGGGAACAAATAACGTGAATGTTACAAAAGAGACAGCAGTGGCGCAAAATGAATCCTTTTCCTTTTAATATGAAAATAAATAAATAATTGAGACAAAACAGAGAAAAATGCCACCTTCAAACAAATTAAAAAATACATGTTTACTTACATAAAGAGTTCTTTTGTATTAAGGTCAATGGAAATACACAACCTAAGAAGACATTGCAAATGCCATGCTGTATAATAAAGGTCAAACTCTGACCATGAGAGCAAGAAATAAAAAAAATTAATAGCCTATGATATAAAGTTTCTAAGCTGAACAACAGATTACATTAACCCCTTAATCTACAATGACGGGCATAGCCCGCGTACGATGGTTGGGCCAAACGTAAATATTACGGGCATAGCCCGCGTACGGTGATCGGGCCAGAAGTAAATATTACGGGCATAGCCCGCGTACGGTGATCGGGCCAGAAGTAAATATTACGGGCATAGCCCGCGTACGGTGATTGGGCCAGATGTGAATATTACGTGGAATATTTGATACGCAATTACAGTCTGATGCAATAATGTTTATTTATGCAAAACTCCAAAATATAAAATTAGTAATCTGTAATGGTATGATATATTTCAAAGCATTCTGGTACATGTAATGGAACTTTACACTTTTTACACTCCCACATTGTTTCTTTACGTTTTTTATTTTTGTGACAAACTGTACAACGTTTTGATGGTCTTAATTTAGAGGGTGTTGGATCAATGTGCTTTGGAAAATGAGCCCTTTCCTTTGCGTAAAGTCTGTCTGACGCATCTCCGCCTCATTCTCTATAAATTGGTTTTGGCATTTTCTTCAGTAGAGATTCGGCTATGTTGATCTTATAGTCAACATAACATTGTTTCTTTCCATCATTCAGTTTTTTCCATAAGATGTAAGAGTTAAATAGACCAATATCAAACAGATTATTTTTTTTATATCCTTTCATGAATTTTCTCATCACTGGGAAACAAGCTAATATTTGATCTTGGAGATCAATTCCATTCATTCTCTTGTTATACTCTGCAACACAATTTGGTTTAGAGTGCCCTTGGATCCTTGTGAAGTCATTTCGACTGCTTCATGTTTTGTCGACAGCATATAAACATCTCGCTTGTCTTTCCATTTTATAGCGAGTATTCGGTTGCAGCTTCTTATTGCTTATTCGCCCCTTGTTTACAATTGCCCGAATTAGCGTGTTACACAAGTCGCGCGAACGTCCCGAACGCTGTGCGAGCTTGTATACAATTTCGGCCCAACATCTTCGAATCTAAATCGTAGGTTAAGGGGTTAAAAGAGGTAACAAAAGGAATTAAGATATATTGAAGGATCTTAAATCGATCCTATGATATACAAGTGGCATTATCTAAAAACTATAAAAACATAAAGAATGGACTCCAAATCAATCTCAATACTTGTGCAATAATGCCATCTGGATTGCATAAATTGTTATGGCAGTAATTGAAATAATTGTTAAGAACTATTCACAGGGATTTTAACAAATCAAGAAGGTTCACATTTGCATTACATAGGAAGAAGAACTAGGCATTTTCACTTATTAACTACTAGCATTTGCCTGCTGCTTCATGCACGTATGCTTTGGGATGTGTATAATTTTTTTACTCATTTTATTCTATTACCAAGTAGTTCTTTAATGACCAGCTGAGTACGCAACATGTTTTTGTGCAGTATTTCAGTGATCATATACAGTGTCACAATCTTCAGGTGATTACCTTCATCCAGTGATTCCCAATCCCAATTTAATTTTCTGATTTTTCCCCCATTCTGCTGTTAGGATATTGGTTTTATTTTGACGATATGTTAGTACGATCAGTTATTTTTGCTATAAAATATAAATTATGTGGATTAAAACTAACCTTGCGTGGTACCACATGTTAAGAATTATTTTTAATTTTCTTCGCTTTCAAATCACCCTATTACTAATGCCATCATTTCAGCCACATATAAAAAATTCTAAAATGTCACGTTTTGTTCACAATACATTGTATGTATTAATGTACGTTTGACTGAATCTAGGATTTTCGAACGTCGATATTATCTGAGGATGTGGTTAGGTTGAAGTACAGCCTGGACCATGATGACAGTTGATAGCTTTGTTGAAACATAAGATACATATGGATTTAGCTTTATAATTATTGCGATGTAGCATCAGGATATGAATTATTTTAATTTCTCTTTGCTTTCAATAAAGCCATTCTATTGATGTTATTATTTTAGTCGCAGGCCAAGATTCAATTGTGAAACAGAGAATGTATTAATGCGTATTTAACAGATGCTAGAAATATCTAGTAAATCAACTTCTAGAAAGAAAGTAATGTCATTTCTGCTGAAACAACATACTAAAATTTTGGAAAGCTTAGTATAGTCTAAGGATTTTTTTTTTAAAAAAAATATTATATGGCAAAGGCAGCCAAATGATTAAAGAAAAGTTAATCATTTCAGGCATATACATAAATTCAAGGAAAGGAATTGTATTAAAAAATAAAGTTTAATTAAATACAAAGAATTTCTAATAAGTTTCATTTGAATTCGCAAAGTCATTGGCTTGAGATTAAAGAAAATAAATTTTATCGCCAAGGAAACTTGGTTAAGATGGCTTAGCTAGATAGCCTTGACTGGAGTGAATGCTTCAAAATTTAATAGTAAATCAAAGAAGGCAGTTACAGACTTCAAATTTGCTAAATAATCATTCTTGAATACGTAGAATTGTCTAAAGCCACTTTTAGATTGTTAACTTTAACAACTGTGGCAATATTAATTAGTTAATCTCTATTTCTGGTTTACGAATCTTATTTCACCCTATTGAAAATAGTAAACATGCCTTATTTGATATCAAATGAAAGAGCAGCCCATTAAGAGTAAAATAAAAGTTGTTTCATTTACATAACTGCAAAATTGAAAGAGTTATTAACAGGTTTAAGGAATATTAGAAAACGATTTTTTTATGGCTAAGCTATCAAAGCTACAAATTTTTTTATAAGGATAAGAATTAGTGCTTTTTAAAGGATCTAGCTACTCTCAAACTTCAGAGCGATAGGAATATTTTAAGTCATCAAGGCCATGAAATCTGATGAAATCTCAAGCTTGGGAACTTATATTTGATCAGTTAATCGGACTAATCTCGTGGGAAACCCGGAAGTCTTGCATTCCCACAGATGTTTCTATAAACAGCAGCCCAGATTTTACCTCCACCCCTGTCTTCAAGATTCAGTTAGAGCATTGCTGCGCATTTCTGTGGTGCGAATTAGGTGCGTAGCAGGTTGGATGCTAATTTCGGGCAAACATATGTAACTTTGAAGCTAGTATGTGGTGAAACTAGAACGTCTCATGAAGCTATAAATTCAGTTAGGGGTCATGAGGTAGGTCTGTCTCAAAAGAGTTAATCGAATCTGCAGATAAAATTTTTGGGAAAAGTTTTTTGATGCCGATTTAGTTTTGTGACTTTGTTTAAAATTTGAAGACTATATACCAGCATGTACTTGTGACTTTTATTCTCTTTTACCTTTCCTTAGTCTGGGGTTTTATCAAGCTAAGTGGTGACTAAGTTAATGTAGCAAAGCATGAATTAAAATTATCCTATGCACCATCACGGTCTGAGGCAGAAGATTTGCACCAACCCCAGTGCAGCTTACCATCTTACATGGGGTTAGTGCTAAACCGTTCCGCCTTAACTCCAACTGTTACCTTTGGCTATACAGTTTAGTTTTACTGAAACTCGGCCGCCAGCTAATTTGATCTAACCCCAACAGGAAATGTATGTTGTCATTAAAAGTCACTGTTGCAATTTAAACTTGTTAAACCATATATTCTTCCAAAAATTTGTAAAGTCACAAACTTGTGGCATCGAAAATCATCAACGAAGAATTTTAATTGCAGGAATGATAGCAAATTCACGACAGATCAACCTCACGACCCCTAACTGAATTTATAGTCAGTCACATGAGGTATGTTAATTTTTTCACACGATAGCCTCAAGGTTCAGCATTCCTGCCCGGCATTTACTTCTACCTAGCCTCACGCCCGAAAGTAGTGTGGTCACGCTCTAACAGATTTTCAAAGACTGGCCCAGAGAAGAGCCTCAGGCATCTAGTTATATAAAAGTCCATGGGAATGCTTTGTTTCTCCTGTTCACATGACAGCAGTCCCACAATCTGATCAAATGTAGTCCTTAAGGCTTGTGGATTTCGTCATACTATTTGCTCAATGTGCATAAATAAATTCCTATATGTCTGAAATTTTTACAGTAGTTAGGTTGATTAAAAAGTGTTAATTTTGATCCTTATAAAAAACTTTTTAACTTCAATAGTTTGGCAGTAAAAAATTATTTTCTGAAATTCCAATAAATGTTTATATCTTTCTTAGTTTTAAAGTTACGAAGCTGAAATAACTTTCAAATTGCTTCTAATTTACTGCTCTTTCGTTTGGTAATAGAATCGCCTTTTTACTATTTTCTAACAGGTTGTACCAAAATTGTTATAATTTCAAAATTGATATATTTTAAAATATCACACTGAAACATACTGTAAACAATTCTACATGTTTTTATCTATAAGGTGTGAAGTTTTCTTCGATTTATTATGAATTTCTAAAGTAGATGCTGTCTCAGGATGATGCAACAGGAAATTTTGGTTGATCAGACATTTTCTCAAACCTGTAAAAATCTAATTTATGACTTGAATTATGTAAACAAATGACTTTAATACTGATATGAAATGTTATTTAACTGAGCTTGCTGTTCTGAGCACAAATTTTGCTACGCAGTTAGAACATTTTTAGGTTACCTTACATTGTGCCATCCTTCCATTTGCTGAAACTTTTCCTGAAATGTGAAGCGTGTTCAAAAAGTTACGGGAATTTTGAAATTTCACAGGTTATCTAGTACATCTTTTTTTTTAATCAAGACTCTAGCTTTACATTTACTTGCTGTATGCATGTCTCTATTAGGTTTGCAAATTCTATTACATTGTTCATTATACTTCTACAGTTCACCAGTGACACTCTTATTATTGGCTTTTTGATAGTTTCACCATTAACCTTCACCTTCCCCTTCCCAGTTCTTTTCCTGTCCATTATTGTTTCAGCAGCTTCATCTATTTCTTATTTGTGTTTTTTTTCCAGAGGGGATCTACAATCAGTATCCCACTGATCTACCTGCATCCCCTCACCATCAGATACCAACCTTAAAAAAAGTCACAGTTCTTACCCCATCATTACTGGAAATGGGCTCATTTATAGTTTTAACTAACAACTCATAAAGAACTCCCTTGCCTCTTCTATTCAGGTGTAGGCCATGCCTTGTGAAGCCTAACCTACCAATGATGTCCACAGATACAATGCCACAGGCAGAACTAATGCCGCTCTCAAGTAGCATCTTCATTTCCACGTTTACCTGACTCACACCTTGGTTGTACTGACGCTGGTCATGGCAACTTAGGTCCTATAGAAGTTCATCCTCACATGTTGCGCCTGTTTCACTACTTTCCTCAGATTACTCTCTATATTGTAACTTGCGTTCCTATCAATACTATTTACTAAACCTCCCACTATCACTACGCTATCATACTTAGTGAAACTCCTTCAAAGTAAACCTATATCTTCTATTAGTTGGCATAATGCTGCACTAGGTTTGAAAAAAAACTTGTGACCTGGTAGCTGGTGCTTAACTGATCCTGCAGAAAAGGGCCCATATCTCTCCCATGGGTACTACCTAGCATCAGAAACCTTTTTTTCTTATTATTTCCCTGCATGTCCCTATTCCTAAAGGTCTTCTGCACCCTACCTACTGCTACATCTATATGTGGCTTTTCCCCTCCTGACTCTCGTAACAGGCCAAAACTGTTTTTCGACACAATTTCTGAAGTTCCTGGCTTCTTTATCCTATTAACTGTACTTACCCTAAAAATTGTTATCAGTTACCAACCATCCTTCTCAACTTTCTCATTAAACCCACCATCTCTCCTGTCTGCCTCCACAGACTGAGCCTCAATAGGCCAAGTTTCCAGACGTTGAGACTCAAAGACTTTTAGTGAACAGAATACTAACAACAATTGAAAGTATTATTTATAAAAGTGATAATAAAGACAGTAGTATAAAATGGATGAGGTTGATATTGAATGGTTCTAAAGGAAAATATAATTTCATTATATTTTCATGAGAAACTATTGATTTAAAAATTATTAGAAGTTTACTTATAAAATTCTGTTTTAAGTATTTTAGATCGACAAAACACACAGTATTCTATGGTGGCAAACAATTGGCAACAGTATCAAATTAGATTATAAAGCCAATCATAAGAAACAAGAGCAAGAAAGATCAGATCGGGGATGATAATTATTGGAGTCGGGGACCTGATTTTTGCACTTCACAATAAGCAGAAAACAACTGCTAGGCAATTGTCTAGTTGTTGCCATGTCAGCCAGTCAACAGCACACACTCTTGAAAGGGAGGATGGCGAATTCGCCGTTATACCTACCATTCGGGAGGACTGGGATTAAACCCGGTTTGGTCATCCTGACTGGTGTTTCCCGAGGTTTTCCTCAGTCATTTTAGGCAAATGCTGGGATGGTTCCCTACAAGGCCGCGGCCGACTTCCATCCCCACTCCTTCCCTCCCTCCTTTTAGGTTAGTCGGCTGAAAAGGATCCTTGAGATCCCAAAGCAGCCAGCCTCCCAGGCTTTACCTGGGAGGAATGAAATTTCTAAAAAAAAAAAAAAAGCCCTACCAGCTTCCAGTAATCAAGCTTGGTTATTTCACCTGAAGATGGTGATGCTGTATACTATCACTGAAATACTGCACAAAAACATGTTGCGTTCTCAGCTGGTCATTAAAGAACTACATATTTCTATATATTAACCTGGCAATGCTTCACTACTGCTAGATTTAAGAATATACGTGGATTAAATTACCTAAATTGAATATTTGATTATAATTTTTGTAATTAGTTAAAATTAGTTATATACATTATTATAATAATAACAATGATCACAAAAATGCTTTAAGGCAATAAAACTAAGGAATGATATGGAAATGCAACCCAACACTTAGCACAGATGAAGGCAGCTTTGAACAACAAACACAAAAAAAAAAAATATATATATATATATATACAAGAAACGTGCAATATTGCAGCGTAAAGCTTTATTCTTGCAAAACTGAGACACCAAGTGGAGCCAGACATGTACACAATGACGGCCGTGAATATGTGGCCAACATAGATCGTGGTATAGGAAAAAAAAGGGGAGAGGGAGGGAGAGCACAAATACTAGATTCATAATCGATGATGTTAGCCTATCAGAATATCCTAGACCCCAGACATCCTTCAGGCCTCAATCTCCAATAAATCCCTCCCAACAGACCCAGCACTTATTATCACTACCATTTATATTGCTTATATTTTATTTTTCATACTTAAAGTTTTTCAAAATATGATTTATATGTATAACGTCACTCAGTTACTATGTTGATGTACCACTTTCTATGATAACATACCTTCAACATTATAGATTATCAATCTAGTGTTTGCACTCCCCCCCCTCCCCTCTCCTATACCGCCATCTAGGCCAGCCATGCCATTCACCAGACGGCCGTCATTGTGTACACGTCTGGCTCCACCTGGTGTCTCACTTTTGCAAGAATACGGATTTATGCCGAAATATTGCACATTTCTTGTGTTTGTTCTTTTTGTGTTTGTCATTCTCAGCTGCCTTCATCTGTTGCAAGTGTAGGGTCATATTTCCCTATCCTTCCTTATTTTCATATATATTATTGTTATGTTCTGGATTACATAAATTGTTCAATTTGTAGTTCATTGTAGTGCTCTTAAATACACAATGTTTTTGTTGTTCCACTTGGCATATATAAAAACAAATCCCTTGGTTTTCCTGCCTGGTAGCATGCTATGTATAATGGTTCCCATTTTCAATATTCAATAATTTTATCTCAAAGTGTTCTGCAGAGGGAATTGTTATGTAATTTAACATGCATGTTTGTCATCAATTAAAATTTATTAACGCATCTCCATGAATATGATGCTTCACGGATTAACAGGTAATGTTTGTCAAAGTCACTTTTTTCCATGTAAACATTGAAATGATTAATCCAATGTTTATAATTTTTTTTTAATGCACCATCGTGCGTTCATTCCATATTATCATCTTGATTGCTTGTGTACTTTTTCATTCCTCATGTTTTTAAAATATTAAAAATTTGTATTTCATTGTGTAGTACCATCCAAAAGAATCCCTGCAATTCTAGATCATGTTATCTCCAATGCGGTTTTTTTTTTTTTTTTTTTGGTGCACAAATGGTTGCCAGTATGAAATAAGGAATATTTTTTCTGTGCCATCTCATGTATGCATTGAACCAGTTCTTTATGTGAGCAAATGATAGTTTCTTTCTACTGATGATATTGAGGATTTCAATACCTTAACTTTCTCAACACAACACAAACCATATTGCAAAAAAAAAAAAAAAAAAAAAAAAAAAACAGTCCAGAGGTTTTTTTAATCTATAGTGGGCACACATAAGAACAATAACAACAATAAACATTACACCAAAAGTAAAATTATTAAAAGAACTGATCTTGTTTTACCATATGGCTGATGTCCAATGATGATATCATCATGCTGGATGCAACCTTTAGATACGGATAATAATGAAACAGAACCAGTTATTGTTCCAACCAGGAGATTTTCTGATAGGTTTTCACTATGTTTCACCTGGGGCCATGCCAGAGCAGTGACCCATGCCTCTTGTGGGTCAATGTGGCAGCATTCTGCCCCCAAAGATGCACGCAAACTCTCTGAAAGGAATAATGAGATACATATTATTGACATATATAATTTACTATACCTTAGCAGATTATTTTCTTAAAAGTAAAATATCATTGAGACATATTTTGTCACCAGCTTCACTTCAAACTCAGTAATTCACACTTAAATAATAAAATACGAGATCGTAATAATAATAGAATGCGAATTAACTCATATCATTAAGAGCAAACTGCAAGTTGCTATTTAACTGTGGTCAATAAGTTCACAAAATACATTTACTTTTATGAATCAGGCATAAATTTCTATTTTATACTATATGTCAAAAGATTTGTAGTTTAATGTGTTTCTCTGAAATCTACACCAAAAAAAAAAAAAAAAAACTTTTCAAAGAAATACTTACCTATTCAGAAAATAATAAAAAGCAAAAATGTAAACAACAGTTAGTGGAGCAATAAACTGAATTAATAGGAAATCAACAGAGTATTTTCATTTTTAAGTATATGAGGAACCACTTTCTTTAAAACATGGCTGTCTATTAATCCTAAAACTTAAGCCGTGTACTCATTAGCGAGCTGTAACTGTTACCGTTGCACATTACTGTTACCAAATACGATAGCGAATACGTGGTTCGCGAGCCTGCCAGGGGCGGAACGCGTTGCATTCACATTGAGCCGACAACAAACATGTCCACATTCTGTAACTGTAACTGTTGCACGTTACTGTTACCGTGAACTATAGTGAGTACGTGGCTCGTGAGCCTGCCACGAAACAGAACGCGTTGCATTCGCAGTGAGCCGACGATTGTCGGTTTTTGCTGCAAATCAAAGAGCGCTCGCAGTGCGCTCATGGACGTCGAGAGTGAAGATTGATGCACGCTGCGAACCTACCACTATCCTCAGCATCATGAGTGAATGGACAGAAGATAAATGTCTTCAGCTGATAGAAGCCTATCATGAAAGCAGTGTCCTATGGAATCCCAAGGATTGGCAGCCTTAATTTTGCAAGGCTAAATAAACCTTTAATTAAATAAAATTATTTAAATTGTTATTATTGATCATTAAAATTTTATTTATAGGTGGAGGACCTCAATAGTAACACAACAACACAGTGATGCTGCACTACGTGAACCATTCAATAAAAAGCTAAAAATCAGATCCGAAGTTACAAAT
The DNA here is from genome assembly GCA_031002005.1 of Vandiemenella viatica. Classification (NCBI taxonomy): domain Eukaryota; kingdom Metazoa; phylum Arthropoda; class Insecta; order Orthoptera; family Morabidae; genus Vandiemenella; species Vandiemenella viatica. The sequence goes on along the minus strand of JARYHS010012519.1, from coordinate 60,846,178 downwards.
GCTGAAAGAGACTTTCAGAATACTGAAAAATGTGGTAGGTAAATAGAAACAGGATACGGAACTAAGGTCTTTCTTTGATTTTATACTGGAAACATTGAAAAAATATACCAAGGAAATAAAAAATCCAATTCAACATGAAATATTTCAAATAATTATGCGTGCTGATCAAGGCCATTACAACCCCATACAAAATTATGGTTATTACTCCACTACACAAGCTCCACACCCTTCAGCTTCTTTCTCCACTATAAATCCAGATATACCTTGCCCTTCCACTTCTTCCCCAAATCAAAACCAACAAACCCCTCTGCACAATCCGCCATACTCCCCCTACAGCAACAATAGCGAGTATTCATCAGATATGAGTTTAGAAAATTATGTATGATTTTTTAAAAATAAATTACATTATTATTGAACAAAGGATTACCTTGATTTATTCTTTCAAAGCTCCATCAGTGCCTGGCACACTACAGGGACAATTAAGCTTATGGCTTGTTTGGAAATGCGAAAATATATTGTTAACTTGTAAAAGAATCACCAGTAGCCAAGTATCTCAGCGTCACAGCTAAACTGTCTTGAACTGACACTGTTTCTTGGAATGAAGTGTTTTTTCGTTCTATCTTGGGCCCAATTATGTTCATTAGATATTCAAAATCAGTTGGAGAGATTCTCGTGAAATTTTTTTAATGACCACTAATTTGTTGATTTTTTAAAAGAAGAATTAGATCACTTCTTTCTCTATACATTCCATGAATACGCCATCTTGTTGTTTATAATCAGCCAATAAAGCATATACAATTAAGTATGCTGCACAAGCGAGACACTTTGTCCGACATTGCGGAGCTCCAAACGAACACTGCGGATAGAGTCGGCTTGTCGTTACGGTTACAGTGAGCGTACACACTATAACCTCTTTACTTTACCCATTTGGTTACAGTTACAGCTTGCAAGTGAGTACACTCAGTGAGGTGGCTTGGTGTTCGTCACGAGCGAAGTTCGTTTCATGTGTCCACACTAGAACATGGTTACGGTATCTGTTGGTTACAGTTACAGCTCGCTAGTGAGTACCCGGCTTTAGATGGTCAAGAATATCTTGACTATGTAATACATCCTTCAAATAATTTTTTAATCATTCTGTATGTCCCCAGGAATATTTTATTGAAATAATTAACTAACTATCATACTTGCACAGTTTTCTATAACTTGATGTCTATTTTTCACTCTCACAGTTACCTCCGCAAACGCATATCTCAAGGAAATGCTACTTGCATTCCTATTAATAAAAAGTTTGTGTGAATTATTATGAATAATCTATTACCTGGAAGATACCAAATATTGATGGTATGTTCCAAAGCTGCTGCCAAAAAGAGACCAGATGATGACCAACACAAGTGATTAATGAACTCATCATGCAACTCACTGTTGTACAAACTTTCTGACATTTGGAACACAAGAGTTTGCTCCAAGAAAAGCTGGCCTTTGGATGTTACACACCATATTCGAACAGTCCCATCACAGCCACTGTAAAGATAAAGGAAGAATAAATTACATTTGCATTATGAACAAAAGTATAAATCTAAAAGATACTTTAAAAGAAATGAGGCACAGCACTGATAGTAAATTTTATCATGGAAAAGTTCTATGTCAGAAACAATGGAGCAGAAATACATAACATGAGGTGTTACTAATATGGAAATGAAAGAAAAAGTTGCATTAATTACTAAAATTGATAAAATGATGGCTGCGGTGATGAAAACCACTGACACCACTCTCCTTCCTACCCAAAAAACAGCGATTTTTAGGCATGGCTCTTTACTCATGGTTATAAGATAAGAAACACGTAGCTAGGTTTGCATGAGCACCCACATCAACCCAGCCACATGAAAGGATAGTTTTTAACATTAACTTCATAATGGAGTTAATAAAGGTGATGAAAAAGTTTTTTTTTTTTTTTTTTTTTTTGGTGCAGTCTTCCTCCATACAACTTTTGTAAGTGGTGAGTATATTTTACTTTTTTCGCTTAATAAAATATCTACAATATAAGTGAATAAAGATTAAAAAAAAAGAATAATCTGTAAGTGCTGGGCTTACGAGGATGAGATAGAGGCAAAAAAGGCAACTTAAATCTTCTGAATAATGTTATTCATACGTTGAAATCATGATAAACATTCCGATTATGAACAGAAACTTAATCCTATAAGTATATATGTTTGCATTATCCATATAAAAAGGGATAGCGAAATGAACCACCACTTACCTTAGATGATGGTATCATGGGGTGAACACACAAAGCACAGGAAAAACAATGCATATTTCAGGACTTGGTCCTTTGTCAACAGGAGAAAATCATGGTGGGAGGGTGGTGTAGGAGACCGTTTGACAGAATTATGTGACCATTTGGAAAACCTACAATTACCTATAAAACTAATACTTTTAGTAAGTCGGAGCCAATTGAAAGACAAAAGATAATATTGTGCTTGAAAGAAGACTATTCTATGATGAAAATGCTAATGAACATAATGAAAAAATGGAACAAGGGCAACAAGATATAAACTCGAATTGGAGTGAGGGCTAGTTGATATAGTGTAAGAGAGAAGTAATTTCTGCAATTACGTAATTATATAAGTAATTTCTGATTTGGAATAAATCAGAGTCAAGAGAATTTTTTTCATGAAAGGAGACCAGTAATCATAGAGCTGATTTCTGAAGTCAAGGAATACGGTAAGTCTGAAAAGGAAGGCAAAGGTGTCTATATTCCAGAGCAATATAATAAAGAAGAATATGATGTAGAATGTGATGCACAAGAAAAGAACAATGACAACAATGATGATCAATATAAAGATGATTTGTTAAAGAAAACTGAAAATTTAGAAGAGAAAATTCATGGATTAGTGGCAATGAAAAAAATGGTATGCAGAGGGTGAAGAGAGATGCAAAGACAATGTCTGACAGCAGGAATATTTGATATTTTAGAAGGTGAAGGCACAAGCAACTTAATGAAAGTTATGAAGAAAATTACAATTTTTTGCTTATGGCCCTATGCCTCATCGACATCAAGTTCGTTAGAAGCAGAAAAGGACCGGGAAGGAATATGGCCATGGCCTTTTGAAGGAACCATCCCGGCATTTGCCTGCAGTGATTTGGGGGATAAAAAAAAAACAGCTTCACGAGAAGACAGAAGGCAGTCATCAAAAGGAAGCTGACAATGAAGATCAGTAAAAAGTGAGAGGTTCCTTATAAGAAGGGAAGATGAAGAAGCTGAAGAAATTTTGAAGGAGAAAAATAAAAAAGACAATTTGATCGAGGGGAATATGTGAGGCAATGTGTTCGTCTCCCCTGCAATATGTTACTGTAATTTTTAATATGACATTTTACTAAACATTTAAACTGGCAAGACACTTCACAAATGAATAGAAGGATTATTGGAAAATTGGAGGATGGAATGGAGAGATTTAATTATGACAGGACATGAAAAATAGCAGAAGTAATCATTAGATATCCAGTATGAAGGTAGGAATACAGAGCTTTGTAACTTCAATATGGCCACGGAAACGTGGTATACTCAACTTCCAGTTGCGCTCTAGCACTGTTTTACATGTACAATCGTCGCTTCAAGGTGTTATTATTTTTAAAAAAATTAAGCCAGTTAATTATTGCATCTACAGGTGTTTGGAAATTTCAATGAAAAATAAGGGTCTTAGTTATGTTTTTTTCCACAGATAAAAACCGGTGAAAGCATGTTATACAACTGCGGCATGGATAAACTCCATTGAGGTGAATCCAAATGAATAGTTGTCATTTAGCTAAATCGGATTTTAATTCAACGCTTGACAGCTGTGGTAAGTGACTGCTTGATTTTCACACTTGAATTTAGAGTATGAAGTGACTGTATAGAATTAGTATGCGCCTTTGCTGGAAATCAATTATTTATGTTGTAGTTGTGCTAAGATTACAGCAACGTAGCCTTGATTTGCTGTGGATTGTTTATGTTTTTCTGCTATATTACATGAGAAAATCAACTTTAAAAATACTTTAAACTGACTGAAAATCTATTTAACTGACAAAAAAGTTTGGTCAAGGTAATTGTTTCCGAGCACATTTTTTAAAATGTAGGAGATGACAAAAATATATTGCAATTAAGATTTTTCTTGGAAGTTGAACACTCCATAATTTGAACAGGATTTTACAGGAAGGTAAAAAACAGAAGTTAAAACCTCAAGCAGTCCTAAGACTAATTTTGCTGTCAATCGACGCATATTTTGGAGTCAACCAGCAACATGATAGATCTTTTAAACTCAGCAAAAGGATTTTTTTTTTTTAAAAGTAATGGTTAATATTACATATCTTCATGAAAGATAAAAAATTTATTTCCAGGGTGAGCACGAAACTCATTTAACCAATCTTAGCATGCAGAAGAACAAGTTCTACTTCAAACAATGTTTGACTCATGTTCAGGAGTTAATCTCTCCTATATTAACTGTAAATACAATGCAAAATCTATTCTAAAAACAATGATTAAAAAACTTTGGCCTGAAATCAGACATTTATAGTTTTAAAATGATTTCAAGCAGTTCAAAACGAGGAGTGAAATGCCAGAAAGAGGCCCAAATTAAATGGTAAATTGAAGGTTTAATTGGCTTTGATGGTTTGAATTCTTACCTGTTAATCAATCCTTGCTTAGTATACTTCTACAGATTATGTGCTCTGGCTTTAAAAAGTAGTTATCTCAGCTTTTTAACTGCTAAATTTTTGTACACAGATTGCATAAAAAAATGTAAAAAAAAAAACCACACACACACACACACTGGAAGTTAGCACTACTACACTTTGTACGGTGGCACTACAGGTGACGAAAAAATAAACTAATAAGTTACAGAGCTCTATTCTGAGGTTTATTGAAGAAGATGTAAGAAATGAAGAGAAGTAAAAGAGAGAAGATAAAAGGAAAAAATCAGATTCAGTAATGCTTATGATTGAAAATTATACACAGAAACTGAAAATAAAGAAAGGTATTACAGAGAATGTATGGTAACTAAGGTGAGAGCTGTTTACATTCCCATGAAATGTATTTGTATGCCCATTGCCCATATGTCGTTTAAATCACGTATGCAAAGACAATTTGACCAAGGGGAATATGTGAGGCAATGAGGTTTCTATCTCTGAAATATGTTACTGTAATTTTTAATATGTCATTTTATTAAATATTTACATTGGAAAGACACTTGAAAAACAAAGAGAAGGATCATTGGAACATTTGATGATGGAAAAGAGAGATCTGATTATGACTGGGCATGAAAAAATAGTGAAAGTGATCATTGAATTTTGTTTGATGTATAAGGAATCTTTATCATTATTAAAGTGAAGGTTAATGTTTAATTAATCAAGCTGAAAAACAAAACAAAATAAGACTGGAACAATTCTAGTGAGATTTTGTATTTGTGGAAGCATATCAAGTTACCATACTTCTTAAATCCAGTGACAATTTCCATACACACATTTCTCCACTTTCTTGTAGACACTTACTAGAAAAGTAAATTTTACTTTATACATATTAAGGAATAATTATTGTATTCAGCTGGATAGACTTCAAAATATAAAGAAACCAAGAACATAATAATCAACAAACAATGTTTTGGTAAAATGGAAATCAAATTTAGGTTATCAACAACTGGGTTAAGTAACAAAAATTGACTGCATACACACTGAATGTGTGTTAAGCATTCCAGAAAGTTTGAAGGCTAAGGAAGTGATATTTATACATTGTTTCTATCATTTTTCCAACATTTACTTGCTCTTTAATTATTTTAGGCATTTCTGAAATGCCATTAACTTGTGGAATGAATTATACTTGGTTTAAAGCAAGATTTTATTTTCGATATACTCAGAAATTTTCTGTGACATTTTGACATCATTTTAAAATTTTCATAGAATGTTTGATGGTGGTATTGGTATCTCCAGTTGATGATATAGCTACAAGTTTCCAAATTTCAATGTTTCTAAAAAAAAACCTCATATTCTGATCAAGAAAAAATGTGCACCATGGTGTAGTATCTCATAAGTATAATAGCCTGCTGCAGTCATGGCTTTGCTGTGTTAAAGTATTAATTTTTCAAGAAGGTATTAGTGTTACCCTTATGTATGACAATAGTTCAATGGGCAATAGAGACTGACATTGTACTCAACTGTGGGAGTGAAGACTTTACCAGCATAATGATGCCAATGTAATTTTCATGAGCATACAACTCGATTGTGTCATAAAAAAACAACATTTCAAAATCCTATATCAGGTGTTGCAGCTCGATTGTGTCATAAAAAACAACATTTCAACATCCTATATCAGGTGTTGCTTAACATCCAGATGTTATAAAACTTTACTGTGAATGCCTAAACTGCCATGCATCTGTCAATGGTTCCCACACCCGAACCAATAAAATTGCTTCCAGATGGCCATAGATGTAACCTCACTATGCCCAACATTCCCCATTGCCAGGGAGCAATGCAGAGGCTGAAACTCTGTCTGATTAAGCTTCGGAGGACAAAGTATTCTGTTCTGTGTAGAGGCCACGATGAAAGGTTACAGAGACAAGGGAACAATAAGAGTGGTAAAGCGAATAGATTTTAAAAATAGTCCTGAAGAGTTGCATGACTGGTGTAGTAAGATAGACTTTGATGTGCCAAGACCTGGAATATGACAAGAGAGGTCTCGTGAGAGAAAGAGCAATTATGATTGGCAGGTTTAGTATTACAAGAATATTCAAGATGTCAGGTTAGAAAAGTGGTATGTTCTCATGATGGAGTTGCAAATAGGTTTTTCTTCAAAGATCTGAAGTGATGTGATGTTAATTCGTGAACTAGTAAGTCCAATGGCGGGCAAAGCCTAGTGCCAGAATATGAATGTTGTTTCACAGTATGAGTGAAGATACCATCCTGTTTCATTGTATTAAAAGCTGCAAATTTTAAATGAAGTCTGATTTTCTATTTTATTTGGAATGTAAATATAGTTTTGGTACCAGATCCCAAAAGTTAAATGCACTAAATTTTATGATTCAAGTAGTGCACATTAGCTTTTGCATTTTCATTTAGTAGTGTACTTTTCACTGAAGAATTTTGTTTGTTAATGTTGTGAAACCTTTTCCCTAAGCACAAGGATGGCGCCTATCTAAGTTTCCTTTACCAAAATTTGAACTGTGTATGAATTGCAGAGTATTTGGTAATGATAACCTTTTCCACAACAATAGGGATGATACTGAAGTACTGAACAGTCAAAAAGACTAAGTTCGTGAAGGATCCTTCAATCTTTATATGACAATTCCAAACAAGGAATTATTTCACAACAAGGGCCTCAGTGCCCTTGAAGATTACCTTGACAGGCGACCACCACATGCTCTCCCTAGCACTTCCTTTCTCTTTTTATTGGCCCACTTCATCCTAACCAAACATTTCTGTACCTTCCAATTCCATGTCTACCATCAGATATGAGGTACTCCTATGGGCAAGTGCATAGCACCATCCCTTCATCATCATCATCATCAATCTCCAGCTCCTGCCTCCTGGGCGCTGGTCATGAGCATTATTCACTTCTTTCTGTCCATGAATACCTGATGTTCATGAATATTCCTCAAGCCCTATGTCTTCCAGATCCAGGTCCTTCTTGGTTTCATCTATCTATTTCATTTTGGGTCTTCCCATACAAATTTTCCCTTTGGTGTTCATTGTAAATAACGCCTTTGTTTTTCTTTCTTTCTCCATCCTTTGAACAAGGCCACACCACCTCAGGCGAGATCACTGTATATATTTTGCCACACTGATGTTTATACTGGCTTCTACATGATTGGTTTCATTCCTTACTTTTCCCTTTCATGTCCTCTAAAGCATGGTATCAAAAACTACACTTCATAGGTTTGAAGTTTATTATTGTCCCTTCTGGATAGGGTACATGTTTCTAAAGCTTAAGTGAGTATAGGGGTGAAGTAGGTTTTGATTAGTGTATGTTTGCACTTTCTGGGCATTTTATTGTCTCACTTGGTTATAAAAGACTGCTGCATTATTGTTTCTCTTTGTAATCTCACTTTTACTGGTGTTATGTTCACTCAAGGTGCCAAGATATTTGAATTGGTTAACATTTTATAGTTGTCGATTGTTTAGGTAAATATTCACATTAGAAGTTGCAATACCTATTGCCACTGTCTTAATCTGGCTGATTTTCAGTCCATACTCCTCCAAGTTTCCAGCATCCCCTGCACCTCTTCTGCACTTTCCCCTCAAATCATGATGTCATCAGCAAAAACTAGTACTTTTGTTTCTTTTCCATACACTTATTTGAATTTCTTCAATATGTCATCCATCACAGAAATAAAGAGTGACAAAGAACTGCCCTATTGTATTCGTCTTCTTGTCTCAAACTGTAAGGACATAAGCTGCATACCGGGGTTGAGTATCGCCTAAGTACCTTAACTAACAGTCTTGGTAGCACCTTACTGTCCAAAGAAAGTTTGTTGCATATTTTAATTTAGTTTGACCATGTTGCCAGGATACAGGCCCGCCGCTAGCTGTTTGAGCGCCCGCGTGCAATACCGATTATGCCGCCCCTTCAAACATTATTTGCCGCCCCCATTGTTGCCATTCCGAGTGTCGGGCCGCCCGAAGCAGCTGCTGAGCTAAAAAAAAAAAAAAAAAAAAAAAAGGTCGCCCCTTACATAATACGCTGCAAATTTCATCATCGCGGCGACAATGGAGTGGCAACTATCGCGGGGTGGCGACTGTCGATCGCTCGTTTTGCCGCCCCCCCTTGATGTGCCGCCCGCGTGCGGCGCACGCGTTGCACGCCCGCTTACGGCGGGCCTGCCAGGATACAACGAGAATGCTAAAAAGGTCGCCACAATATTTGATGACCCAAATATTGAAAAGGTATGATAGCAGTTACAGAAATGAAACAGTTCACTTTTCCCAAAAATTCTTCACGTTTATTTAAAAGAAGTTCAAAGTTCAAACAGCATTCTTAAGTTGCACAGGCTAATCGAACAATCGATCCAAAAATTACAGATTATGGAGAGAGGTAACACCGGCCAACCCCGATGGAGATTTACAAGTACATATTACGAGAATGAGTACCACGCCCTGGAAGCCATAATGGCCGACTCCAGCAATGCCAACCTAAGATCTGAGCTACCAACTGAACGTCGGAACTGCCAACCTACCAACACACGCCTAATTCATCTTACTAACACGACTGCAACCCGGAAAAGACAATAGACGTCACCGCGACCTATAATTTATACCCTCGCTGACGTCAGAGCCAGAACGCGACTTTCTGCTAACACTTCTACGATTTAGATCTGAAATATCTCAGTAACTAAACGGTTATCCCGAACTTTAGGTGTGACAGTGTTTCGACATATTTAATTGTGAAATAATGAATATTTAGTGATTAACGTTAAGTGTTTGGTTTAAAAGTTCCCAGCGTATGAGTGGACTACTTTCGTACCTGGGGAACTACTACTATATTGGAAATATCTACTTTTCGTCATTTTATTAATGCCACGGTTTATGCAAATATTATTATTATTACCGTTTTCTACTAAAATTCCTGAGTTTATTGGTGTAATTTTTATTAAGATTGGTGCAGGGAAAGTTTAACTACGGCGTAACCAAAGTGCAATTTCAGTTTTAATTTTATAACTTTATTTCTATTAATTTTATCGCAAATCTAAAATTACCATGAGATTCTCTGAATTAGATCACGTATTCTGAAAGTTGTCTCATCTCTGTATCTACTTTAGATCGGTTGAAATTAATTTCTAAATCGACCTCATGGTCGTGATGAAAAATAAATTTTAAGATCTCTATAACATCGGTTCTATTGACTGGAATTACTTGAAATAATTATATGTTATATTAGATTTTTAGGTCTTCCCGGAAATCTACTTTTTATTCCAAATGTTCTCTAGGATTTTGAGATAAAAAATTATTAAAAGTGAAGTGCATCTGATGAAGTATAAAAATTGATTTAAGTTATTTAAACGTTCAGAAACTACGAAATTTTAGTGAATTTATATTTTAATTGCCTTGTCACTTCCCTACAATTACTTTATTTTGTTCGAAAGTGTGTGAAAACAGTGAAATGCCAAATATTAGAAATTGCTTGTGTACTAAACTGGATTATTATGGATTATCATATTAAAGGTTAGTAAAAGGTGTTAATATCATTACAGAAAATTGATTTATTTGGTTTATTTACTATTGAGTTACTTTCTTGCTCGTTAATTGATCTAAAAATGGCAAAATGCTTCCAAAGTAGAAATTCTTAAGTCCAAGGTAGTATCATTACTGATTATTTAATTTTCAGTTGATTAAAAGTTTGTTTATCATTATACCCAGTTTATATCCGGCATTTAACAACTACTGACAGTCTTTACTGCATTCAAATCGGTTTATAAACTGCAAAGTTAACCTATTTCAAAATCTTTTATTTGAAACTGAACTTGAGAGATTTAAGCTATTCCCTCCCCAAACTGATGTTTTCTTTTTGTTATCAAAGGTTTATTTAGAGCATTTATTTAATTATGGGTGTCTTTATTATTCCTAAAGGGTTTTATTTAGTGTGTTGGTTACGGTATCTCTATGCTATACCAAGCTTTACTCCCATAACCTAAACATGAACTGAAAACTATCTTTTACTACAGAATAAGCTTTCCCTCTAATGTCTAAAGGTGAGAGGCTAGAATTTACCAAAATTCTAAGATGCTTACAAAACCACTTGCTCTCTCCATTGCCTATTGGCATAAAGGCTTTTGTGCTTTCATTTTAATCTTGCTGATTAAGGATCCTCAAACCTTTTTCTTTTTACCTTTTAATTCTATCATAGGTCTTTACAACATCAAGAAAGACAATGATGATTACTTTACCCTTTTCTAGATGTTTTTTAGTTAGCATTCTTACTGCACAGATCAAGTTTGTGGTACCTTGTCTCAAACCATATTGTTCATTCCCTAATAAGATTTCAAGAGTCTTCATAACCTTTTCTCAATCACTTTTTCCAAGATCTTGAATGGTAAAGAAGTGTGATTCCACACAAAAAATCCACACTTTTTCCAATTATCCTTTTTAAATATGGGTATTATTACACCCCTAGACCAGTGGTATGCATACCCCCAGAGGTACGTGATGTTGCTTCAAGGGGTATGCGTGATAATCTGTTGGCTAAGGTAATAACAAAGATAACTGGGAGAAAAATATATTATTTGTAAAATATATCTTAACACAAACTGTAATGTTGTTGTTGTGTGAAATATTTAACTGGGATGAACACATTTATTTATTTATCATTTCAGCTATAAGGGGTACAGGACGGGTTCAGTTCTTTCTTCAAGTGGTACATGGGGAAAACTAATTGGGAATCACTGCCCTAGAAAAATCCTCTCAGATCTTATTGTCCTTTCAATTGGCATTTAACACCCTATACAACCACTGAATCCCATTCACACCTGCTGCTTTTACCATGTCTGAGTTAACCTTGTCGTAACCACCTGATTTACCCTTCGTGGATTTCAAGGTAGCTCCCACTTCAGACCATGTTATAGGGGGTTCTGCATGTTGCATGGCTTCTGTCACAATAAGCTTATTTACATCCCTGGAATCTGTATTCTCTGGAATACCATTTACAGTTAATCAAAATACTGTCACATTTCTTCCCTGATATTTCCTACAGTTCTTATCAATACTCCATTTTATCGTCTAATGCTTTCACTGGTTCTTGGTGTCCTCTCCTATTTTTAACTTTTTTGTATCGCAGCATTTTATTTGCTTTAGCATCGACTTCAGGGCAAATTCCTTATATTTCTTGTTTTTCTCACTCTCAATTTTTCGTTTAATCATAAGTTAGTGTTCTCTATATAATTGAGACAGTGATTTAATTTTTTCTTCATCTCAGTGGGTATCAACCTTCTGCTTTTCCAAGTCTATTGATCTGCCTGCCTTATTCCTCAGTTAAACAGCTGTCTTGACTTCATTATTCCACAATGCACCTTCCATAGCCAACCTTTTTCCTGGGTAGATGAGGGGACTTGATTCTTCAAAAGGTTACTCTACAATGCATCTTGTGGTTTAGGTATCAAGATGACATGTTTACGATCTAGACCCATGGTGAACATCACAGCTTTGCCTTCCTGAACTATCTGAACATCAACTTCCTCAACTTCACTTGGTCCTGCTCTCATGCCAACATCACCTTCTAGAAGGTAGACATTCTGTACACAATGGTTTCTTATTCACCTCTGTCTGTATCAAACTGACAAACCTACAACAATATCTCCATATTCATAGCTGCCAACAATATCACACAAAACACTTCTAGTCCTACGGCTTAACAATACAAGGCAGATGCACCTGCTTTCACCAAGAATCCTTTATTCTTTACTCAAACAACCTGACATAAGCACTTTTACACAGTAATCATCCTCCAAAATTGGTCAGCAAACAGGTATCCAAGGTTAAAAATTTTCAACACATTGATACACATAACCCTAAGTCAATCATAACCCTATTTCCCTTGACCAATTCTTTTGTAACCTGAAATCTCTAAATAAGATTCTCTGTAATGCCCACCACTTACCTTTTTGCTTTTTTTTTTTTTTTTGAAATGCATTGAATTCTCCCCACACCCTCTCTCACCTTCAGCAGGCCACCTAACCTGAAAAATATACTTGAGCATAACTACCAACCCCATAATGCTCTAAACCAGTGTTTCCCAACGTGGGGCCCACGCCCCACAGGGGGGCAATTTGGTTTTTTTAGAGGGGCAATTTAGAAATTGACTTGATACGACTTTACCGCTTTCTCTTCGGGTTATTTAAATGCAATGCTAGTTATAGGTACAAAATATAGCAAATTCTTAAAACAGTGCTGTAAATAATTATTAGATATAGTTTCGTTTGATGTTAGCAAAATATATCATCTGGATGATTTCAGTCGTCAACTTGACCTTTTTGGGATTCACCGCGTAATGTTCCGCCTGTCTCGGGAACCCGGACCTTTTAAAACGTGCCTATAACGCCGTTGTTCGTGATTTTACCATCTTCATATTTAGCCGAATCTGGATTTAGTGCAGTAAATGATTTACTGATAAAAGAAAAAAAAAATCGACTGGATATAACACAACCTGGAGACTTGAGATTAAAGCTTACTAAATTGGAGCTTAATATAAAATTTCTATGTAGCAAGCATCAAGTGCAAGGATCACACTAAATTGCCATAATAAATCTTTATTAAAAATCTTTTGAATTTTGGTATTTCATTATATGTTTTTTAATTTTACTTACTGTGTTTTATGACAATATTAAAGTGTTTTCTTTCAAAAAACCATCCTACATGAGTTTCTTTAATAACAAATAATTTTTTTATTAAAAATTATGTATGGGGGGCAAAAAAAATGTTAAAAGTGGGGCATGACCCAAAAAAGGTTGGGAAACACTGCTCTAAACCAAGCTACGATACCAAATCACTTGCCTGATTTTCCAGAGTACTTACATTGGCCTCATCTCAAATGAATTATCCATCACAAAGAATGATCACAGATACACACATTACTCTCAACATCTATATTAACCTATTGCTCTCCATACCAGTTCTCACAACATTTGAGAATTCAATAACTGTTTCACAATTAGAACTGATGCCACTTCCAAATCTGAACTCTGCTGGTTGGAATTGGCCTACCAACACATTCTGGAGACCAGAAATCACCTGGGCCTCAATCTCAGGTAATAGCTGGCTTTCTCACCCTGGAAAATTAATTATATATGTACCTTACTTATTTTTTATTATATTATTATTATAACCAATGTCATCATCATTTTAAAAAAAATGAAAAATATTCTCCCAATAAAAAAATTCCGTTTTTCCTATTATGATTAATTTCCTCTCTGTTGCTTCCTCCCCACCATCCCCTCACACCACTTCCAATGGTCAATTCCAATGTGGTTGTGTTGAGTATAGGCACTTATGCAAGCTCAGGTACACGTTTCTATTTTCTTGAAAAAGGGTATGGCCTATCATTGTTGTAGCAGTGTATCCTTTCAAGCCAAATGGTCACTGTATGACAAATCCATTTCCCAGAGTAGCATTGGCATAACACTGACATGTCCAGTAAAACAAAAGACGGGACTCCTGCACCTAGATGCATGCCATCTCTCTCAAATCTTAATCACTTGTTATTGTTCCACTGTTATACACATCCTTCTATTTTGTAGGGATTTAACCATCCCTTCTTGGTGTTGGAATTTTTAAAATTGTTAGTGTACATTTTCTAGTAATATGAGGGTGGCCCAGAAACTAATGAAATACATTATTTTTCTCAGCCCCAACAAACGTACGAATGTGAAACTTCAGATATAAATTCTTTAAAGTTTTCAGAGAGCATGCGCAAACTTTCCATTTCTTCCGACAGATAGCGTACTTGCAGCAAAGGTTCAACATGGCGTCTGTGAGTGATGTTCGTTATAAGCAGCTTGTCATCATTCAATTTCTCACTGTGGAACAAGAAACAGTTAGAAACATTCACTAACGTTTATGTGCAGTTTATGGAGCATCAGCAGTGAACAGAAGAACAGTTAGTCGCTGGGCACAGAGAGTGAGGCCATCTGAAACATGTTCTGCAGAGCTCCAAGATTTGCAGTGGTTGTGAAGATCACCCATGTCTGTAGCACCTGACAAGATACAGCATGTTGATGTGCTCATTTGTGAGGAGCGACGCATAACAACTCGGCAGTTGGCACAGGAGCTGTCGATCAGCAAAGGAAGTGTGGGTGTAATCATCAGCACTCTTGATTATGCAAAAAAGTTTTCATGCTGGGTTCTGCGCCATCTTACGGAGGAACACAAAACTCCCAGAAAAAACATTTCTTCTGAGTTGCTGCAACATTTTCAAGCTGAGGGGGAAGACTTCTTGTCCCAGATTGCTACAAGTGATGAAACCTGGGTTCACCATTTTGAGCCATAAACAAAATGGCAATCGATGGAATCGTGTGATCCTGAATCTCCACAGAATAAAAAATTCAAAGCAACTGATTACGCTGGTAAGGTCATGATCACTGTGTTTTGGGACTGTGATGGTGTCATAATCCTTGATTTGATGTTGAGAGGCCCAACCTTTAATTCTGAGGCATATGTGAACATTTACCAAACTTAAGAAGCACTTCCAGTGTCTTGGAGCCATAAAAACCCAACATGACAACGCATGCCCTCACACAAGTTTGAGGAAGCTGGAACACATCACCAAACAGGTTTGGACCGTGTTACCCCATCCACTCTATAGCCCTGACCTACCTCCGTAAGACTTTCACCTGTTTGGGCCATTGAAGAATGCCATTCGTGGGAGACATTTTGAGGATGACAAAGAGGTAATTTGCACAGTGAAGAAATGGCTTCGTGAACAGAACTAGGAGTGGTACCACCAGGGCATACATGCTCTTGTGTCTCACTGGAGGAAGGCCATAGAAAGGGAAGATTACATAGAAAAATAGGGACTGTATGAGAAACATCATTCTTTCTTGTGTACAAGTTTCATTGTGTTCAATAAATAATAGTTGATGAAAAAACGTATGGTGAATTAGTTTCTGGGCCACCCTCATAAGATGGGCAAATTATAGCAATAGTGGTTATGGTTGATTTATGTAAGATTAGTCAAACTCCACTGCCAATAATAAAAAAGGGGGAAATTCATTACAATATATTTTTCTGGTCCATAATACAACATTAAATTGCATACTTCGGTTCTCTTCTCCATAATTATGGTAAAGTTTTCAAATATCTACATGCTTCCAAATTATTTATGTTTGTGTTGTGAATTAAGGTCAGTTGAATAATAGACACTGAACATTCCTGATCTAAAAATACATTTCCTCTCTTCAATCCTATCACTGGACCATGCAATATTTTGTTTTACCTATAATCATTTATTTATTTACATTGTTAGGATGCAAAGACATTATAAAATGGATAAATTAGACTTTTGAATACGCGAAAAACCAGTGCTTATCAATGTTGAAGATTGCTGAAGCGTTATAACATGGATACATATGTTCACTTTGTAATATGTTTCAATATTTCGGTAGTTATTCATATTATTTTAGTGCAATATGAGCCAACCTCCTGAGAGGCATTCCGGTGAGAACAATTTGAATCTGAAACCACCTGAATACCCCAGCCAAGGATGCAAAAACAACAATCTTGAGAGTGCGAAACAAATCTTGAGACATTCTGGAAGCTACTAGAAATCTGCCTCTAGTAGGCCAATTTGATGTCTATGAGCCCTCCTCATCAGGGAGTGACTCTGTGGAGTGCAGTTGCTTGCAGTAGCTCTGAGCAGTTTTTCTTTGGGAACTTTACAGAAAAGTTACGATCTTTAGGTCTATGACATAGAAAGTGTTAGTTGAATAATTCACCACAAATCCTGCCCTTTGTACGCTCACGACGCGCCTTCAACCTGAATCTCTTATTATTTTATTTAGCCACTTGACCCTATTAAGGAATATCCATGCCATAACAGCTGTCTGTATCATTTTACAGAGATCAAGAATAAATACCCTGCAAATCTCCTCTCATGAGTTAATATCAACTCCCTCAACATAGTTAGTTAGAATATTCTGAAGATTTCTTCTTCAGCCACAGCTCGCAGATACTGACTAGAAGAACAAGAAGTTGGCGGCAAGCATGCGGGGTGGAACCATGTGCAAAAGGTGAAAGTTGCTGGTAATCTTTGCTCAGCTTTACTACACAACAATGTTTCCTCACTTTACTGTTGAGGAAGTGCTGTAAACCTGAAAATTTCAATGCTCTATGTGTGTGCGTGTATATCTGGGTTTCAATGCCACAGCAATCTTTCACTTTGGAAAGTGGTTGTTATACTCCTATTCAAATGTTTCATTTATGTTATTTACTAAGAAGAAACCTAATTACTTATATATGATATCAAAATCTTGCTACCCCTCCAGTGACAATCAGCACCTATGTTCATTCATGCAGTGGTCTACACCAAGAGTACCTACCTTCAAGCAGCATTTACCCACCCAACGTGGAGCTATCAGAAGTGCAGTGTGTTTTTTTATCTTGAGTGTTAAGTTGTTGCAGCCCTTCTTTCTCCATATTCAGTAAGTTCTTGGTTTACTCCAGCCTCCCCCCCCCTCCCCCCTTATGTATTTCTTTCTATGTAAGATTTGTTATATTTGTACAGTACAAAGACAGTGATAATTAAAAAAATATACTTCTTGGAGATTAATGAGCATTTCTGCTAAACAATTCAACATAAGGAGACATTATAATTGCAAGGAAAGGGAAAATGACTCATCACTCACCAAAGTTGAAGGCAGCGATGTGAGAAGATCATATATTACAAACACACAAGTAAACTCAATATTTCGGTTATTAAACTACGAACACACACAATTATATTGCCTAAAGCAGTTTCCTTTTTCCTTCGTTTAACATAAGGAGACAGTATGAAATAAAGAGGCTATATACCAAGTTGCCAGCAAGTTTCGTTTTGAATGAAACACTGCACTCCCTACACGGTTGTCATGACCCTCCAATTCCTCAGCATGACATCCAAGCATCACTCCTGACAAATCAGCAAAGTTGATCGATTCTAATTCCATCTGTGGCAATACAGTGCATCGAGCTGCAAGACATTTAACCTGTATAACAAAAGGATGAATATTTACAGTATTATTACTCAATCCCTTGTAAGATGGAGTTTTGGTGGTGGGACAAGAGCTTTGCATTACAAAGTAGTAAAGTATCAACTTTAGTATTAGTAATTTTCATTTTTATCAATATCTGTTTACATAAATGGAAAAACAAGGAAAATAGACCCCTCACTTACCACAGATACAGGCAAGAGAGAAGCAATAAACATTTATCAATATCAATTTTTTTATAAAGGTGAATAACACGCCAATGCAATTTAGGAAATGGCCCACAATATCCAGTCATTAATGAAGCCCTGCCAGGCATTTCCAGTGGACCTATACAACAAATACAGCAAAATTCAATTACACTGGCATGTTATTCATCTTTCTAAAAAATTAATTAACTTGCAATTGAGGAAATGGCCCACAATATTATGTTTTAAAATCTTATTCATAGAAAGAGATGAGACATACGGCAAGTAGATTGATTGTTCACACAATGAGACATACCACATACTTGGGAATTTTGTGATGTTTGTTTGTTGCTGCCTTCATTTATGCTAAGTGATGGGCCTACCTTTCTCTATGCTTACTTATTTTCATCATCCAAAAGCACTTTTTACTCATTATTATTGCATCTGATAAAAATATATTAAATTTTAAACTGTCAGCATTGTTTTCAAGAGTGATTACATCACAAATATTATTCTATTATTTTATAATGCATAAATAGTGATCTCAAAAAAACAATGATAATAAGAAACAATTCATTTTTTAAAGGAAGTAAATTTTTTTGAAATTTAATTGAATACCAATGGCTCTCATTACAAATTAAATAAATTATTCTACTCATATTACAACTTCAACTAAGAAATCCTCTCAGTTTCAACTAATTCACAAGAAACTATTATTCATACTAACCAACTGCTGAGAAGCCCACTGTCGCCGATTAGCAGGAAGAACCGGAGATAAAACACATGCCGCCAAAGCATCTGCAAGTTGTAGTGGAGAAGACACATTGGGATCACCAGGGCTATTAGGCAACTTCTCACAGAGCACATCTGTAAATGCATGTTGTGAACTAATGTGTATCTCCAAAAATTGGTTAAAGTAATCATATATGGAAAATTAGAACTTGTTTTTAAGTTATTTGTGAGAAAAGTAAAATAAATGTAAAGAAGAATTACATTAAATTTGTAATCTATAAATCAAAGCTGAAAATATAACAATTCTTGACAAAATTTATAAACAGAAGGCATCCATCTAACACAACGGCAATTTGCTTATGAGGCCATACTTGCATCTAACGTACAATAATTATTGTGTTATTTAACATTACATGCAGGGACTTCGCACACTAATTTGTTATTGCTATTAGTAATGGCATTAGGCGATAGCTCAGGTGGCAGTCTCAGCTGTCACATTAAAGGGTTTTAGCGCTTAATCATGGCACTGTTGTGGTCACACAACCATTTTACATATTGTATTTGATGTGGCAAGACTAGTTTTGAATATAACAAATGACAAAAATACAGAATGGAGTCATTTAATGAAAAAAAATCATAGTTTTTAATAAGTACTTCCAATGGTACCTTGTTTATGGCATCCTCAACAGAAAACATACAAAAATTGTGGTTTTCGAACTCATGCTTGGCTCTGAATGTAAAATTGTCACACTGAGGGATGTTTTGAAGGCATCTATCTCAGCCCTTCAAAACGTCCCACCAGTGTGACAATTTTATGCAGCTGGAAGCCCAAGAATTTATTTAAAAATAAACTTTTCACAACTAAAAAAATACAGAAATTTGAGTTAGTCAAAGCTTATCCAGAGTCTTAAAGTTATTTATAAACGCAATTTTTAGAAAGGGTTTTGGCTGGAAATGCTCAAACCTTTAGACTCCTCAATAAGAGAAGACCCTCCATTTGCAGACAGCAAACTAACCAAAGCCTGTGTCACAGCAAAACTGGATGATATTTTTCCGGCCTGTGCTGGCTGACTTACAGCAGCAGTTAACAGTTCCTGAAGAAAAAGTATAAATGTTATATTAAAAATACAAAGATCAATGAAACAGTATTAATATTACTAAATAAAATGGATAAAGATGGTAAGAATCTGTAAGTTTTAAGTTACCACTGTCATTAACCGGAAATAATTACGCAAACAGTTTCTAAAAAGTTGATTGGAGCAGTTTTGGAATAATACAAGTATGATGGGCAGATAATGATATGTCATCATGCTGAATAATACACAGTACAAATTATTCCTGTCATCTTTGATCAATAAATAAATATAAGTAGTTAACAAAATAAAACAAGGAAATGTTTCCGTAACAGAAAAAATTATCCGAAAAGCTACTTATTATACACAAAACACAGTTTATTGATATCTCTGTGACAGGGTAATGCTATCTATTGAAAACATGCTCAATCCTTGTCAATACCAAAAACGTTGAAAGAATTTAAAGTTAAAATTTGTAGAGCGCAAATATTGGTGGGTGTAGGTAAAGGGGAAGATGGGTGTTTAGGGAAATTGCCACTGGAGCGTGTGCTCCATTGCAATTAAATTAAATTAAGTTCCAGTGAAGCAGTTTATTAATACCTCTGTGATATGTACTGCTGCTATTTAGTAGCTTGACTCTGAACTGTATCACACGTGCGACCTTCACAGTTAGTACTTTAGCCCTTTAGGGTCAAATTCTGAAACACTTCTTTCTTAAATTATGTTACATAAGTTTAGATCTTAATCATTAAAATGATACCTCATTTCTAGATTACAGTTAGGTATCAAAAAAGCTAAATGGATCATGACAAAAAAAAAAAACTTTAAGGGAGAATTCCAAAAAATTCCTTTCTTAAAATAAGATATAACCAAAGTGAAGACCTTAGTCTTTAAAATGATACCACAATTATCAATTTTGGTTAGGTATCAAGGGAAATAAATATCTCACACAAAAATTTTTTTTTTAGAAGCAGTGATATTTTTAACCTTTATGGGTAGATTCTTCAGATATGATTTGTCCAAAGCAGAGACCATCAGCTTTAAAATGAAACCTAGTTTATCAATTTTTGTTAGGTTAGGTAATAGGGAGATAATGGCTTGTGTCCAAAAATACCTTTTAGAAATAATATATATGTTTCTCTTATGATCCAATTAGAATAGGTATCAGTGTCTGGATGCATGCTGCATGTTTTGTAGTGGGATCTAATGCAGGGGGAAAAACCCATACAAAAGTCTAGGAGATTCAGAAGGTAAGAGCTTGTGGATGTTACTCAGCTTAGGAGGGTATCTAAAGCAAATGTGTGGAGCAATGGATGAGGAAGGACGACACACATTTCATGGAAAGAATATAGAGAGTCAGGCCCATGATGAACAATCTCATTAATATATTCCATGCCAGGAGAGAACTGTGGTCAGCATTAGGAGCGTTTCATGCTATCTGTCAAACTGATGCTGAGATAATTTTAATTTACTGGATATGTCTACACCATCTGAATATGCCATACTTGACTCTTTTCGATCAGTAATTTTGGAAAAAACTGCCAGTATTTCCACAAGAGGATGAAGAAGGAGATAATAGGGTTCAGTTTTCACAAATTGAGGGTGATTATTCTCCTGCAAAAGGTACCCATCAGGACCCAGAAAGAAAGACACTCCAATAACCCCTTCGATGTTTATCCAGCTAGAACATAACAGTTCCCTACAAAGAGTGACTGACCTAATTTTAGCTATGCAGTTTCATTTCGATGATAAATTAAATGTTATGTTCAGAGAAACCAAGATTAAGCATGATACCAGTGTAAATGACCTTAAGGGATTTTAAGGACCATTCATGACTAATTGATCCCAAAATAGGTGAAATTCAGGGTGAAAATTTAATTTTAATTTAATTTTCACCCTCCTTACAAAAACATACTATAGAATGCCAGGAAAGCCGAGAAGATGTGGAACATGAAGCTAATGAAGAGAACAAGATGATATATTATGATTTAGACCATTTAGCTGTCATCTTACATAGGGGAATGAGGATTACAATTAGATTAAATGCTGAATTTTTAGTTCTGGCAGAGTATGTACTAACAGAAAAAGGCATTGAAGAACATTCTATAGCAGGTTACATGTTTACTAATATAAATGGAATTGAATATTCCAATACGTGTGCAGAATTGGAGGAATTTGTTGCTTATTGTCAGAAGGAAGGTGATGAAATTATTGATATCACCTATGAAAAAGATGAGGAGTGTTTTGAGAGCACAATAAGTGAACCTATTTCATATGAAGTTAAACGAAATGATTTCTTTCAGAATGATAATGAAGAAATAAACTTATATGACACTATGTTTACCATAGCATATAATGAAGTAAGCGATGTACATAGTGTTTCTATTGGTAAAGATAATTGTAGTAATTCCAGGGAGGAAGTATTCACAAATGAAGAAGAGTGTATCATTTCTGATAAAGATTTTTGTGGCAAAGGGAGAAAATTTCTGATAGAGCAAAAGCTACCATTAGACTTGCTGTGTGTGAAGCAGAATAGAATTGTCTACCTACAAACCTACTACCTGAGGAACAATAAAATGAAGAAGAAAAGAAATACTACTTAAAGAAAACTCCACCTAATGAAGAAAAAACTACAGAAGAGAAAAAAGACTTCAAAAACCCACTTCAAGAAGAAAGGAAATACTGCTTTAAGAAACCATTACCTGAGAAGAAAAAAAGGAAAAAAAATGAAAAACAGGCTTCATGAAACCATAACCTGAAGAAAAAGAAAGTCAAGTGGAAACGAAATACTGTTTCAAGAACCCACTACCTAAAAAGAAAAAAAGTTAAGTGGAAAAGTCAAATGGTAGGAAAGAAAAAATACGCTGTGGAAAGCAACGGTTTTAGAAATTATGACAACTGAAAAGTATTAGTGGTGACAAGAAGATAAAGAAGATATTGGCTAACCTGGAAATGAAATATTCAAAAATAAGAGGTACACAATGATTCTGACAGTGAAAAATGTAGTAAAAATAGAATAAGGAAGTAAGAAGTGATGTTGTTTGTGGCATTACAGAAGAGTATATTGATGTAGCAATTATGGATTATAGTAAGAGAGAAAATGGAGAAAGTGAACTTTTACCAAGCAGTGAAAGTGAATGTATTGGAATTGAAAAAAAAAAAAGATGGATTAAATGTGACATAAAATGAAATAATGGGAATAATTCTGTTAGCTCAAAAGAGCAAACTAATAATTCTTTGAATGTGAACGAGAAGAATGCCAAAGCAAGTAGTGATGAACAAGAAAATGACCCATGTTAGTTTAGTATTATATAGTTTTCAGGCCCAGGTACCTCTTTCCAAATGGATAAAAACTTTACGCACGAACTGATGTATTGTTCGTAAAATAGGTTTTGTGTTTTGAAAAATGAAAAAAAAAGTTTATATTTTTGTTCTTCTACGAGGTTAAATGCTGGCAGAATGTATATCTTGTTTCAGGAGTACCGTGCAACAAAAACTTGATGGCAACAGAGTTTAGTATCCTGTAAGACAGTTGAAGTTTGTGCCTTATACAGGTGGCAGACAAACACCACAACATATCAGTAAAGCACCCAGGAAACAAGAGCAACCTCATTTTGTCATTTTGTTAAATACTGTTACCATTATTCCTTTTGTCTATGCTTAATGTAACACCAACACATGAGGGACCTTTCAAGTATTCCAGTTTGATTAAGTAGATAAAAGTAATTCCCATTTCTATTCTGGGATGGGACCAGGGAATTTTCATGGCAATTAGCGGGGGAATATAGCGAGATTGGTTATTGCTAAATAGTTAAATTAATTCCCATTTCAATTCTTTACGAATTTCATGGAAATTAGCGGGGGGGGGATGTAACGGAACCGATTCATACAAAAAGGCAATAACTTGATATAATTATTTATCACTTTATAAGGTATAATTATTTATCCCATTTCAGTAAAGTTTTAATAAAAGATTAAAATTCCCATTGCGTACATTGAATATACATGCTTTGTATTCTGTTAGAAAATTCGCTGGTAATTCTTAACAAACAGATGAAGTTGAAACTTCAATTGAAAGTAGATGTCGCTTGTAGGGAAAAAAAATTGGTTGCTCGGTTCGTCTTTACCTTACGACGTTTTAATTTTGATAGTCCCAATGTTCAAAATTCCAATTCTTTCCTATACTTTGTTCTCTCCAATATTTCATTTAATTAGATCAGTCGCCAATGCCAATAATTGTATAATGGGACTAGTATTTACCCACTGCTTCGCAGGTGCGAAACTTGGCGTGAATAGAAATTCGTGTGGTCTGCCTCTTTCCAAAACTGGTACTAACCTTTTGAAATTTGAAACAACTGCTTACAAAAAATGTCCTCTTCACGTTTTGCACTCACCTTTTTCGGAAAAATTGACACATACTGTAAGAGGCGAGCTTATGCTTGGGGTGGAGCATAAAGCTTGAATCTTAGCTATAACCGTGCGTCGCCTTGGATGCTTAAATAGAATAATGCGGTCGCTACATAGATTTTAACCCAAAAACTATGGAAAGGTAAAAGTTCAATGATGATAAATAGTTCATTGCCATTTAAATAATTATATTCTTCAATTTCACAAAGCCAAAAACTGTACAGGCAATCAGACGACTTTTCCAAAGAAATGTTTACAAGTTCGATTAACCATTCGAGCCAGACCACACCCCAAAGTTCAAAGAATTAAATCACTAATTGAAGAAAGCCAAAAAAAGTTCGTCACACACTCCCATTGTTCAATAGTTTAGTTAATTTAAACAATCCCGAGGCCCCACATGGCGAAATACTATTTTACAGCAACATTATGATTAACTTGAATAAAAGAAGCGGGATTATTCCAAAATAAAACTTGCACCGTTGTGCTTGATATGAAATTTGCAGGCCTACTCAGCTACATGTTATCGAGTTCGCGGTTCCTGGCAGACTGAGACCGACTAACTGCACGTACGCATCTATATTACTACGCGCTCCCTGCTTCTCGAAGGTTCCTGGCGACTGCTCTCTCACGAACCGTGGGAACAAACTCTTTTTCTTATTCACAGGGGTAGCTGCTCGGAGGCTCATCAGATATAAAATCGCACGTTAAAAAAAGTTTTGACATAAAACTTGACCTTGACTATAAAAATAATTCAATCACTCTAAAAATTTACAAGTAGCTAGATCTTTAAGTAAACGCTAACTTTAGTTATCATACAAAATTTTGTAACATTAATACTTTAGCCAAAAATAAATAATTTAAAAATGAACTTTTAAAATCTCATTCCAGGCGAATGCCGAAAACTGATGAAATGCAAAATACTATCTCAACAACTGTAAAACTGCTTTCTAACTTGAATAAACATAAAAACTAACTATAGAAATGAAATGTACAAATATTCTATCCAATCTAACTCGTAGTTCTGAGAATAAAATTTTGTCACACTGTTACAAAATTTAACAGATAGCTTACAATATTAAATTAAAAATTCCGAAATGTGAGTGCTCAACTGCGAAATATTGCCAGCACTGTAAAACTGACACAAAAATTATCGGTACCTAAACAGTCTAGTTTTGTCATAGAGGTCTTGGATAGGTTAAAATTCAGCCTGGACCATGGGGAAAAAGTTTATGGGAAATTCGTTCTGTGGCATCCATCTCAGATATTGGGCATTTGTTTAAAATGGAAGCAATGGTTTGTCTCAAATCGCTTGTATCGATTCTAAGATGGCAATTGTTGTACCACATCTCGGACAAATATTTTCTATTTGTTAATTTAGTGCAACTTTTTACACCGAAGGAAAGCGGACACAACAAGGAAACATTAAAATAATGGATTTAACCAACTTTTCAAGACATTTTATTAATTTTGCAGTGCCAGCGGCATCTAATAGTTGGGCGTCGCTCTTATATTTTGGCATTTTTAATTTAAATTGTGGTGACTTTGGCAAAAAAGGAGAGTGAAAAACGTGAAGAGAACATTATAACGAATCAGTTAATCCAAATTTCAAATGGTTAGTACCAGTAGTAGGTAGTCCTTTAATACACATATTAAGCAATAAGTTACTTACTGTAGATACCAAATTCTTTTATTCTTAATGAAGATTTAATATATTATGTAACAGTTTGAATAACTAATTCCGAAAATCGAATAATTACAGCCAAACACAAATAATATATAAACAATTCAAATATTAATTTATTCATCTTTGGTCAAACTCTTAAAAACGTCATTTTTACAGTAAATTAAATATTAGTAATGATCATTATATTTGATTCAAGCATTCCGTTTGTTTACTGCAGTCCAGAAAACTGAAAAACTAAATATTCGAAGTAAAAATATTAAACAGAAACATTAGTTAAGCCATTGATTCCCAAAGTGGTCCAGGTGAACCCCCAGGGGTCCACGGGAGACTCGACAGGGGTCTATGTTGGCGTGATAAAAAAAATGGGGGTTCACAATTCGGTAGCAGGGGTCTACGAAAATTTATCTGGTTTCAATAGTAAAGAACTTCGATAGTAAAAAAATGTAGGTTTGACTTCACCTATCTATGCAGGCAGATAATATTTTAAGAAGCTCAGCGACTATTACTGGTAATAGTGAGAATTAATTGGTTTCTTGTGCTGTGAGTTGTTTTTTGACAACCACTCTTAGCACAATCAATTAATTAACCAGTCGATTTATCACTTCTTTTTCAAAAACTGTTAATAGGTACGTGGTTGGAACTCAGCCGCAACGCAAATTTTCATAGTTAGATCTTCACATTTGACAAAAATATGAAGATCTAACTAGGTTGGGAATATGGTAGAAATGTAGCTTCAGGGGGTCCACCGGAACCAGCAAAATTTTGAAAGTGGTCTATGAGAAAAATAAGTTTGGGTACCTCTGAGTTAATTTTCGTTAGATTTATGTGAAAGTAGTGCGTGTCTGAAAGTACATAATGATCCGTAGCTCACAATTTTCCATATAGAAAGATTTTTAATTTTAATTGTCTGTTCCTTCCCATGGTTGTTAGCTATTTTCCCAGATTTTGACTGGCACCATTAGTTCTAAAAACATGAAAACCACATCCAAATTGCTGGGTACTTATTGCGCGATACCCATTACAGTAAAGAGACAAACGCAGCTTCCTTAAAGATATATAATAGTATAGATTTTCCAATGAGGGGTAATATCAAAAGATTGTTCCAAACACAGATTTTAAAGGCCAGTAATTTATTGTTTAAAGTTCAAAGGCATCTTTACACTGACAACAGGAATTTTTTCCAAAAAGACTTCGTTCCGAAAATTGCAGATTAATGCCACAACAGTTATCTACACTCCATTCAGACACAATTAAAAGTTCACTCCACTTGAAACCTCAAACGAAATCTTATTAACTGAAAAATTAAATTCATGAAAAGAAGTTTGTTTAGTCAATGATCCATCTAAAAATTATAGTTGCCATCTACGAATATTCCAAGTCCAGTTAGTAATGATTGGCCTACACTATGTGACACCGCTGTCCTTGACCATAATGCCAGCCTGCACTTCACACGTTCACACTCTAGCTGTTTGAGACTAATGCGGCCGAGGTCATCCCTCTGGTTTCTTATATAGTCTCCCTCAAGCAACACTATCCCTGATGGAATTTTCCACTCCATCTGGCACCCTCTCTAAGCGCTCTCTCTCTTATTGGCTTGGGTCACAAAGGTTTTCCCCCCAAGTTTTTCCAATTTTCATGAAACTTTGTAATAATGTAGAGTTCATCATTATAAGTATTTTCAATCCTTATAAAAATTTTCATATCTGCTCTCCTATAGTTGTTATTAATTTTCGAAGTTCAATAAACCTATTTTCTAGATCTAGTGTCCCAACTATTTATTCTAGTGCGTTTGTTCTACTCTTCAGAAATTCTACATATTTTGACGATGTTGCTCCCTTCTAAAAACTTTTCATTAAAAAGATATCGTCTCTCAAAGTTTTCATCCCTTCTTCGCAGCCATGACTGAATTCAGATTAAATACTTTGAAATTAAATATCTTAAATTGAGAGTGCGTTGTTTTGATGAAACTTTCCGCCAAACGTACTTACAAAAATTGCGCCTTCATAAAAATAGGGTGCCTCCCAGATGTTTTTTCTAGTTTGGTTCTACCCGTTCTATACGATCTGTTTAGCTATGATGCTTTAACCACTTTCACTTTGAAATTACTTTTAAAATACTTCCACTCAACTCAACGATCTCAAACTGCTTTCATCATCCTTTCACAAGAAGATCTTTAATCTGATGTAATTTTCTTTTGACTACTTATTTTATTCTCGACTTATTATTTTTTCCTTTATTGAAAAACTACCTTGAAACTCATCATACTTACTCTAAATTCCGTTTGAAACCATATTTTGTACTTCTAAACCAAGATTCAATACTTTCATCCCTGTATCTTAATTCCTTTACTACCATTCTTTCATACCTCTATGAACCTGCTGGCTGTTGTGTCATCACTGGTACAAAGCGTCTCTGTTCTGATTTTAAGATTGCGCATAACTTCCTTTAGAAAATTCGTATGACATTGAGACTGCTACCAATGTGGTTGTTACATTCTCTTCTAACCTGATAGTGTTATCTTTTGGGGAATATCACATTGGGTAACCTACTAAAACCGATACCAAACATACTCCCATCTCGTTTTCTCAGTTGCCAATAAGGCCAACTACGTTACACGCTTCGTGAGATGATCAAATTGCAAATTCACGAACCTGTAATTTTTGGAAAGGAAGTAGTAAGCAACGACCCATGTAAATTGTATGATGGGTGTTGGTTTAGTTATCATTGTTATGAAAATGGAATATGATAAACTGAGCCTTCCTTCATTAAAAGTATAAACAAATTATTTCTGCTTCTGAAAAGAGCGAGTAAAGAAAGAAGTTAACAGCAAAGCGCATTTCATAATATATACTGTAGTCTAAAATGATTGTCTTGTATTATCTTAAACTCTCCTTTTATAACCTACCCCTCTGTTTCTTATTTCTATGTAGTTAATGTGTTGTCTGATATTCACATAATTAAAATTTATGATAACTGCTTTCTCTTTTTGTCTCCCTGCCATTCTAAATACCTTTGTACAAAGATTTATCACAAGGCGAGAAGCATCTCTGTTGGAGGCAGCAAGGGCTGCAATAGCAGAGCCAAGATAGCGGAGGCAAGCAGTGGTTTCTGGCGGGAGGTTGCCTGGTAGCTGCAGCATTAGCAGCGGTGTGTCTACAGGAACCGATTCATTGGCATGTGTTACAGATCCACCCATTAACTCCACACGACCTGCTGCAGTCAGGCCCATCAACTGAACTACCTGCCGCACGTCTGAAAGCCCAATTGCTGTCAGACCTGCTGCCAAGCTGCATGAGCTGCTGCTACAAAAAACCATAAGGCACAAATTAAAATCACGTTTAAAACATCATCTTATTTTCAGTTAGACTACAAAGATTATAAAATACTTACTTTTAGATAGCCACTGTTAGACCACATGTATGGTTACAGTTAAATCATTGGTCTGTTGTACAGCTACTTATAAATTCATTAACTTCAAAGATTTATGTTATAGTGTTTTTGATCAAATATCTTTCATTCCTTTACTACTAAGCTCTTCTTATTTTAGAATAAGCTCGTCCTAGAGAATAGCGATTCTCCACAAGTAGTTTCACTGGCTCCCTTGGCCAACAGTTAACTAATGAATATCAAAATTAACATTCTCACCACAGTTGTGTCATCTCTTTATGTAACTTGCTTTCTGATATTGAGTGCATGTGCAAGACACATTGATAGTTTATGTGACCTCTCTTTCCTATTTGTTATTTCCATCATATGCTGCACAACTGAGAGGCTTCACAGAAAATAAGAATAAACTTTTCCATAGTGAATAGAAACTTACACGATAGGTTGGAAGGGAACATGTCAGTGATTCCATGATGTAATAGATATATGTCACTACAACAAACTAGGAAGTGATCACAGTGATTTTGGGAAAAAAGAACTTTATTATAATTTGGAATTCAGAACAATTTATGGACATAGAAATGGGGGAAATAAAGTAACAACTGTTTATGAAGCTTACAGAGAACACACAAAGTCAAGGAAACATATTTTGAATAAAATTATGTCAACAGATGAAGATGTAAAAATAGTGGTTATTCGACTAGATGGAATGGAATAAATTAGATCATGCACAAAAATAAACAGAGGTTGGAGGATTTTGGAAAGAAATGGTGGGTTTATAGCAAACAACAATGAATGGAAGATCATCTCAAATCCTGCCAAAGGCAATGGGAGGAGCTGAGAAATAATCAAGATGGCAGGATATAATAGCTTAGGGAGGTCAGTTTCCCAACAGCACATATTTGCCATCTATTATGTATTCAGTACTACAAGAGGTGACTGCACGTTCTGGAAATGAGGAGTGAAAAAAGTAAACTGCAGAAGAATACTATATAAGGAAGGAATTGAATGTGGGCAACATCTTAAGTTAATTACCATTTATTGCTACCAGTAAGTAAACTGAAAATTCGGCTAAAGTGTAATACAACAGGGATATTTTAGTATGTAGTTTGCAGTTCATAACAGGAAAAAGTTGAGCACTGCATCAGACCAAAACAAAAACTGGTGATGATTTAAGTAATACATCTGGGAAATAAAGTGATTGTAGGGGAATGGCTGCATTCTGTGTTTCTGAAGTGACATATAATTATCAATCTGCGATGAAGATTGCAAACTATTCAGTAAAATCATTTTCCCCACTTCATCTCACATTTCATTACCTAAGTACAGTTTAATATTTCTTACTAAATTTTCAGTTTCATCCAGCTAAATATCCGATTCATAATCAGTAAAATACTGCGATATCAATAGACCAGTGATTTATTTTTTATTTATTTATCAATCTTGTTTCATGGATCCCTGCTGAGGAAGGACCACTGGGATATCAAACATGTCAACGTTTATACACGTACATACAATATGAGTCATAATCATAATGAAAACAATCATATGTTACAAAGACAAATAAAGAGCATAAAAATAAACATTAATTTTTACAACTGAGTTTTGCAAAAGGTCATATTAAATACAATTAATAATTTTGTTCAAATTCATGAATGGAGTAGAAGGAGTTGCCAATAAGATAATTTCTCAGTTTGTCTTTAAATATATCTTTATTATCTGCAAACTGTTTTATACTCTTGGGAAGTTTATTAAACAGATGTATCCCAGTATATTTAACTCCCTCTTTGTACTAATGACAGAGATGTTTGTGTTTTGTGCAAGTAATTTCTGTTTATTGTATTAAATTGCATACCTGTAAATTAGATGTAAAAAGGATAAAATGTTCTGTGACAAAGCACATGAGAGAATATATGTACTGAGAAGTCATTGTAAGAATATTGAGTTTTTTAAAAAGTTGTCTGCAAAAAGTTCTTGGTTTTACATTACACAGCATCCTAATAGTTCTTTATTGTGCTATGAAAACTTTTTTACTTTGTGAAGAGTTTCCTCAAAAAATTATGACATCACTGAATGGAAATTTGAGGAGTACACCTATTTCATTAATTCTAGATCTGCTGTTAAAGAAAGTGTTCATACTGCAACGGTGGCAGTACTTAAATTCTTTAGTAGTGAAGTGATATGATCATGCCAACTGAGATTTCATTTATTTCAATACCAAGGAATTTTATACTCTGTTTCTAAGATTGTGTTATTTTGATAACTTACTTGTAAATCTGGCTGTGCATAATTTTTGGTTAAACCTAATAGAATGTATTTATTTTCAAAATTTAATTTTAATGCATTTGCCTTAAACCAATTTGCTACTTCACTAAGTACTTCATTTACATTAAATTCTAGATTACTATTGGTTTTTTTTTTTCTCACAGTCAGGTTAGTGTCATCTGCAAATAAAACACTATTAACTTTTTCTGATAAGTTTCCAGGTAGTTCATTGATGTATAACAAAAAGAGGAGGGGTCCTAGGACAGAGCCTTGTGGAATTCCATGTTTTATTTATCCCAATCTGATGAGGGATCGTTACTTATTTTAGAATAAAAAATTGAAACTTTTTGCATTTGACTTTCTGTGTACCATTTACCTGTGAAACCATAGTATTCCATTTTTTTCAAAAGCAATTCATGATTTACACAGTCAAATGCTTTTGCAAGATCACAAAATATTCCTACAGGGCTCATTTTATTATTCAGTTCCTGAAATGTGTTATTTAAAAATGAATATACAGCAACGTCTATAGATGATCCTTTTTGGAAACCAAATTGTGAATTAATGAGGATATTATATTGTGTAACACGTTTTCTTACTTTACGATACAAAATCTTTGTAATGAAATGGAACCATAGTTATCTACACGTGTTGCTTCTTTTTTAAACGACGGTTTTACAACTGCATATTTTAATCTATTGGAAACACTCCATGCATTAAGGATTCATTACAAATGTGGGCAAGTACATGGTTGATACAATCTGAACATCTTTTCAGTAATTTAGTTGAAACATTGTCATAGCTGGAAGAATTTTGTTTTAATTGTTTCACAAGTTTGTTTATTTTTGAGACTGTTACTGGTGGTAACTGCATCTCCACAAATCAATTTGGGAAAGCAGTCTGAAGAAACCTTAGGGCACTATGTGGGGATTGCTTTTCTATGCCTAATTTATCTATAACTGAAATAAAATGTTTGTTAAATATTTCAAAAACTTCCCCTACTTCACTATGCACAGATCCATTTTGTTCTATTTTTAGAGTGATTTACAGATTTTCGTGTTTCAGTTTTTATTATATTCCATATAGTTTTCATCTTGTTTCATTAATTCTCTATTTTCTCTTATATATACCTGTTCTTGGCCTTTCTTATTACATTTCTTAATATTTTAGAATAAAGCTTTCAGTGTATAGTTATCAGATTCTCTTACTTTTAAGTAAAGGTCCCTTTTTGTTTAACTAGATACTCTAATACCCTTTGTGGTCCATTCCTTACCAAATTCACTGTTTGCAGTGTTGACAACTTTCCTTTTTTTTTTGAAACTTCCTTCAAAAAGTGTTAGAAATATATTAAGAAAGGATCAACTTTTCTATTAACACCCTGTGCAGTGTACACTTCTGACCAGTGTTCATTATTTAAAGACTCTATGAAATGTTTTATATTGTAAGTGTTAATATTTCTTCTATATACCCAGCTCTTCTTTATCTGTTAACAGTATTTCTGGACTTGATACATAACACTCACACTCCTCCACCGACTCTGCCGCGCGCTTTAGTGCGTGTCGAGTGCAAATAATTTGTGTTTTTGTAGTTAAAAAGTTAAATTTTGTCTCGTAAGGTAGTTAATTCGTTGAATAATATCATTTTCTAGTAGTGTGAGTGTTAGTGGTACGTTTTATTCAGTATAAATCCGTAAATTCAGTGTTTCGTGCTTTGTTTACATCCGGTACTAACGTTTAGTATTAATATTATTCTTATAGCGTAGCAGCAGTTCATTGTAAGTAAGATTTAATAGCATTAGTTTTGTTTCAAAGTAGATTGGCAAGTTCTCAAGTGATAGTGAACCGTTTTATTTAATACATAATCAGTAGAGTGTAAACGCAGTTTTTTACTTGTTTACATTTGATTAGTTGTGATTCAGAGTTCTAGGGTATCAAATTTCATAGTAATTGTTTAAAAAGTTCTTTTGTTTGCATTTGTGCAGTTTTATTGTAAATCTTGTAGTTGACAGGTGTTGTAATTCACTTTTAGGAAAAGTTTCGAGTGAAATACATAGGTTTTTAAATTTTTTTGTAGAAGGCTACTTTTGCATTTCTTTGGCATTTGACACACAAGTAGTTTATTGAAAAGTAAAAGTTTTTAAAGTTCCTTTGCTTGTAAATTCTTAAGTTGTTTTGAAAGTATCACAATGGATACAAAGTGTGGAAACTGCCGAAGGATAGTAAAAGAAGGAGTGACATGCCGGGACTGCAGGCGCTGGTTTCACTGGGGGTGCAGCGATGTATCTAACAGTGACTCTTGTGTCAGTATTTCCTGGAACTGTCACTCCTGCAGAATTAGTGATCAGGAGCAGCGGATTCTGAAACTCCAGTCAGATTTGGCATCTGCAGAGAGGGATTTAAAGGCCCTGAAGGCAGAAAACTCTGTTCTTAGGCATAGGCGGAACAGTGAATGGAAGGTAGTCAGCTCTGGCAGGAGAGGTAGGAGACGCTGTCTGTCTGATGGTTTCCAGCTGGAGACATCCAATGTGTTTCGACCATTGGAGGATCTAGATGGTGACTCTGAGGACCGTCAGGTTGGACTGAACGATCTGGGTTCTTGCAAAGTAAAAGGGAAAAGTTTTCAGGGTGTATCTAAAAGTAAAAGCAGGAAGGTACTGTTACTTGGGAGCAGTCACGGGAGGGGAATCAGTGAGATGGTTCAGTCTGACTTGGGACCAGATTATGAAGTCTGCAGTATTTTCAAACCAAATGCAGATCTTGGAAGTGTGGTAGCAAATGTGAAAGACTAGTTAAAGATTTTTCAGATGAGGATTGTGTTGTAATTGTTGGGGGACCAGGAAATAGCCTTGATAAAGACGTCAATTATTCAATTGAGGGTGACATTGCCCACATTTCCAGGAACACACGTCAGACAAGTGTGAGATTTGTTGGTTTGCTTGAGCGTTACGATAAACCCTGGATGTGGCATAACATCAGGCGTATAAATGCATCCTTGGAAAGGGTTCTCTGGCAGCCGGCTAATTCACACATTGGTTTGATTGATGTGGCCTGCATTGGTAGGGACAGTTATACTCGCCATGGACTCCATTTGAATGTCAGAGGTAAGAGGAAGCTTTCGCTTCTTATTGCTGATGAGGTCAGAGGATGCCAGGTGAGTGAAAGAGGTATTCCTGTGATAAATGGTGCCAAGTCGTGGCCTTTTTTAGGGTAAATAAAATAGATTTTTTAAGATGTCTAAAGGAAATTAATGTCTCTGATGATCATAATTTGTTGAAATTAAAAATTCCAACTGATATACCAGTATGTAATAATAAAATAAACAATTCAAAGTCATTGCGTCAAAGTGTTCAGACCAGTATTTTCCACCAAAATATAAGAGGAATATTTAGTAAAACTGATGACATTACCTTAAGCCTAGAAGAGATTCAAAATTCCAGAAATTTTAATGTAGACGTTTTGTGTATATCTGAGCATCATTTGTCTGATACAGGAATATCTCAGCTGTCCATCCCAAATTATAAATTAAGCTCTCATTTCTGCAGATGTAAAATGGAGAAAGGGGGAGTTGCCATTTTTGTTAAAAATAATATTGAATGCAGCAGTGTAGTTGTAAGTAAGTATTGTATAGAACAACACTTTGAATGTTGTGTTACTAAACTAGAATATGATTAGGAAGGGCTGATAGTGATAGCAATTCACAGGGCCCCCCCTCAGGTAATTTCAGACTGTTTTTATAATTAGAGTCTTTGCTACTAAGTTTACAAATAGCAAACAAATAGTATTATGTGGAGATTTCAATGTTGACTTTCTGAATCACAGCAATGATAGATTAGATATGGAAGCCTTGATGTTGTCTTTTAACTTAACAGCACTTGTAAATTTCCCTACAAGAATACAAAATAATAGCAGGACTGCAATTGATAATTTTTATTTATGGATATTTCTCAGTGCAGTAATTACAGCATACTTCCAGTAATAAATGGTATCTCAGATCATGATGCCCAGCTATTATGTATCGAGTCCAGAAACACTGTTAAACAGATAAAGAAAAGCTGGGTTTATAGAAGAAATATTAGTGAAAATAATATAAAACACTTCATAGATACCTTAAACAATGAAAACTGGTTAGAAGAAATAATGCGCAGGGTGTTAATGAGAAATTTGATTCCTTTCTGAATATATTTCTAACACTTTTTGAAGGTAGTTTCAAAAAAAGGAAAATTCTCAACACTCCAAACAATGAACTGGGCATGGGATGGATAACAAAGGGTATTAGAATCTCTAGTAAAACAAAGAGGGGACCTTTATTTAAAAATGAGAGAATCAGATAACTATGCGCTGAAAGTTCACTATAAACTTTATTCTAAAATACTAAGAAATGTAATAAGGAAGGCCAAGAACAGGTACATATCGGCGAAAATTGAAAATTCAGACAATAAAATGAGAACAATATGGAATATAATAAAGACTGAAACAGGAAAAACTGTAAATCACTCTAAAGACATAAAAATAGAACAAAATGGATATGTGTATAGCGAAGTAGGGGAAGTTTGTGAAATATTTAACAAACATTTTACGTCAGAGGTAGATAAATTAGTCATAGAAAAGCAATCCCCACATAGTGCTCTAAGGCATCTTGAGACTGCTTTCCCAAATAGCTTTGTGGAGATGAAATTGCCACCAGTAACAGTCTCAGAAATAAATAAACTCATTAAACAATTAAAACCTAAAAATTCTTCCAGCTATGACAATATTTCAAGTAAATTACTGAAAAGATGTTCAGACTGTATCAGTCATGTACTTGCTCACATTTGTAATGAATCCTTAATACAAGGTGTTTTTCCCGATAGACTAAAATATGCTGTTGTAAAACCATTATTTAAAAAAGGAGACGTAACATGTGTATACAACTATTGTCCCATTTCATTACTTTCAACATTCTCAAGGGTTTTTGAAAAAGTCATGTATAGTAGAGTAATAAAACATGTTACACACTATAATATCCTCACTAATTCACAATTTGGGTTCAAAAAAGGATCATCCATAGAAATGGCTATATATTCATTTTTAAATAACACATTTGAGGAACTGAATAATAAATGAATCCTGTAGGAATATTTTGTGATCTTGCAAAAGCATTTGACTGTGTAAATCATGAATTACTTTTGAAAAAAATGGAACACTATGGTATTTTTGGGACCGCAGGTAAATGGTTTAAATCATACATTGAAAGCCGAATGCAAAAAGTTTCAATTTTTGATTCTAAAATAAGTAAAGATGCTTCATCAAACTGGGAGAAAATAAAACATGGAATTCCACAAGGCTCTGTCTTAGGTCCCCTCCTCTTTCTGTTATACATCAATGACCTTCCTGGAAATTTATCCGACAAAGTTAAGTGTGTTTTATTTGCAGATGACACTAACCTGACTGTGCGTAAAACACCAAACAGTAGTATTGAATTTAATGTAAATGAAGTACTTAGAGTAGTAGCAAATTGGTTTAAGGCAAATTCATTAAAATTAAATTTTGAAAAAACACATTACATTAGGTTTAAAACAAAAAACTATGCACAGCCAGATATATGTATAAACTATAAAAACAACACAATCTTAGAAACAGAGAGTATAAAATTTCTTGGTATTAAAATAGATCAGAAACTCTGTTGGCATGATCATATCACTACACTACTGACAAAGTTAAGTAGTGCCACCTTCGCAATACGAACACTTTCTCTAACAGCAGATCTAGAATTAATGAAACAGGTGTACTCCTCATATTTTCATTCAGTAATGTCATATGGCATAATTTTTTGGGGAAACTTTTCACAAAGTAAAAAAGTTTTCATAGCACAGAAAAGAGCTATTAGGTTTCTGTGTAGGGTAAAACCAAGAACTTCTTGCAGACAACTCTTTAAGAAACACAATATTCTTACAATGTATTCTCAGTATATATATTCTCTCATGAGCTTTGTCATAGAAAATTTTAACCTGTTTACACCTAATTCACAGGTACACAGTTTCAATACAAGAAACAGAAACAACTTGCATAAAACACAAACATCTCTGTCATTAGTACAAAGAGGAGTTAATTATTCTGGGATACATCTGTTTAATAAACTACCTAATCGTATAAAACAGCTTTCAGATAATAAAGATGTATTTAAACAAAAACTTAGAGATTATCTTATTGGCAACTCCTTCTACTCCATTCAAGAATTTGAAGAAAATAATTAATTGTACTCATTATGACATTTGCAAAACTCAGTTGCAAAAATGTATGTTTATTATTATTTCTTGTATTTGTAAAATATGTATGTATATATATTTATTATGATATGACTCATATTATGTGTATATGTATCAACAATGACATGTTTCACATCCCAGAGGTACTTCCTCAGCAGGGATCCATGGAACAAGATTGATAAATAAATAAAAAATAAAATAAATCATGATCTGAGAAACCATTTATAACTGGGAGTATGTTGTAATTACCATACTGAGAAATATCTATAAAAAAATTATCAATTGAAATCCTACTATTATTTTGTATTCTTTTAGGAAAATTTACAAGTGCCATTAAGTTAAAAGACAACATCAAGGCTTCCATATCTAGCCTCCCATTGCTGTGATTAAGAAAGTCGACATTAAATATCCACATAAAATTATTTGTTTGTTATTTGTGAAACATATTAACAAAGACTCTAACTGAGTCTAAAATTTCCCGAGGAGGTCCTGTGAAATAAAAGTATGTATTTTATTTAAATCAACATATTAATTGTTAACTGTTTTTTTTATTTATATTCAGTCAAAGTAAATGTTTTCATTATATTTTCTTATCACTGTTAGGGTAAGATAATCAATATGGGGTTACATTTATATCACAATGCAGGGAATGTATTAATGTGCCTGTGATGGAAGCTTTCACTTTTGAGCAGATATATTTGAAATAAATATTTTAGCTGAGAGAATGAGATAATGAAGTTTTTTAAAAAATAATTTAAGTTGCTTCCATGATCTGAAATCACTACTTCATTTCTATGAAAATAGTACCATACTGATCCGTGATCTATGCAGCCTGGATCATAATTAATACTAATATTCTGCAACATACAAAAGTAAGAACATATGATTGAAGCTTCGATTTTGACAGTATTAGTGCAGTTTGTGGTAAGGTAAAAATGCAGCCTGGACTAGGACAACTGAATTTTTTTTTGTGATAACCTATACTGCAAGGAAATGCAGTGAAAGTTATTTTCTATTTGGACTTCGTAGCTAGTGTGTATCATCATCATTCTCCAGTCTCCCAGGTGCTGCTCCAGTTCTTCCTGTCCATGAATAGTCTTCCAATCAAGCCCTAAGTCTTCTATATCCTTCTTGATTTGGTCTATCGATTTCTTTTTGGACCTTCTCCCATGTCTATTAACTTGGATGTTTATATTAAAGTAGGCCTTTG
Organism: Vandiemenella viatica; assembly: GCA_031002005.1. Lineage (NCBI taxonomy): Eukaryota > Metazoa > Arthropoda > Insecta > Orthoptera > Morabidae > Vandiemenella > Vandiemenella viatica. The sequence goes on along the minus strand of JARYHS010012519.1, from coordinate 60,807,304 downwards.
TTCTTCTTTCATCCTTCATCCTTTGGACACATCCATATCACCTCAGACAAGAATGCTGCAAGGATTTTGCCACACTGATGTTTATAACGGCCTCTGCATGATTGATTTCATTCCTAAATTTTTCCTTTTCCTTTTCGTGTTCCGTGAAGCATTGTATGAAAAAAAATTCATTTCAGAAGCTCGAAGTCTACTATTGTCTTTTCTGGGCAGGGTACACATTTCTAGTGCATAATTCAGTATGGGGATTGTAAGCTATCGGTTAAATTTTGTAACTGTGTGACAAAATTTTATCCTCAGAACCACGAGTTAGATTGGATAGAATATTTGTACATTTCATTTCTATAGTTAGTTTTTATGTTTATTCAAGTTAGAAAGCAGTTTTACAGTTTTTAAGATAGTAATTTCAATTTCATCAGTTTTCGGCATTCATCTGGAGTGGGATTGCAAAAGGTCATATCTAAAGTATTTATTTTCGGCTAAATGATTAAAGTTAGGATCATTTTCATAACTAAAGTTAACATTTATTTAAAGATCTAGCGATTTGTAAAGTTTCAAGGAGATAGAATTATTTTTATAGTCGAGGTCAAATTAGATGATGAAACCTTCAGATGTGAGATGAGAAACTGATCAGTTATCGGAGAGATTCTCATAGGAAGTGCAGCCACTAGGTTTTCCCAGGCTCCGTGAGTACCAGAACTTTCCTGGTTAGTAGCCACAGCGAGCGAGTCAGTCTTCATGTAGCAATCAGTAAGACACCACGTTAGCTTCAGTAACCTGTAGCTCAGTGGCAGTGCATGTTTTATTTTGGAATAATGTAGATTCGCATATTCAAGTTTTACTACAATGTTGTTTTAAAATAGTTTTCCGCAAAGTGGAGCCTCGGATTTGTTTGAATTTGCTAAATGGTGGAACAATGGGAGCGGGTGATTCACTTTCATTTAATTTCTGCAACTAAAAGTTTGAACTTTGAACTATTCTGGCTCGAACGGTTAAACGAACTTGTAAACATTTTTTTGGGAAAGTCAACTGATTGCCTGTACAGTTTTTGGCTTTCTGAAATTGAAGAATATAATTATTTAAATGGCAATGAACTATTTATCATTATTGAACCTTTAACTTTTCATAGTTTTTGGGGTTAAAATCTATGTGGCGACCGTATAATTCTATCTAAGCCAAAACTGTTACATCCAAGGCTACACATGGTCAGAGCTAAGATCCAGTGTTTATGCTCCACCCCAAGTATAAGCTTCGTCTCTTACAGGATGTAATAGGTTTTGAATAGTGTATGTTTACACTTTCTGGGAACTTTGTTGTCCCACAACAGAGTTTACCTGGTTATAAAATACTGCTGCATGATTATTTCTGTTTGTAACCTTACATATACTGGAGTTGTCTTTACTCGGAGTTCTGCCAACTATTTGAATTTGTCAACATTCTGTAGTGGTTGGTTGTTTAGGTAAATATTCACATTAAAAGTCCCTGTTGCCATGACCACCGTCTCACTCTGGCTGATTTTCAGTTCATACTCTCCAAAAAGCTTGTTTCAAGCCTCCAGCTTCTCTTGTACCTCTTCTGCATTTTCACCCCAAATCATGACATCATCAGCAAAGAGTAGGATAGGGCTTTTGTTTCTTTTCCATACACTTCTTTGAATTTCTTCGAAATGTCATCCTTTAGGGTAACCAAAAATTTGGTAACTTTGTAACAAAATTTGTTCACAGAGCAGTGAGTTCATTTAAATAGCATTACAGATTAAGTTTAAAGTCATTTTCTCTGATATTCAAGTCATAAATTTGATTAAACCAGTTATATAAAGTCAGAAAGAAGTATTAGCATATCAGGTTTTTGGATTATGAATATTTTGTATAAGAAAATGTTACCTTTATTTTTTGAGCTATTTTGGACTATAACTAGTAGAATGAAGTTAGAAACCACGTAGCTAGAAAGTCATTAAAAGTTGGAAGCTGGCATAAATAGTTAAGACACAATTACGCATTTAAAATGCTAGAAGGCACAATTTGGAAGATAGAAAGTTAGTTTATATTAAAAAAAACACGTGATTTTGTCATACACAGCATATAAAAGGTTGAAATTGTTCACTCACGTACAAAGACTGATTTTAGAGTGATTGTATAAACTTTCACCACATGAGAAAATGCCAAAGTAGCCAGTTTAGAAGGATATAAGGCAATTCAGTAGAGGAGACTATATTTAAAAGAAAGTATAATCCAATACAAATATTCCACAGTAAGTTTCATTAAGATGTGTAAAGTAGTTGGGTCAAGATAAGAAAAGGTAAAAAAATAAAATACGATTTTGGCGGGAAATACGCAGTTACGAGGTGATCAGGACAGACATCGTCCAAGTGAAGGATTTTGCAAAATTCATAATAAATTATTCATAATAATAGGAAATCAGGTAGCAACGTCAAAACTTCACACTTTGCAGATAAAATCACATAGAATTGTTTAAAGCAGGTTTCAGAGCAGTAAGTTAAATAATTCAAAAGACACACAATTTTGAGATGAAAAATTCAAGTAAGAATTTTGGTTCAACCTTTTAGATAACAGTAAGCAAGGGAATCTTAGTATCAAACGAAACAGTAGAAAATTAGAATCAAGTTAAAAGTTATTTCAGCTTTGAAGCTTTAAAACTGAAGAAGTTTTAAACATTTTTTGGAAGTTCAGAAAATAATTTCTTATGGCCAAACCATTAAAGTTACAAAAATTTTCGTTTTGATTGATCTTAACATTTATAAACCTGTCTAACTACTGTCTAAATTTCAGACAGATAGGAATAGACTGAGGGACGTTAAGTGATTAGATATTGCAATCGCCGTAGCGTGGAAGGCTACTCTTGCCCAGGAGTACGGACAAGTTTCATTTGAATGAGGAAATAAAGTGTTCTTACACATTTTCTGTAAATAGCAGCCCTGGGCTCGCCTTCCCCCAGTCTTTGAAAATCAGTTGGAGCATGACCACGCTACTTTATAGTGCGATCTGGGTGTAATGCTAGGCGGATGACGATGAACAACTATTTCTGGGCAGGTTATTGGATGGTTAGGTTAAAGTGTGGCAAAATTAGCATACCTCATGTGAATGTAAAGTCAATTAGGAGTCATGAGGTTGGTCTGTCTTGAATGTGTTAATCGTTCCTGCAATTAATTTTTTTTTTTTTGTGTCTTTTTCCAATGCCATACATTTGTGACTTTGTAATTTTTGAACAATATAGCATTTATCAGTTTCAACAGCAACAGAGACTTTTAATGATGACTTACCTTTCCTAAGTTGGGGTTAATTCAATTTTGGTGGCGACTGAGTTCCAGCAAAGCACAAACTATTTATCCATAGGTAACATCACATGGTTGAGATTGAGACCAGACAGTTAAGCACTAATCCTGGTGCAACTTATCGTCTTACAATCCATCACAGCAATGAAGAGGTGACAAGAGCACTGCCCTGTTGTATTCCTCTTCTTGTCTCAAACCACTTGCTTTCTCTGTTGCCTATTTGTACAAAGGCTTTTGTGTTTTCATACAGCATTTTAATCTTGTTGATTAAAGCTCCTGGAACCTTTCTTCGCTCCAGGCAATCCCAAATTTTTTAACTTGCAATGCTATCATAGGCCTTTTGACATGAAGGAAGACCATGATGATTTCCTTACCTCTTTCTAGCTGTTTTTCAATGAGCATTCTTGCTTCAAAGATCAAGTCTTTGTAATACTTCTTCCTAGTCTAAAACCATTTAGCTCATCCAAACCAAGGCTCGTTTTAACATTGAAAGCAAGTTGCTGATCAATCCTCTACTGGCTTGCTAGGCCTAATGTATGAGAAGATTTTTGATCAGGGTTTATTCCCTTAGCCTTTGGTAGTCCCCTACTAAATCTGCAAGGCAGCAGTTTGTACTTATATTTTAGCCCCGAGTACTGGATTGCCTCTTCTGCCATCTCCCCCAGATCGAAGTCCACCTTCTCTGCGTTCCATGCCATTGAGGTCTTCAATTAATCTGATAAATTTATGTGTCATTTCCTACACAAACGCTTCATTTAGTCTCCAAAAGAAGGAGTCCTCCACCCATAGCCGTTGGTACACCTTTGTTTGCCAAGTAAGGTACTGGCCGCCTGTCACTCGGCCAGACAATCACAGGTAGTATTGTTTACTGTCAGATACAGTAGCAGAACGAGCCTGAGCTGACTTCTATATCCACTTTATGTATATCTATTTTAATAAAATGCACTGAATCTGAAGGCTTGATGTGACCATGACAACTCTGAAACCTAAGGTGAGCCCGTTGATATCCAATTGTTAGTTAAACTGGCTGTTACCACAATGCTACTTCAGTAACAAGGGAATTTCAAATGAAAACTGCCTCGAGTTTATTTGCAATTATTTTGTTAAAATAAAATGTAAATTTTTTAAAAAATAATTTAATTTGATATTTTATTTGCACTTATATCGTTGTCAGATAAAAGGCATTAGTCTGTTGTGGAAGTAACTGCACAAAAATATGAAGGACAAAAAAAAACTTTATTCAAGCTAATAAACACCGAAATTGACACATAACAGCATTAAACACTCAAATTTCCCCACAACAGTAATTTAACACCACATTTCATTTCCCCCATCCACAAGACATACACATTTTGGCTAAAACAAAGCAAAACACACACACAAAATGTAAGTACGAAATTTCAAATTCTCCGCTCACGCCACTTCCGACAGAGCACCGCCGGAAAACAGCTGAACAACAACAGCGCACACACAAAACTAAAGTTTGACAATGTCGTTGGAAAAAATTGTTCTTCAAAGTGTTTTCATGAAAGACCAATTTTGTACAAAATATGTAAATATGCACAATAGTGTAAACAACATGCTGGTTGAGGGCACAGGCGACCAACAACCACACCTTAAAATAGAAATGTAAAATGTAAGAAATTATATGAATCTACCTCATTACATCTACGTAAACAAGACGTTCTGCTTGCTAATTTAAAAACAGATATGTAAAAATATAAGTCATCTTTACGCTTCCTATATATATGAAAAATTTCGTTATATGTATAAATCAAACCATTATGTAAAATATCACAAATTACAGAAAACGTGGTACGCTGATGATGCCTCGACGAGAGGCGAAACGCGTCCATCAAATAAATATTGTCAAAAACAGTTGTATTGGCGTAATTATTAAGAATAATTATTAATTTAACAAACGACTGTGGAAGAGATGGCCTACAATAATCACATACTCTATTCTCATATTTCAAAGTTAATAATTCCATATTCCAAAATTATTAAACTTAGAGGGGTACTCTTTGTAACTCTTCCACATGGGAATAACCCTTAAATAAATAAACAATGTAAGCCTTAATTGATAGAACTGTTTTACATGAATGCCATTTATCACATTTTATACATGATCAAATTAAAAACATTCACAGTACCTTATTGAAAGAAGAGCAAGTGCATTCATGACGGTAGAGCGTGCAACAAGAACTCGAGAGGCCAAGGTAATTCTCTGGATGGCCGTTATTCTGTCCTGTGAGGACGTGAGGAGAGATGCTTGTTTACCCAGATGCTTTTGCTTTGCTTCAGGTTTGACCTTAACAGAAGCTATAACAGATTTAAAAATTACCATTGAAAAAATCTTTCATTAAATATAGAAATATTAAACATCTGAATAGGAGAACAACCGCCACTTACCGAGAAGATTGCTGACGTGTGGACACATGGAAAAATATGTAGATGTTACAGTGAAACACCAATATCTGGAGATTGTCGACATTCACCGGTGAATGTCAACATTCGCATAGTCGCTTGGTGTATGTCCGAAATATTTGCTAAATACCCTTATTTCTGACTTTCACCGGTGAATGTCGACATTCACCATGCACTAATGGTGAATGTTGAACATGTCCGAGATTTATATTTTTTTCTCCGTAATTCAGTCGCGATAAATTTTTCGCCTCTCTTTCTCAGAGGAATAACTAAGAACTTAAAACACACAGTACTTTCAAAATGAGAAAGGAAAATTATAGAAGTTAAAAACTTACTTAATTGTACAGTACATTCAAAATGAGAAAGGAAAATAATAGAAGTAAAAAACTTACTTAATTATACAGTACGTTCTAAATGAGAAAATAAAATAATAGTAATAAAAAAACTTACTAAATTATGTGAATCAAATTTTATTTATTGCAACAACTTAAACTATTATGACACTTTGAATTGCACAAGAGGCCCTTGCTTTTACAACTGCATTTATTTATGGAACACTTCCTTTTGCAATGACAGCGTGTATAGCCTTGCCCACCGCTTCTCGAATTAGCTGCAGCTGCTTCTCTCAGAGAAATTTCTTGAAAAGAAATCTTATCTATGGCAAGGAGCTTTTCTTTACAAATTTTGAACTGATTACGTGGGTAAAGCTGCTTGAGGGTACCATTTTCATTCGCAAGTTTACAGAAGTCGGAGTCTTTTATTCCAACAACAACCGCTAACACATTTCGGTTATCTGTACGACCACGGTCGACATCAGAGACTTGTATTCGTACAGTATCACCAATTTGAGCAGGAGGAAATTGATTTTGTGAGGTTCGCAACATTTTTGTTGCTGGCAGTAGAAGATTCTCTTTCGCGGCCGCTCTTTTTATAGAAATTGACTCGTGTTTTCCATTCAGAACTTGATGTTAAGACGTGGTAGATTGCAAGTCCTCTTCAATATTTTTCTTTGGAATTTGGTTTTTGGTTTGACCACCGCTCAAATATTTTTCAGAAGTATTACCAGTTTCTTCAAGCTGTTCTTCAGTTTAAAAAGTATTGGTGATTTCTTCAAGTTGTTCCTCAGTTTCGATACTTGCGATTTGTTCGCTAGGCAAAAAAACGATGCTATGTCTCTTTTCGCTTTAATGTCAAACATGGCTTCATAAGGACTTTGGCGTATTCTTTCGTGGTATGTAGTGTTCTTGGCAAATTGAACAAAGGGTAAACCTTCTGACCATTTATTTGTATTGTTATCGTTCATCCATGTAGTTAGTATATTCTGTATATCCTGATTGGCCCTTTCAACTGAGCCTTTTGTTTGACTGTGACGAGGCTTTCCATGAACATCTTTCCACATAGCACATATTTCGGATGGCAGCAAGTGGATGCATATGAGGCCTGGTGTGGAAGCTATTCTCCCACTGGACAGCCACATCATCTATTCCTCATACAAGGCCCACAATGCATTTTGACCCTCTTGCTTAATATCTCAGGGGATGAAACTTTTTGAGGAAACAGAAAAAATAATAGTTTATATAAAATGATATTATATTCATTAAAGAAAACCACTGCTGGTAGGAAGCAAAAAAATATGACCACCAAAACAGGATGATGAATGTTGTCAGTGTAGTAACCTGGCGAGATATCCAACCAGGTCCCTCCGAGAGCAAGCCAACAGGCGTGGTCGGATTACTGCCCCGAGCACACACAACCCCGTTTATAAGAAGCAGGTTATGCCAGCAGATCAATTGAATCAACACCTATAGTGCAGTATATACAGCTTTATTACAAGTCGATACATATATATATATCTGTCAGATTTAGGTACAATAAAGTGAATTGTGACTGAAGTAAGACATAGAGGGTGACTTGCTGTCATGTACTATTTTTGAAGGCACTAGGGATGAATGCGAAAGTGAGTGGGCATGAAAGTGGGAGTATTATTCTACCACTTCCTGTAACTCCCCAGTCAGCAGTGTTCCCACCTGACTATGACTGTAGCTATGTCAATGGCAGTGGCTTCTCTGCGACTGGCCGGCTACCCTGAGGCTGTTCCTTCGGCACCTATGGCGGCAGCTGCTGCAGACGGGGGTGACTGGAGACCCAAAATTCGGCCTTGTTCCTAGGTTTTTACCCCGACCCCCACCCTATCAATTAATGTGGAGGGGATTTTGTGGGCCTATCAAATCGCTCCGTAATGCTGTCATCTTCCTTGGATTTGGTCATGCTAGTGGGGTGAGTCTACTGCATCAGCGTTCTACTTAGAGTCCGATGCCTTGCAACTGCTCTTTTTTGGCTTCAATTAATCTTAAATAAGGGTTACTGAACCAACTTTCCAGGTCGAAACTGATTTCATATGCCCGCTTCTCCGCAGTCAGCCATTGGGTAATTGTTACAAAAACTGTTACAGTGGCCTGTGGCCACTACATCAGGTCGAAGGCTTTGCATACATTAAATTTTTTCTGCCTCACACATGACATAACACAAAACTATAACTTATATTGACAAAAAGACTTGTGAGACACTTACAAGCAGAGCTGCCATTTGTTGCATCTTGGGTGACACGTGGCACACAATTTGTTCCCAGAGGATCTGGATCATGGAAAGGAAGTGGCCCTGGGACTTCAGTTCGCTCTCCAGCCAAAAGTTTAAGCAAATTACTGATCTGATCACCATTAGTATTTCCCAAAATATCTGCCTCTGAAAATGTATCAATTCACAAAAGAATGCTTATAAAAATAATAGTATACTTTCATAACATAACTAACAATGCTAAAACTGACAATATATTTTCACGATTCTAAGTTCGAGATTAGCCATAAAATACAAGGGCTATCCTGAAAGTAACTTTATTTGTGCCTAGCATAAAGATGGGTATGGATGGAGCCATCATATTGGTGTCAAAATGTTTCTACACAGTATGCATCAAGCTGTCATTGGACGTGGACTGTAATTTTTCTACTTTGTTCCTTCTGAATTACTGAAATGAGCACTTCAATAAAAATTCCATTAGTTGTGAGCTGCATTCAATGATTAGGCTTTTACTGGGGGGGGGGGGGTATACCTCACACTAATCAAAATCCATTGGCAACTCTATCATGTTTAAGGAGACGGAATAGTGAGCGAAGGTGGATTGAGTTTAAAATTGATTGCAACAATGTTCATGGTGAGGACTGCAGTGGTTAGCCTGGCCTTGTGACTGATGATGAAAATCAATGATAAATTTTTTGTAAATCGCCACTTTATGATTATGGAACTCTCACTTCACTTCCCCCAAATTTCACGAAGTTTACTGCGTGAAATTGTATTGGAGAAGCTTGGTTATCACAATTTTTGAGCAAAAATGTTGATCACAAAAAAACAGCATCTTGCTCCATCACTGAATTCCCTCATAGCCTACAGCAAGGATGGTACTTCTCGATCATGCTGGAATGGGAGAAGCATGTCAATAAAAGACAAAGAGACAATCCATGCAATCGGACCACATGAGTTATCCCAGGAAACCAGTAAAATGTTTACAAATGTTGTTAGTCAGAAAGATTACGGAGCTGTGTTTTGGGACACTGAGTGAGTACTTCTGGTTGATTTCCTCTAACATGCACAACAATTAACTGAGAAAGGTATTTGAAACCTGACAAAACTAAGGCAAGCAATAAAAAACAAGTGTTGGCTAAAACTGAGCTCAAGTGTTGTTTCCTCATGACAATGTACATCCAAACAGAGCTAATCGTACCCAACATTTGAGATGTTTGATCACCCACCATACAGTCTGTTTCCAGCGATGAAAACCTGGCATGCAATAAAGTCCTTTGACAGTGAAACGAACATTTTTTTTTTTAACTTGTGGCTTTACGCCTCATCAATGCCGAGGTCATTAGAGATGGGATGGGAGTGGGGACAAGGAACAGGAAGGAATTCAGCCATGACCTTTTAAAGGAAGCATTCCAGCATTCACCTGGAGTGATTTGAGGAAACCATGGAAAACCCAAATTTGCCCGAATGGGGATTCAAACCGGGGTCCTCCCAAATGCAAGACCAGAACATTAACCACTCATCAAGCACGCTCAGTAGCAGAACTTAATGCCAGTGTAAGCCAGTGGTTGAAATCAAAGGTGGTGGATTGAGATTGTTTAACATTTATATAATTCTGTTTTCTTAGTTTGGTTGGTTCTTTTATTTCAAAACATAAGTTACTTTCTGAAGAGCCCTCATATTAACAAAATGTTATTTTGCTCAAAACTAAGGACACAAAAAGAACTATTTATATAATAAAATCAGAAATAAAAAAACAAGGAGTCAGAATTTTAATTTTATGAATCTCAAATAGAAGAAAAGTTGTGAAACAAACAGTTTCAACTGATAAAATCATCATTCAAATTATAAAATATAATACTTAATACAATGAATAATATTGGAAAATAAAATCTTCTAAACATTTTCAGTTAAATATTGCCCCTGCAGTTTAATTTATAATTATTAAAGATAGTTGTTCAGTTTAATTGTCACTAGAAACTTGTGGTTCGATGCACTGAACAATAACACAAAATGAATTATTTTCCTTTGTTTTCATTGCCTAATAGCAGTTTCACTGACACCATTATCAAAAATAAATAATTTGACTAACAAATCTTTATTTTCATCATTAGTATGTTGGAAGGAAACTTCCATGAGACAATGTGTTAAAAATTAGCTGATTATAAGTCAAATAGTATGTGGAATCTATGCTGTGTTTACAGTTATACAACAAAATTATTATTAATATTATTATTAAATGTGGTGTAGTGTATGCTCAAAGCAAAATATCTTTTATGTTTCCAGAGAATTTTTACTTTATATTACTGCACAATTCTTTCTACTCCCAGACATCTTTATCAATAAATAAAAATCTTCTTTTGTCCCTTCTGCCTGAAATCAAGTGTATGATTCTCCCACATTCAAGCAACCTTTCATTTTTGGAAAACAACACCTGCAGATTGCTGTTGAATTTCAACTCCCTTTGTACCGCTTGCGGTGTGACTCTTGATGGTGAAAATGGTGGTGCAGGTGAAAAATAGGTACATAACATACTCTTGTACATGATACCAAACTATCAGCATCTTTAAATAATGGGAGAGAGAGGTGAGCCATAAACCTAATCCTAAATTCAACGATCACATCAGCTAGCAATGTAGCAATGTTTTAAGTCCACTTGTATCCAGATAGCAAAAACATAGCTCAGAACAATATTGTGTAAAGTGTTTGCAGCAGTGAGACACTGTGAATTCCTTTCTGCAGGAGATTTAACTTCAAGAGAGCTGACTGGTTCAAGTTCAAAGAAATTTAGGATGCTTCTGGGACTACTGTTGAATCAACATCAGAATCTTATGACAAATTCACTGCAACTGTGAAAAAAACATTGTTTGAAGATGATTCCTTTGGTGTTGATACAGATGAAGCTCACAATCAATTTATCTCATCTCCAAGTGCAGCAAAAACAGATCAATAAATCAAGATATTAGAAGAACTGGACATTACAAAGGATAGCCATGAGGCATGAAGGCTATTGAAACACCTCAACAATGATCTACTGGACACTATAACATCAATGCAAATCAGATTGCACATCAAATACTCATAAACGGGAAAACATTTCATAAAGGCAAAACATCTAAAACACAAAGAAAAACCACACAAAAACAGCCGGGAAGAGAGGGAAAATCTCAATGTGCCCTTCTGTATGTCAGAACTGGAAAAGGTTATCTGTAAGTGCAAAGCAAGGAGGTATGGTAAGAACAAATTAAGAACTTAGGGTATAAAAACAAAGAAAGTGTTTTACAGCTTTTAAAAAGGGCATGAGCAGGAATCTCGAATGAGTGGTGGAGGACCAGAGTGATTGCCCTGCTGAAACCTGGAAAATAAGTGAATGATCCCAAAGATTTCAGGCTGATAGTGCCCTTGTGTAACCTTTATAAAAATGTTGAATGATTAATTCTGAATGGTATTCAGCCTGTAAGTGATCCAATACTTACACCACAGCAAGCTGGCTTTAGCTCTGGTAAAAGTTGTTTTGAGCTTAACACAATTTATAGAGGATGGATTTGAAAATCAGAGGCATTCCATTAGTTAAGATCTGTCAGCAGCATACTATATTGTCACACATTTACTACTCCTTGACAAGGTCTACAACCTGACAAAGGTCACTAAGTTAACCAAACTCATAGCTATTGTTCTCCAGAACCTTATAAGTTTTGTCAACTCTCAGGGCACTGGAGCATATGAAGTGCACATAAAAATGCTCTAGTTAAAGGAAGTATACTAACCACTATGTTTTTCAACATATAGAAAAAATAATCAGACTTTACATCCAACTACCATGAGCTTCTTGTACACTGATGACCTCACCCTGGGCAAACTCTCATCTACACTGAAGGAAATCACTTTAACCAGGTATATTATACCACCCATGGGCAGTTCTGATCATGTTTGAAATTAATAGGCAATTCAAAAACAAATAGAAAAAGCTTTCTCCTATAATGCAAATGAAGAACTTTTGAATTGGTTTACTTTTCTTTCGTGTATTCATATTGCTTTTCAGGTTTTAGTGTTTTACCTTCTTGACTTAATGTAATATTATTTGAATACTGGCTGGTAGTACCTTCTTCCTGAATGATCTCAGAGACCATTAGATCTGGAGCTAGTACATGTGCCACATTTGTGGGCTCAACAGTTGATGTTAATTCTGGAAACTTTGGTAAAGACTGCAAATTAATTCGATATCTAGTCTGGCAATCGGTACACATCAGGTAATTGGTACCTAGAAGCAAACAAATCAACAAAATCAATTAGCACAAGAATTAATAATCAAAATAGAGATAACTATTAATAATGATCTTTCTGCAGTTTTTATTATCAAATTATAGACAACAACACTAATAATAAACATCCACAAAGATAACAACACTCACAAGTCTCTTCTTCTTACATGTCTGTTCTTGCTCCTCTTTCCACCTGACATACACAAAATACTTATTTCCAATCAGGGAATAAAGCTTAAAGTACTAAATTAAATACACTAGTCCTCAATCGCTGCAACACTTAATAACTAGATCTGTAACTATACTTTCTTTTTTGATGGAGATTACTTTCAATTCTGCTAAAACCAAAACTTCTGAAATGCCATGATCATATAGGTTACCTTCTTATGTGTATTTCATTTCTAACCACATACTGTACATAATTATTAATTCTGTCTTCATTTTATATTGGAAACTTTATTTTATTAAAACCTTACATAGATAAATAAATACACACCAACAATGTTGCCACAATAGCCAGGACCCCACAACAGACCGCATCCAGGATGAGTTGATAACATGTGCCCAGCAATGTGTGGTGGTGTAACATGGCAAATACTGCATGCAGATAAACTAGATGAAATTGGAAACTGAAATAGAAAAAAATTTCATGTAAATTTACACTATAACTAACACTACTATTAAAAAGAAATGCAATAAAGAATAAGACCTAAAACAGACGAAGCGACTACCTGCCGCACAGTGGACATGGTGGCAGCCGCCCGAACTGTTCAAGCAAGGCGACTTTTGGAGCAGTGGCCGCCGTATGGTCGCTGACTTGACCAACATGGGGACTAGAGTTACCAAAATTATTTTCGGCTGATTATAGTAATTTTTAAAAATAAGCTATAAAAAAGTACAGTTCAAAAAGAACAAAATGTATGTTTTTTGCTTATTACTGTTTGTATTTTTTGCACTTCTTGCATCTTTTAACACTCTACAATAAAAGTGTCATATTGTAACAGCCCTCAAACCAAAAATTAAATGGAACTGGATTTTATAAAGCACTTATAGTAAACTAGAGTTTGGTTGAATATGATCCTGTATGTTTGTTTTGCAAATTCCTGTAAATCAGTGTATATAGACTTTGTTTTATGAAAAGAAATTATTTAAAGGCCATATAATATGTTTAAGAACAGAATTGTGCAAGAGATTTGCTTAAATGTTGGTAATTCCAAGTATTAATGCAAGTTACGATGACTAAAGGACAATTTGCGTACAGTTTAAAATGATTTATGTGAATAATTTTGTGTTTAAGCATCTTTAATTTCTATTTCAGACCATTCTGTATTAATTGTAAATGATTATGTATTAAGTCCGATTATTTTTAATATGTTTCAATTTTTTTAATATTGTTAGTATTCTAGAAGTTTCGGTGGAGTTTATATAAAGCGATCATCCAAGACAGAGAAACAGTTTATGGTTAGTTAGTTTTTCGGCAAAGTTTTTCACCGACTAAATTATCTGTGGAAGGAGTGTTGTATGCAATCTCTGGATTGTATCTATGCATGTAAACACTATCGTTCACATCAAGTTTCATTGAGAATAAAACCAAGTCTAAACTGAAATACATTGTGGTCTACTTAATGATCGTATTAATTAAGCCACCAACAATCTTATAATATGCTTTATGCCATTCAATTTTTGAATTAATGAACATCAAAAGCTCATTTTTATTAATTAGATACTTGCACTGCTTCTTTCTTATCGCTATTTCGAATTTATAACTAAACGATGAAGTGGTAGGAATA
>JARYHS010012519.1:60761957-60791962 GCA_031002005.1 Vandiemenella viatica | reverse complement strand
CTTTTCGGAAATACTATATAGTATATTCAATCTTCAATAAGAATAAAAGAATTGTGATATTTATGGTAAGTAACTTAATATTTATATGTATATTAAAGGGTTTTTGTCGCTGCAATTTGATTGTGAAATCCAGGCCGCATTTCAACCTAACCACAACCGCTAACTTTACATTACGATACGGTGAATTTATTATTACGTATGTTTTAGCCCTGTTGTATTTGAAAATGAAAGTGTAATAAGAAATTAATTGTTATAATTTATGCTGTGCGTATTCTAAAATAAACAATGTTGTCATTGCCCAAATTGTAGTTAGAGAAACATTTAATGTGTTTATGTGTATCTGCATCGTTTGATTTTGTAACGCAATATCATTATAAGTTGTGGATAGGTTGAAATGCAGCTTGACCCAAAATGTTCTTGCAGAAACATAAGGCATGAGGAATTCAATTATTGTTAGTAATTAATAGGCTGTTTTAAGGAACGCCATGTTATTGAAGAGGTGTATCGCGAAGTAAGCTATTCCCGAAAACAGAACACCTATTTTGCATGTTCAGTGTGTATTTCCTGATGGCTTTTGCTAAGTTTGTTTCTGGTCCAGTTTATATTTCAATCTAACCACTTCAGTTTTAAGATACGGTGAAGGAAAATGGCTCGAAATGTGGGTAGTTGCATAGAACTTATTAAGGAAAAAAATACATGTTATTACTCACAGCGTAAGAATGTATTCATATCGAATTATGAAATTTCGCCATTGATCTTAATACTATTACTATTACTCCGCGATTCACTAAAAGTGTTTGGCGGAGGGTGCATTGCACCTATCAGGAAAGGTAATGGTTTGGAAGGGATATACGGGATATGGCAGGTGGCGCCCATGGGCTATTGTGAGGAACCATCCCAGCATTCGCCTGGAGCGATCTAGGGAAACCATGGAAAACCCAGATCATTCGTTGCTGCCAAGGCCGGCGTTAGGGAGGGGTAAGCGGGGCAAAAGTACCCCGGACCCGAGCGTCCGAAGTGGGCTCTTCGTCCCGGGTGACTAACTAAATACAAATATTTTTTTTAATCTTTCTTAAAAAAGGAAATTTTATTTTTATGGATTAAAATTTTCTGACTTTATCAAAAAATCAAGTTTAAAGAAATAATTTTGTCGGGGGGGAGGGAAGGGTGGGGGGGGCCCTAAGAACGCTTATCCGGGGCCCGAGAATTCTAGCGCCGACCCTGGTTGCTGCAAATGCTATCGTTGGTCGCCGCCTGTACCGCCATCATTTATCGCAGGCAGTAACTTTCGTGTTGCGTTATATCTAAGGTATATTTCTTTTCCATTTAATACGGACTTTTTATCGAGAGGTGTGTCCTCAGGAAATTTGTGACCTGAAGGATAATTGATTCTCGGTACGCCCCTATTGGATCGTTATAATGTTTCACGTAGCTTTAGTTTCTTATATTTCATATATTATAATAGGAGGTGGCGAACAAAACGTAATAATTACACAAATTCAAATTTTACAGGAAGAGCAAAAAACTAAAATGACATACTTGCAGGGGGATTTTGGGGTGATTTTTTATTTACTCATATTGCGTTTTGAACTCTATTTGACATTATGTTAAATCGAAATTCCTATCTTTAATAAAACGGAAAATATTCAAATTTAAAAAATTCAGTTATGCTGTTTTGTTTGCCAGCGATGCAATTATTACGTTTTGATTGCCAACAGGATGAAATTAAGCCATTTTGATTGCTAATGCTAAGTTTTTTTTGTGAGTTAGGTTAGGTTAATTAAAGCACAATTAGTTTAGAAAACCTTTATTGAGTCTAGTCTAATAACATTTCAACTTATTAATCATTAAAAATTAAGACTCATCTGCAAAAAAGTTACTTCTTTGTTAAATAAACAAATCATCAATGCTGTCATTATAGATTGAACTCAATGTCCATTTCGTTACAATTACAAACTTCATCATGTCAATCTTCCTTACATTTCTTCTTCATTATCTTCCCTCTGACTCTCATTGCTTTCCTGGGGGTTTCCTAAAATGTTTTTGTAACATCTTAGTTCTTCACACTTTTCCCAGTTGCATCCGAAATGCTTTTGTAACAATACCAGAACGTCTTTTGCTTTTTGTTCCTGTAACTTATTTTTCATTTTCAGTTTTCTTAATTTGGTTCTATGCTCCTTTCCCTTTTTTTAGTAACGTTGTTACTGGTCCCTGTTCAATCTCGTCTTTATAATATTTTGAGGTCACAGGACACAATCTTTGTCACCTTCGTTACTGTCACAACTTTCTTACCCTTCTTTTTAGTTTTTTCTCCTTTGACTCTTTGACTACTGCCTGCTTTTCTACTTTTATACGTCTGAGCTCTCTTATTCCTGTCAAAGTGTTGTATACGTCACTCAGTTCTTTATATTGTTAAAAAGTGAGATTATAAAATAAAACTGATAAAACTTACTACTTTTTCTTCAATCCTGAATTCATAGTTTCAGAAGACTTTTTAAATTCGTATAAACAACAATAACTGAGAACTATACTATACTAATCTTATTAATTTTTCTTCAACTAAACGTAAGGCCTAGTGTTGTCTCATTAAAAACGGCATTGAAAATGCAACAAAATAAAATAATGCATGTCATTTATTTAGTTTTGATTGGCATCGGATGAATTTGTATGAAAATTATTCCGTTTTGAATGAAATCGGTCTCGTGTCTTGCCTACGTATGGTTTCCGAATATTCATCCCCTGTCCCCCTTTCCAACCCCATTACGTTTTCACCCCATACTTTAGGCAAACCATATTTTTTACCCGATTTAGATAAGAATTTGTACACTTATACTTTAAAACAAACAGAAAAATACTGCCTACGTATGGTTTCCGAATATTCATCCCCTCTCCCCCTTTCCAACCCCATTACGTTTTTACCCCATAATTTAGGCAAACCATATTTTTTATCCGATTTAGATAAGAATTTGTACACTTATACTTTAAAACAAACAGAAAAATAATGCCTACATATGGTTTCCGAATATCCATCCCCTCTCCCCCTTTCCAACCCCATTACGTTTTCACCCCATAATTTAGGCAAACCACATATTTTATCCGATTTAGATATCAATTTGTACACTTATACTTTAAAAAAGAGGGAGAAATACTGTACACATTAATTTCACAAAAACCCAATCCCTCTCCTCTCTTTCCACCACCTTAATTACCCCCTCTTCCCCATAACACCCCATAATTTAAACAAACCCGCAAACCGTTCGTCCGATTACGGTGAAGCTTTGGTGAGTTGTCGACGGGATGACAGAGACGGTTCCTGTCAAAAAAAATATTAAAAAACCCACCCCTCCTCCCCATAATTTAGACGAAACCACATATTTCATCAGATTTCAATGGGAATTTGCACACTTATACTTTGAAACAAACAGAAAAATACTGCCTGCACATGTTTTCCAAAGCTCTCACCCTTTCCAACTGAAAATGAATGAAACAGCAGTTTAAAATTTATATGTAAATATTTTTTCATTTAATCTATGTGCCTACACAAGTCCAGCAATAGTGAAGCATTGCCGGATAAGCTAGTGTTAAATAAATTATATATATTCCATATCATGCAGCAAACTTTATTATCACCAAACATGATTCCGCACTAAGTTTTATTTCATCTTCAGCAACCTGTAATTATGAGAACTATTTATATATTTTTTTTACGTATTCTGGTAGATAGACAGTAAAATTCGTGCCTAAGATTCGAAAATAAGTGGGTTCTATCCCCGGTCAAGCCATTCAGATTTCGATATGACATGTTTTCGTGAATAATTCCATCTGAATGTAAGGACAATGATCAATTTCATTCCATTTCCTTTTACATTAACCTTTTTCGGTTATAATAACATACTCGTTGACGAATTGTAAAGCCCCAATGAAAAACTGGTGCCTTTTAATAATTTCTTTACACTTAAAATGACATGATTACGTTCTGAGTTAGAAAATCTAATCAGAGTTACATGTATTTTTGAGTACAACTGAGTGTTTTGATTTATTAAATATTTTGATTCACTTAAATTTTTTAATGGCTCATATAACTGTGAGCTGTAGATGAATTTTCTTAACAACCTACAAATCTATCTGAATTTATTTCGCTTTTTTCCTCGGAACTGTCCAATAATCGCTATGTTCCCTGAAACATTAAAGAACGGTGAAAGTGCAAACAAGTAGCGATTAGTATACAATGCAACTCCCTTGAGACGATTCAGTACAGCCAATCAGAAGCCAGAACACACATTTTTGCACCGTCTGGCCATTTCAATGGCCGACAGCTGTAAACTTTCCTGGAACGGAAGAGGAAAAACCGATACACTTCTCGGTAAAGAGGTGCTATCTCGTACTACCGTCTCGTATCGGGAATCATTTTGCCAGGTGATATGGCACTTAGCATGAAAGCGCAACATACGATAGTAAAATTTTGTTGGGGTTATAAAAAGAATCAGTTTTATGATATTACTGCATCTTCCTTTATACTGTCTCAGAATCCATTTCCTCTTCATTCGCTGTATTTATATGAATGCGTCTATGTCTTCTTCTGTTGACCTTGTAACGACTCATTTCATAGTCATACATTCATATAATATTTCCGTAAAATATACTGACGCTTAAAATAAAGTTGTTTTCGTGTGTTTGTAATCTATGGAATGAAGGCCTGAACAGCGTCGACCGAGAACATACCTGCTGTAAGATATTTAATCACGAGACTTCTACGACTTGTAATGATGACAAGTTATTAAGCAGAATCCTGCTTCATCACGCGAAATCTTTATCGTTTCTTGAGTTGACTTAGATGTTCGTATCCAACCGTTTCTGTAACTGGAGGGGTCCAGATTATCATCTCGACATCGCGGGAAGCCGACTTCATGAGGCGGTGCAGCCGTGACACCAGCCTCCGCAACTACGGAGTGACGTCATCTTTGCTGCCAAC
The DNA here is from genome assembly GCA_031002005.1 of Vandiemenella viatica. Classification (NCBI taxonomy): domain Eukaryota; kingdom Metazoa; phylum Arthropoda; class Insecta; order Orthoptera; family Morabidae; genus Vandiemenella; species Vandiemenella viatica. The sequence goes on along the minus strand of JARYHS010012519.1, from coordinate 60,786,990 downwards.
GTGTGGTAATATGGCGTCATACCATGGTAACGACAGGTGTGTTTTGGCACTAAGCAACATCTTCCAGCCCAGCCAAGCTTCCCTTACAGATCAAGAACTGTGTGATTCATAGCGTAGCACCAATCAATTATTGTTCTGTTTTTAAATGATTGTTTTGATTTGATCAATTCTACATCTACATATACATCTACATCTATACTCTGCAAATCACAAATACTGTGGGTGGCAGAGGGTGCTAAGCACCAGTCCTAATTCTGCGCATTCCAATCCCGAACAGATCGAGGAAAGAAGGAATACATAAATGAATCAGTACGGCATCTTATTTCTCTAATCTTATCCCTCCTGTCATTGCGACCTAAATAGGTTGGCGGAAGAAGTATTTCGTTGCACTCGTAACTTAAAGATTTTCGCATATTCTCCAGCAAATTCAAACGAAAACGACGTCGTCTGTCCGCCAAACAATCCCAGCCCAACCCACGAATTAGCTCTGTGACACTTACGTAAGGACTGTAACTAGCAGTCACGAATCGAGCGGCTCTTCTCTGTACTCTCTCTAATGTGTCAATCAATCCCTTGCGATACGGATCCCAAATTCCACAACAGTATTCCAAATGCGGACGCACTAGTGTTTTGTACGCTATTTCCTTTGTATGAGCATTACAACTTCTCAAAATACGTCCTATGAATCGTAGTTTGGAATTAGCTTTCCCTACAACGGAAGTTATGTGCAAGTCCCATTTCATGTTGCTTTGTACTGTTACGCCTAGATACTTCAGGGAATCTACAGTGTCAACAACTGAATTGTTAACTTTGTACTCCAGAGCAAGCGGGGTCTTTTTATTACTTATGTGCATTGCCTTGCACTGTTTACAGTTAAGTGTAAGCTGCCATTCACGGCACCATTCCGAAATAACATCCAGATCGCGCTGAATTTCTAAGCAATTGCCTCAGATTTGCTTTGCAGTTAATTATCTGAGTCACGGATTCTTAACAGTCCACGTATTTTGAATCAATGTTATGTCAACAGTACTTTTTTATTTTTAGTTATGATATAACGTTTGCTTCAGGTTATTACTAAATCATTCGGAAAGGGACATTACAACCTTTCAGTCAGAGCGATTAGTAAGACAAGCATAATGAATTTGTAGGGTCTCAGTCATAAAATTCTTTCATTTAAAACGCTTTTAGTGAGATTCTTTTATTTTTAGAACTCCCAAAGTGACACAAAGTGATTGTTCCAACGCTGCCTGTATGTCTGTCAACAGTCGTCTAACTCGTGTGTGGAGTAAGATACAAACTTCAAATTTGCATGTTACATATTGTGTTAAGCCAAAAAGGAATATCGTATTTAAAATTTTGTAAGATCGTATTCTTTGTTAGGTCACATACAAATAATTTTTTTCTACCCTAGCGAATGAAGTACTCCTTACTTTTTTAGATTGGAAAATAAAGATTTGAAAGGTCGTCAAAACTGTCGTTATTAGGAAAGTTTTGTTGACAGTTGTGTCTGAAAATAGCTACTTATTACCAATATTGATGATATCCTGTACTGAAATAACAAATACTAAAAACAGTTGCGTTTTTAATGTGTAATTTACGATCAAAACAATTGTTTATATGTTGGTTACTCTTCCATAAGATAATACTATTTAATTAGAATTTCTATTAATATAGAATGCATTGTCCTTATGATCGCTGGGATTGACACTACCTACTAGGTATTTTATACATTTAAATGTCGACGTGCATGTGTGTTTGTTCCAGCATAACTTAATGGCTCAGATGATTTTGATGAAACTCGGTACTCATGTTGTTCACTGCCAACTAAACATTCCGTAGGGACAAATCAACCCCAACGCATCCGGTTTTGGTAGAGAGGGGATGACAAATGGATCGGCTGATATAAAATTTTATTCGCATGTTATACCTTTCAGACTAAAAATACGATGCAAGATAATAAATTTTACTAGAAGTGATATAAATCATAGAACCGAATGGAACGCATTGTCTACTGCAAATGAGATTTCTGATGGGTAACAGTATTCTGTTCGATTGCATTTCGCTTCGTTTAATAATAAGCCATCTTTCATATTAAAATCCTCAAAGCGGTGTTCAGATCACCTTCAATTGCAAAAACTCAATCGTTTTCTCGATGGCCTGTATCGTTGCTGACCATTCACAAGGTCAGACAATTGGACCATTCGACAAGAAGTAAGAAATTGAGCTCTCTACTGATACGGTGAATATTATATCGCAATAGCGTGTTACTTTTCTATTTGATTTACGAGAATTTTATCTCAGTGGCGTGTAGAATCCGCATTTATGGTTTTTTGTATATTATCTCTCAATATTACATTGGTTTTGCTGTAACTTTTTTAAGAGATAACTTTTCAGTAGTACATATATAGGTCTGTATTTATGTACAACCATAGATATTCCCGACTAATCATAACTTGAATAAAAGAATTTAATCACTGCATCAATATTACCTCGTAATATTGTTGTGAACAGTGCGGGTTTAATATTTTACTGAACTCTCAAGTTAGTAGTCAGCTAAAACTAAGTTAGAACATAATAAATTTTAGAGGATATCTTCGACAGATTAGGCAGGGTATGTATACATAACACATATCTATCTATTCTTCCTGATGTTGCCTCGAAGATAATCCCGCTACCTGTGATTATGTACCAAGGTCGTCAGTGACAGGTTGAAAAAGAAAAATAAAAAAAAAAATAGAGTCGGAAAAGAGAAGGAGGAAAACGTTTTCCAGCAGGAAACAAACTATTGGAAATTCAACGAATCAACAAATCGTCATACTCCTCGAATCACTTCTTTGAATGAATGAGGAAAACAGGTTTCCGAGGTATACAATGAAGTTATTTTTAGATAGCTTTTGCAGTACTGCTGTGTGCTATGCTGTTAATCTAAAAATGTAGTTTAGAAGCCACGGCAGCAGACATTCGAAGAATTTGATCAGTTACGACAAGAAGATGATGGGCTGGTTATGCTGGGGAAAACGTGGGTCTTTCATAGTCTTTATAATAGCGTGATTTCACGGACGTGAATAACGTTGACTTTAAAGACTCTATTAAAGAAACGGGGAAGCTGCGCTTGCTCACGCGATCAGTCCCAGAAAACTTCCTTGCCCATAGTCGCCGGATGGTGGTTTTTCCCATGATGTAATGGACATCTCCGATAGCCAGACCAACCCCAACAGACGCCGTACGTTGGCCAAATTATCCCCGTCGCAGTCATCGGCCGACAGGTACTTATTCTCAAAATGTATCGGAAAAGGAGTTGACCTTTTTTCTCCCATTTGAAGATGAGAACTGATTTCGCATGAAGTAAATGCATCCTTAGCCGCTGTTTAACAAAGTGATGTGTCGAACTGCACACACTTTTTATAACATGAAGCACAGATTACTCTTCGTTGCGATGGTTGGCTAGGGCGACTTTCAGTGCTCGTTTCAGCAACCTCCTCGTGATTAAATTTTTCACCAGTCTCCACTTTTTACCTATTCGGTTTTATGCCCCAACTGAGTAAGGAGGTGGGATGGCAACCCCACGAAATGATGATGCACGTTGGCGTAAAGTATTTCAGCCAGTTCTCCACTCTTTACTTGTATTGTGAAAGAAGGTCTGGTGATAACTCTGAAAAACAGTGAAGTACAACGTCTATAGAGGCGTCAACCATCGTTGATGTGAAGCTTTACAGAGTATCATCGGTGGATGTAGCAGGATCTCTCTATCTGGTGTGAGATTCAGGCAACAGTCTGGCGTAAGGGGGCCTAGTCTTTTCTTTCGTGATCCAAAAGCTGTACAACCCGCCACCATGATGACTTACTGGTGGTACGATAACAGGCTGTTCATGCCGATGATCCATTAATTATGGCAACATCCAAAAAGTTCACTCGACTGTAGTTTGATTGCTGGTGCTTCGGCTCTTGTACCTCCAAACGCAGATATTGTTGCTGATAACCAAGCGGTGCCACGTAGTGTCGTCAGAAGTGAGTGCAAGACCCATTGTGTTGCATTCAGAACACCGCCAACGTAGAATCGATCGCGGATGATAGTGAGTTTGAGCATAATTCTTTACGGAAGAATCTGTAGGTGGCAACGACTGTCAATGGGTTTATGGTGGTCCCAACGTCGATGTATTCTAACAGGCGAAGCGGAGGCAATCGGACTGACGTAATGGTTCGTGGATGAGATCTATGATGGATATCAGTTACCATACAAAAGACGATGGCTTCCTCCCGTAGGAACTGTTGGCACTCGATCATCTGTCCAAGAATGTTGTCGTGTTCCACATACATATAGTAGGTGCCTGGATGTGATATTTCCCATGATATAGGATATTGCATCAAGCCAGTCGAAAGACTGACGACAGCAAAAAAAAAAGTGTGGGGGGGGAATACCTGAGTTACTGTCTTCTAGTACAGTTGTCACTGTTGTATTTATGTTGCCAACCAGCAGATCTAAGCATCTGCGGGCGTGGTCTACATGTTGATCGCAGTCTTAATTATGCCTACTCAAGGGCCGCGATGTCTTCAGGATGCCGCCGACTTTAAGGATGCTGATGCTGACCGTGCCCGATTTCACTATTCCAAAAGATCCGGTGATGGAAACCCTTGACAGGTGTAGGTACAAGACTCATCACTATAGCTGTGGCCAGATCTACTGGCGGGTGGCCTCAAATGCGCCGTTGCAAAACCGCGTACCTGTAAGTTGTATTAGCCTTTTTACTTGTAGTAATAGTTTCTGCTGCGTTTTAAATAATTTATAATCACTATGTTGCGATAAAATATTGATGTATGTCATTTCGTTAGTTTAGTTATGCAAGTGCAGATGCATTTGAAGGTTTAAAAAGACCTATTATTTAACTACCATTCATTTCGCCTCAAAAAAATTCATTCTAGAAGCCACTATGTCGTTTCGCTCAAACAAAAATGTAGTACCATCATTCTGACGCCTGTATTTAAATCCTAATTGTTCAATATGCGTCATACAGACCATGCACATCCTGAAAAATTTATCTTCTCTATTAATCTTTTTCTTAATTTTTCTATGGTAGGGTACTCAACATTGTCGTAAAATTCGTGTAATGCCTGACAATGTCCCTGACAATGTCCCTGACAAAGTCGCTACGCTATGTTAGAGTGCTGTATTGTTTCACATTTTTCCTTGGAGAGACAATTGAAGATTATTTTCCCTCACGATACACGCGCTGGACAGTTCTCCAAATGACACACAAGCTGCATCTCAAATAGCTTGAAAATTCTCTAAATCTTTTGCACTTTTTTGTGGTAATAAATCACTGCTGTTTTTGATTTAATCACTATTAAGTACGTCCATATTTTTCAAGTCTTTCCTCACAAGCGTACATCTTGATGACAAAATTTCACCATTATTGTCCACAAGAAGTTTGAAATATTTATACACATTGTGAATGATAGATGTACTCTACCGGCAAAACTCTGTCTTCTTCAACCATGCTGGTTCTGCTGTGTTGACGAACGTCTCGTTGTAGTTGTTAGTCCAGAAAAACCTGAGTGGCCATTTTTTAGAATCACGATACTCTTTCTAAATTACCCTAAAAATTAATTAATGTAGTTTTTGTTCGGTAAAATTATTACATTAAATTACTATAATTAATAAATAACTAAAACGAATTATTTAATATCGCATGTAAAAATCACACATTACTAAAAATTACATCCTCTCTCGAGCACGCTCAATCTCAAAAATTGCCATTCACAGGTTCACACATTTTTTGTGCGTTGGGGGGGGGGGGTGGAAGGTTTGGGGTTGGGTAGCGAGCCGTTGCCACTCGTATTATGCAACACAAGACGCTCAGCGTTGCAATTTTCAAGTGACAGAAAAAGAACGCAACCAGAGGTTGTTCCCTAGTGCAGCAACAGCGCCTTCACACACACACACCCGCCAATTCGTTTGGCCGCAGCTATAGTAACATCGGATAAGGACTGAACTGAAGCTGGATGGTCGATTATCTGACTTCCGGCAACGTATATTCTACTACTCCTCGTGGCTGAACAGATCTTTTGTCGTACAAACTTCTCGTGACGATCGCTTCAAGAAAAAAAATCGTTTCAATGGCCGATATAGTGACTACAATAGAGCTATTGTCGGCCTCTTGACCTGATCGCAAGAAGTATGGCACCTTGTTTCTCATCACATATTTGTTGCGTTAATGTCTCTTGCTCAGCGATGATCCCGCGTTGTCAGTCACACGCTTCGATGCTTCCATAAAGATTGGACAGTCATTGAAACTAACTACATGTGCCACAAAACAGTTTACACATTTGGTTGGGTGCTTACCGTTCTCAGTTTTGTATGGTGTTGACGAATATGAACCTGCACGGGTCGCACATTGCAGTGTCAAGCAACACAATCAAGTGCTTGGCAGTTGTAGCACTGCATAGGAGCCGGTGAAGAATGAAACTACCCCATCGTCATATAGAGCTAACAAACTGTAAAGCAGTACAGCTATGCGGCCTGTCTGGCAGCACAGACAGGACCAGTGAAATTAATTCCGCATGTTCTAGATCCTTTTGGATGTCTTCAGTAGACATGGCTTTCCAGCGTAAGTAGGAGATGTCTATTAGTGCATTATTTGATGGTTGAGTTCTGCTATTATTGTGGTGTGGTTTTCGATATTCCGGAAAGAGAACTTGCCGTGTCCAAGAATAAATTTTGGTAAACAGGTACCGAGCGTGGTAGGTGAACGGTTAACGTTCTGGCCTCGCATTCGGGAGGACGCGGGTTCTAATCCCCACCCGGGCATCCAGATTTGGGTTATCCATGATTTCTCAAATCACTCCAGGTGAATGCCGGGATGCTTCCTTCAAAAAGGCCATGGCTTAAAAAAAGGAAAACAGGTGCCTTGAACTTCACAGCAATTGACAGCTGCTGTAGCTACTGCTGGATGTTTGCCTGAATTTTGTCCCCTGATGGGGACAGATCGTTTGGAGACCTCCATACCCTGGTAGCAGTTGTTGCTAGTCGCGGTTGAAGAGGATACCACGCGGTAGAAACCACTCCGCGCTCAAATTAAAATCCCCTTACACAAGTAGTTCATGAGACAGATATTTAGTTTGCTGACCAACTAATTTAGTGGAAGATGAACTAAAATGGCGCTGGGCGTTGCTGGTTTTCTCCTTCGCGGCAGACTTAGTCACAACGGAGTGCCTCTTGATAGGAACAGTTCAAAATGCAGGAGTGGATTTCCGCATGTTGAGCCAACAGAGGTTACCTTTGCACGCTTCTTCACAAACGCTCAAAAATACTTCTTTCGCGAGAAATATGTTCCCCATGCGGTACTGGCACCCCTTGCCACTAGGAGAAGTTAATCCATCAGCTCCTCCAGCATCTATAGTAATGCGTCATGAAACTCGTATGTGCTTCCGCTTTGACGCTGTAATTGTCGCCAAGCACATGAGTTCCAGTGAAAACCGCAGCAGTTGCGATTTGGCTGTCCATCATTACTATTTTATACCTTGAGGGCCTAATTCAGATTTAGAACAGCTTCTTTGAAATGCCAGAATTCGTCATCGAAGGATGCCTGCAAGGTTTGGTTTCTGTTTCCGTATTCTCGGACGTTGGGATGAAACCAGAGATTAAACGAGTATAAGGAACACAGGATCTGCTGCGTCTAACTGCTTTTACTGGTGACCTTTTGTTGTTCGTTGAAGGAATTCAAGAGCAGAAATTTGAGATCAACAGCAATAGGATATTTTAATTGCCTCAGCCAATGGTACAATAATATCTAGCAAGATTTCTCAAATCCCTACTATAAAGTATGTAGGTAATTAGGCATTCTACTAAATGAACGTTTAAACTTTGACGCCCACTTAGTAAAGACAATAACACCAACAATAGCTGCCATTATTAAAATTACCAATATCAGTCAGTCCAAGTATTAAGATCACGATTCAGTTCTATCCTATTTAGTGGGATACTCTTCAAATGTGTGGGTATAATATTTGCGAAAAGTAGAACCAAAACAGCGAGAGTCAAACATCTCAAATAAGGAATATTATTATGGTTTAAAGAAACATAACGAAATATGGCATCGAGTTCATTAACCTTTATCAATGGTGTCTAGCCACTGGACTTTGAAGTAAGGAAACGATGAACTGACTCAGAAGATGGGAACAAGAAAATGTAGCAATATTTTGGTCGGAAAAGGAACGATAGAAATTCACATTCGAAAGCTACTTTCGGATAAATGACAGCAAGAATGGAATAACAGAAAAACTGACAGCAGAACGTATGATGTATGTCTAACAGCAGAAGGGTTAAGGATGAAGTTACTTCACCTTTCTCCGGGATTAGAGCACTATATTACTATATTTCACGACATATAATAGCTTCCTTCGAAACCGGAATATTGTAGACTCTAGCGGGTGCAAATATGGTGAAGAGAGTAGCACGTGGCATGGGAATAACAGCTAGTCTAACAGCTTTCCTAAAAGGTCGACTGCAAGGGAGGAGATCATTCGACATACTACGTTACAAGAGTTTACCTCATTTGCTGGACGAATCAGCTGATTGAGCCTCAAAATTCCGGAAGGAGAAATTCATAAAGAGGAAATATTTTGAGTTAAATCAAATGCCTCAGACAGCAGCAAAAGAGGACACAATTTCAGCTTGTGCAAGAAATGCAGCGAATCCCGAAACTGAACTTCTTAGAGGGAACAATGAAGCCTTAATAACACCGGGTATATGGAATGAATCTTACTACAACGAGCTAAATCAATCACTGGAGGTGTTCTCCGGAGAGGCCGTCCTCTGAACGATTGCTGGTGCCGTCTTGGTATTGCAGGAGGTCAAATTCTGATTGGCTGCGCGGTTCACTACACAGCCGGTTGCACAGAAGTCTACCTTTGGAACTCAATCGAAATGCGAATAAACCAGCGCTAATGGAATATCTAATTGAGGTTTTAACAATTGGTGGTGATAATATAGCATTATTAGTAGCAATAGTCGAACTAATAGAAGTGGTAGTGGTAGTACTCGTTTTGTGATAATAGTATCAATAAAGTAGACTACTCTGACACTGGAATATAAATTAAATTATCCTGTATTCATAAGTTAAATACATAAGTATATATGCGCACAATATAATGGATATAAGGACCCATGTTAGATTCTATGTGCTGGGCTATGTTGTTCATATGGAAATAAATAATGGCACAGGTTAACCTCTATCATAGAATGCATGCAAGATACTATTTTGTACCCACAAGTCATGATACTGATTACCAGTAAGACTATGCAATACGGATTTCATCAAGCAACTCTTATCAGTTATTAGCCGCATGATTATCTCACTATAATCCTTCTTAACTTTTATTGAGCTGGTCCTCCTTGTATTCTGTTTTGGAGAAATGCTGTACACGTCACTATACTGCGTTGACTCCTCATATCCAGTACTCCTTACCAGTCCCGCATATCTAGAAACTTAGTCGCCATCCTACCAACTTTTTTTTTTACATCTTTCTGTAATACTAAATTTAAATGGTTCGGTATTTGTATCATTTATATAATTATAATCAAGATTTGTAGTGACAAATTCATTACAAATTTATTTTAGAGTGTTAAGTCAGTGCTCGATTCTAATACGTTTCACTATCTGAACAAAGATGCTTTTGAATAAAATGTTCTCGGGCCCCACGCCAGGAGTACGCGTCAATTTGATGCGACGTTTCGAAGTTACTCTCTGACTTTAAGTGTAGTCAGTGCAAAATGATAAGATTAACATTCATTGTTTTTCTACCAATTAAAATTATTGTTTGTTGTTTAATGTAAATATCTTATTATGGATTCTAAATATATAATTTTGAGAAAACATGAGTCCGGCATTAGTTTTCAATCTGGTTTGATTTTAGAGTTTGAAGATTATTTTAGAGCTCACGTATTTTAGAGCATTCTGAAAAATTTCTTGTTATGTATCAAAGTTTATTATCGAAAAAATATTGTGGTAATGTAAGGAGCATGACAGTCTTATTTACTTAATAACAGTACACCGTCCATTCACCAAAGAAGGCTGATGCAGATATCTTCCAGCCGGCTGTAAAGGCAATTATGGTGCAGAGAGATTAGCACTATTGTCTAACAGACAATAAAGACGGGAGCGATAATGTCAGCCATAAGCACACGCTTAGGTAATACGATAATTGAACAAACTTACATGGATCCTACTTTTAGTAAATAACATCACTTTGTGGTCAAGTCTTTTAATGTGATATGGCTATAGAATGACACGCATGTCTTGCTAGTGTTAATTTAATTATTATTAAATCGAATATTTCAATATCTTCTTGGCACTAAAGTAGTAACAGATGTGACTAAGATAGCTTTCGGAGAAATCGGGTTTAAATAGTGAGCCAACCAATTTCAATTTACCTCGGTTTCACAAAGTCAGTTCATGCGAATACAAAAGCGTGTGCTTTAAATTAATCGTGGGAAATTCTCTTTTCAGTCCCTCTTCCGTAGAGCGTGGCTGATTGATTGATAAGAAAATAAGGAAAAGATACAACAAGTAGTTATCAGTCGTAATGTAAGTTTAAAAAGCGGAGTACACGAAGGAAGGATACAATTTGTTTTTGAGTAAGGTCAGTTACTGAATACTATCAGTCATGAACAACAAACCTTTCTCAGACCTTTGCGGCCAAAGAGTAGGTGAGGGGGCATCCATTAATTACGTGAGGCATTTTTCCGGATTTCCGCCCCCCCCCCCCCCCCCACCGCCTAGAAATCGCCCTCGCAACTTTTTCAGACCTTTTTTTAAAATTTTTATTATTTTTTTAGGTCTCACCTTTCCAAAGGCGGTTACACCCAGGGCCGCATTTAAGCATAGGCAATATAGACTGTAGCCTAGGGGCCCGCACCACAAAGGGGGGCCCGCACCACAAAGAGGGGCCCCGCACCACAAGTAGTAGAGCTAAAAAAAATTTCGAATTTAAGCCCCCGGTCAGAGGGGCCACTGCCGACGGGGGGGCTCGCACCACATGTAAAGCCTAGGAGCCCACAGAGCCTAAATGCGCCGTTGGTTACACCCCCATTTTTCGACGAAATATCCCCCTAAAATCGACTTTCGCGTCATTTCTAGACTTTTTTTTTAGCTCTACAGTCCAACAAAAATTTCGAAACCTCAAGTGAGATTTCCGTTGACCCTCCTCCCCCTTGGAGAGATTTGACCCTCCTCCCCCCTATTTCACCTCACGTAATTAACGGACGCTCCCTAAGCTGGCATCACGCAACTAGAATCCTCTACGAAGCCTGGTGCCTTAGTGGTAACTCAGATCTGGCATTAGAGAGAACGCAATTTTAAATCCACGCCCGGCCATCCAGATTTCGTTTTTCCATGGTTTCCCAGATCACTCCCGGCGAATGCTGGGATGGTTCCTTCAAAAATTCTATGACCCAAGTCATTCCTTTGATTACTCAAGTCCTCGTTCGCTTCTAATGACCTTGTCGTTTACGAGGCGTAAAGCCAAAAACTATTGACGTCTCTGACAATGCTATGATCGACCAACTTCCAAACGGCAAGCGGAGGACAAGTTAACTACTCAGATATAAAGTCAAGGTCGTCAAGAAAACCAATATATTCATATTGTTAGGCGGGTCATTATTGCCGCTTCCTCCGGCTAAGGTCGTAATAATTCATTCAGCTCCGTCATTAAAATTAGGTCTTTCCTACATGCAGGTAATTATGACTACATCAGATGGGACTGCTGCATTCTGACACTTCAGTTAGAAACCAAACCACGGTATCTCGTCAATCGACAATAGGACACCCAAGAGGGCGTCCATAAATTACGTGAGATGAAATAAGGGGGGGAGGTCGGTAGGCATCAAGAGGGGGGTCACTCCTCTCCCGGACCAGATCTCACGAAGTCCGGAAATCCGAAAAAAACACCTCACGTAATTTATGGATGCCCCCCAAGTATTGCAGACAGAAGTTGTCCTCGGCGTGTATCATTAAGCTTTACCGGCACAGTGCTAAGCGATTGATCTCTACAGTGTTGGCGCAGGGCCAGCGAGTTTTCGTGTGGTTCTTTTATGCAGTGTTCGGGGACTCCCAGCAGGCATGACGTGTGACGCAACGCAGTGGTGTTCCGCACATGAATCATCTTTAATCGGAGTGAAATTCGGATATCCTACGCTGTGCTTTCATACCGCAGGCATTCTCACAGATTTGAAGCGATGTAGTGCTTATCATTTTCTGTAATGATGAGAACCAATGCTTGCTCCAATTTTTGTTGCTGGGTCTAGCGTCTATTTGTTTTATATTATTAAACAATTTTAGTGAAGTTTCCCTACGCATCTACCTGAAATTCGGTGTTTGAGGTAAATTAAGGTAATAATCCTTGATAATTTATCCCTTTCCTTCCTGGTGGAACTATGTAGTACCTAGTGTTGCAAATTGAAAAAAAAAATTAGCACCCTGGTTTTTTTTCTAAATTTGTTTTTTTTTCTTTTAGAAAACAATAAATTTGATAAATTATAGTTTTATTTACGGAACTTACATTTTACATGTGTGTTTTAAATCTTACTGAATCATATAATGTCTTACATAATGATTCATAAATGTGTCTATATAGGTAACATAATTTTATTAATCCTCTATGTCAGTACCACATTCACTACTATAAGCACCACCAACATTAGTTCGGTCGATGTCGGAATTTTCTGTTTCTTCTTCTGGCTCCTCTAGCTCCATAACTTCAGCAATAGTTACATTTTATTTTACTGGTTGTTCATGTATTGTACGCAAAAGATTTTGAGATTGCAATTTTAAATTGTGAGCAAAGTACACACTGTGCATAAAGACTGCGCTGATAATTCTGTATTACGGTCTTTTAAGTTTGAATTTAAATCTATTATCATACAAAATAGGAGCTTTATTTCTTTTTCAATCGTTGGTTTACACCAACGGTTGCAAGGAAACGATTCATAATTACTGGCAATTTAATGACTCAGTACCACTATACGCTGAAAGTGTAACAAGTATACGAATATAAGGAAAAAACAATAAGTAGTAAAAAGAGGCAAAAAACCGGAGATAAATTTAAAATTCCTAATTTTTTGAAAAGATCCGTAGGTCTACAGATAAATTCGTAGGGTTGGCAGCACTAGTTCAAATAGCAAGTATGAATCCAAACAACAGGAAACGGGGATTCCTTCTCGCGCAACCAAGCCTCTTGAGGAAGTCCCCGTTTGTAAAAGAAAACTTCAATGTTGCCAATATTTTCGTAATTTTCTTTTCTACTGAACCAGAAAAGTATAGTACGTAGATTTAAAAATTAAGATAAGCACTTAGTATAAACTCTAAAACAGTCATATTAAATGATAAATGCCTTACAAATTTGAAATTTAGTAGTTATGAAAAAAATATGTCCCAGAAAAAAAGTTTTTTTTCATAGTTTTTTTTCATGGTTTTTTTCCAAGTCATAAAAAAACCGTTTTTTTACAACACTAGTAGTACCGCATATTTAGCGCCAAATATTTAGACTGCACGATTGTTTACTGCTGTGCTATGCGACCTTTCTTATTTTTTTTTTCACATACAGCACTAATCGACCAATCAGCGAACTTTTCAAGTTCGGACTAAGCGAGCCAACGAGAGTAATTAGAATTATATTCCAATCCATCTTGGAATTAGGATTACTGATCTTTTTATTACTGTTTTCTAATCTTCCTTAATAATCCTTATGTTCACCATTACTGTGATATTCTAAATTCCTGAAAGTGAAAAATAGATTAGATTTTGTTAGTAATTCCTAGAATATCTAGAGAAATCTGAAAAAAATGTTTTTATTATCGAGTATTTTTATACAGAAATAATGATAAAAATTTATCTCTATTTTTCACACCATACGTACTACTCTTAATTTTAAACTTCTCCCAATATTAATCTAGACCTTTTGACTTCCAACGACTCTCAAGCCGGCTCCTTTAGCATAACAACCATTAAGCGTTAATTTCAACAAACAAATCTAGCCTCTCCTTTACATTTGCTCACCGGTCGTCCCACATTTATTCTCCCCTTTGATTTATATTTCAATGCTTGTTTGTGGATTCTTTCTTTTTCCATTAGTTCCAAGTGATTGCCCCCAGCGTTGAATGTATAATATCGCTGAATCCATAACGTAGTTCTTTATGGACATCTTCATATCTAATTCTGTCGTCTGTGGGGCATCCTTTACAAGCCTCGAGAAACTGAACTGCGTATCGGAGATAATTCCTAAATGAACTTCTCAGGGTTAGATACATACACGTATTCAACACATACTGATTCATCATACGACGGGACTTCCCATCACTTTCCTAACAGAGGAAATTAGGACAAGATATTTCTTGTGGTTCCATCACGTGTGCAAAAACGTGAGGACTTACCATCTACGTCACTACACCAGCAAGTGCCTCGTCGAGTCGAAACACGTAGGCACCGATGTCGGTACTGTCCCAACAAAAACAGTTTTGAAACCCCGCGACTCTACGTGGCAACGCGCAAGCGGTTGAAGCCCTATTCAGGTATTTCCGACCTGTTTATTAAAGCGACCAGCTTTCTAAGGGGATCAGCACGCAAGTGCCAAGAGTGAGTACCCAGCTCGACCCCAAGGTTGTATCACCATCAAGGCCGGTGGCTTCAAAAGAGGTGTACCTTGAGTTTCGTCGGGCAAGTTGGTGCAAATAATATATTTATATATCTATATACATGTGTGTGTGTGTATGTGATTTCTGGAACGGCTCTTACGATTTGTATGAAATTTCATATTTAGATAAAGTTTTTTTTTTTTAATTTAACTAACAAGGATTACAAGTCATTGTCATTTGTTCAAAAAGGGGTCCGATATTCAGGGATACATATCTTCAATAAGCTCCCAACACATATTAAATGTCTAGCAGATGATAAGAAAAAATTCAAGAATTTTTAATTGACAACTCCTACTCTGTCGAAGAATTTATTTCTAAGGTATCTACAAAATAATTGCCAGTATTTTGTGTAAACGTAGTTTACGTTATTAATTTACCATGTATGCTATGACTGTACATCTCCTGGTGTATATATTAATATGTTATGCAATTGTTTACTCTACCATGTATGCTATGACTGTACATCTTCTGGTGTATGTATTATTTGTTTCTGGAAATTATCGCAGATTGCAATCAGTAACAGATATGATAAAAGTGCTGCAATGGTAGACAGGAGGAGGGTGAAGAGGGTCATGGGAGTGTATAAGGCGTATATTGGTGATGAGGCATGGAAAGATATTGGTGTAAGAATTGAAAGTAATGCATGGATGGGAAAAGATGACCATGACCACAAGTTGGCACTCGATCTCGGGCACAATTGTGTAGGAAGATTCTCTTTTTTAGTTAAGGGTGTTAGGGATTGGAATGGGTTATAGAGAGAGATGATGAATAATTTGCCAAAAACGTTTAAAGAATTTAAAGTTAAAATTTGTAAAGGGCAAATGTAGGTGGGTGCAGAAAAGGGGGAAGATGGGTATTTAGGGAAATTGCCACCGGAGCGTGCGCTCCATTGCAATTTAATTAATTTTAATTTAAATGTGCCATGTATGTTATGACTACATCTTCTGGTGTATGTATTATTTTGTTATGCAATTGTTTATCTGTAAATTTACAACTTTCCACATCCCACAGAGCCACTCTCTTATATTGGGATCAATGGAAAATGAATGTATTGTATTGTATTGTATAGGTGCCTTCCCTGCAAAAAACGCAATTTTACAAAAAATCAGCAATTCTTGTATTTTGTATCTTCGAAACGACACTAACGCCATCTCGTAGATGTTTCAGGTACCAGTGGGCTGATGTTAGTTAAGTTCTCTTTGCTAATAGCAAACAACTCTTATATCTTAAAAGGAATAATTTTTGTACACTAGCTGATCCGTGCGATTAGTATCGTGTTCATTCACCGAATGGTAATATAATAATGTGAAAATAAAGATGCAAGTATTTATTAATGGAAGGTATTTTATTTTGAAGAGTAGTAAAAATTATCACTTTTACTATAAAAAGTAGTTACCATTAAATACAACATGTTTAACTGTAAAAAAATTAAAAAGTAGATGTTTAAATAATATTGGCTCTGTCAGATGTCCTTTCTTCAATCTTCTTTACTTTACAAAACTTCTTTGAAAACAATACTAGCAGTTGAAATGTGATCATCGTTGACCTATCGACCATACGTGTCTTTAACAAAAATGGGGAACTGCACCACTTTCGGTACCTGCGAAAAACTGCTACTAACCTGTTGAAATTTACATCAGTCACTTCGTCAAGATGTCCTCTTCACGTTTTGCGATCATACATCCCGGAAAAGTCGCCAGGAATTTAATTAAAAATGCCGAAATATGAAAGGCTGAGCAACTGCTAAATGCTTTCAGCACTGCTAAAATAACATAAAAATTATCGGTGCAGGGATCATTTCAACCTAAACAGTTTAGTTTTGTCATAGAAATCGTGGTTAGGTTGAAATACGGCCTGGACCAAGTGAAATGTTTTTTTGGATATGCAGCATCAAACAGGCAATGGCGTATTTGTTTACAATGGAAGCAATCGATTATCTCTGGTTGCTCATCGCTATGTAAGATGGCGGTCATCACCGTTTTACAATTCGGATAAATATTGCGTGTCAATTTTGTGCTACTTTTATCAAAGGAGTAGAGCTGAAAAGGCATGAAAACATTACAACAAAGGATTAAATCAACATTTTAAGAGACTGTCACTGATTTTTTTTAGCGTTCGTGGCATGTAACGGCTGAGCGTCATGTCATATTTCGGCATTTTTAATTAAATTCCTGGCGACTTTTCCGGGATGTATGATCGCAAAACGTGAAGAGGACATCTTGACTAAGTGACTGATGTAAATTTCAACAGGTTAGTAGCAGTTTTTCGCAGGTACCGAAAGTGGTGCAGTTCCCCAAAAATGAATCTACAAATTCGTGAAACATCCACGGACGGATGTCCATTCGAAAAGCAGGTTCTGATAACCGCAATCCTGCTTTTTGAAGCGTCTGACCTTGTGCTTTATTAATGTTCATTACGATGGTTACTTCTATTGGGAATTGTTTTCTTATCATTTGGAAAACGCGGTTGATCAGAATATGTGAGGTAAATGTGAGGTATGAGCATAGTTTTATCGGAGAGAATGAATTTAGTACTGATGATGTATTCTTCTAAGTGAATTACCACTAATTTTGCACCATTAATTAATACCCGATTAACATTAAGATTTCTATTTAACATAATAATAGCATTTTTCTTCAAAAGAAATGTATTAGGTGGTAAACCAGACGATTTCGGAAATGGCTATAGCGATTTGGATGAAATTTCAAATGTAGATAACGTTTTGCTTTTCAAGTTTGTAACACGATTTTCCAAAAAAAAAAAAAGCAATTCTTGGAAACAGTTCTAAACTTAACTCGTAGTTTCAGGTACCATTAAGCCTACTGATATTATTTAATCTTCTCTTTGGTTAGAGTCCTCTTCAAAATGCCTAGGAAGCATTCAATCAAACTTTACTGAAAATCCTGCACTTGTATAGAAATCAAAATATGCCGAGCGAAGATCGGTTACCCAGGGACTATAAACAATAAACCCAATGCTCACGAAAGTTGAAGGCTGCGACAGCACACAACACAAACATACAATAACTAGCTTCTAGCCCGTCAAAAATGACGGTTTGAACGCCATATTCTGGCAGTTCATTTTAGTATTATTATTATTATTATTATTATTTTGCAGTTGGTTAATTATACGGGATTGTTATTAGATAATGCTAGTGGCCTTGATTTGATAATGTTCTACACAGCAATACAGTAGTAACTTCTACTGAATTAATGAGGGCGAATATATAAAACCAATAAAATGAAAAATAAATTAGGAATCCAGAAACTTTTGCTATCCATTTAATATCAGTTTTATTCCTAGTCCAGGCTCACTCAGCACGATAGGTACGAACTACGTTCACCCGCATTTATTAATACCTTCAGTAACTTGGCGCATATGAAAGCAGTTTAATTGGTTTGTAAAACTCATTTCAGAGTGAATTACGCTGTAATCAAATGTGTCGGTGGGCTTTCTCGTCAACTCAACCACAACCCTCCATTAATATTGCTTTCGAAAATCATAACTTCTACTACTCTCAAATGCTGTAGTCAATCGCAAGACATATTGTTTTTAAGCAGTGATTCCGTTGTAATACAGCCTGTAGACTACCATTATTTTCAAGCAGAAATTAGGTTGTAATACATTCTGGACGGGCATAATACAGTTAAATGTACTACGGAAAATATTTCTAGTGGATTCTTGCAGTTTACCACACCAATTCCTGGCAGAATCGCGATCTCCGGTAATACCGATTTATTTACATTATTTTACTTTAAATGACGGGAAGTAAACTTCCTCCGAGTTTTTAACAAACTTCATCGTTTCTTATCTCCGGACAAAAAAAAAATTGTAGGCTGTGTTTTAACCTAGTACTCATTATTGATACAGGTAATATAACGTACACATACATACATTACATGAATTTTTGCTTCTGGTTGTCGTAGATAAATAAAAAGCAATATGTAAATTTAAACGAACGTACTAATTGTAACTTTGTGACACATAATTGCCTCGCATTAATTTTTTTCCCTGCTCTCCGTATTTCTAATATCTCTGCTCACTGCTATTTTGCGGCAATAATATCGTTGTTGCATTTCGAGTGTCATATCGCTTATACTGTAAGTCAGAGACAATAGTCATATCCTTCACTGTTTAAATCATGGTTTAAATCTAATCAAAAGTTTATATTAAATCTCATTTAATAGTTAACAAATGTATCAAAAACTAATGGTATCATATATAATGGTAGTAAGAATTTATTCTGGAAAAGCTTATAAGGAGAAATCAGTTAGTCATTTTTAATGATATCGTTTGTTATATGAATACGTTACTCTGGTTAGATTATCAGAGTATTTGGTTAGGATTTTGCATAAATAAATGTAGACTATAATTTCGAAAACGGATAACTGTTATTTATTTGACCAATACATCATTATGTTTCTCCGAGTTTTAAATACACTTCACAGTTTCTTACCGTCTGCCGAAAAAATCTTAGGTTATGGTTTGACCTAGGGCTTATAACTGACACAGATAAAATAGCGTAAATATTGAATCCCTTCTCCTTACATGAATTTTGGCGTATAACTGATACAAATAATATAACATAAACATCGAACACCATTCGTCTTACACGACTTTCTGCATCTAACTGTAGTAAATAAACAAAATCCAAAATGAAGGAATGCAATATGGTGGTTGATGATTGGCCGTTCGTTAGCCAATAGGAGAAGCAGCTATAGACGACGCACGCAGACCACACGTTAGCTTTTTATATAGTAGGATTCGGTTTGAAATCTTATTCTTGTAGAAGGGATTGGGCCATTTGGTAACTTTTTTTTTGCCTTGTAACGTTGAGGTTATTAGAGGCGTGTCACCGAAATTTACATCACGATTATATGACT
This sequence comes from Vandiemenella viatica, assembly GCA_031002005.1. Classification (NCBI taxonomy): domain Eukaryota; kingdom Metazoa; phylum Arthropoda; class Insecta; order Orthoptera; family Morabidae; genus Vandiemenella; species Vandiemenella viatica. The sequence continues at coordinate 60,767,421 of JARYHS010012519.1, read as the reverse complement.
ATAATACGTGATAAACTTCTTCTGTTCTTGTTTTTTCATTTTTCTTTCAACGACGTTCTTAGTCATTTCGAGCAAGTAATTATTGTACAATACGCTATGGATATTTCATGACCAATATACGTGCTATCAATACTAAAACCTCTTTTTCATTTTTTTAGACCGTACCTGAAAATTATATGAAATGAGACTGCTCCTTAACCTCTGCGTGTCTTGAAGTGGGCATGGTATAAATAAATTTGTGTTATTCACTTCCTGGTATTCGTTTCTTAGAGTTGATGACTTACTTAATTTTCGATTTAATACAGATTTTCTGCCAGCCATGTAAACATCTAAAAATAGTACTCTTAATATACAGTTTATTTCCAGATACGCTGTAAACTCTCCTTTTATTCATTTAACGGAAATACTCTTCTAAAATTCCAAATCAATTATTTTATTATACGTTCTCGTAATTCAGAAAGGTTTCACACTACGTTTCGTATTATCAGTACATAGCTTTTTGTATTATTTAAATTAATATTTTTTATTTAGATAACAAAAACCACATGTGAAATAGAATCTGTTTACGCCGTCGGACTTGTACTTCCAGTATAAATTCGGACTTTCTCGTTTCCACCAAAGTCAATTTCAGCTTCTTCATCCATCGTAGAAGCGCACCTCTGGGTTCAACAAGTCAAAGAGTCTCCTTTTTTCCTGGCTTGAAGGTCTATGGCCTTTAAACTTATTGCATAGTTAATTTTAAGTTCATAAACTTTTTATAAAAATGGTTTTAACATCCATTTATACAATGAGGTAAAGTACCCCACAACCTTCACTGCTAATATATGTAACTACACCACAGCAGATGTAATGAGAACTTTTCCATATGAGAAAAAGTGCAATCTGTTATCGAATAAGAAATTATACTGAATTTGTTGAAATTTATAAATTCGCTAATCTGGTAAATTTTTAACTTGGGGCACTGTCGTCCGTACTTATCTTTTTAAATTTACAATCAGCTTCTAAGACTGGAAAATCGTGCGTTTAATGGTTAGGTAAGCAAATAAATACAAATTATGAATCTTCAATAGAAATCAGCGAAAGTTCTTTTCTCTCGCACAAGAAGCGTGTTTTCGTTTCAAACAAATTATTTAAGATTTAATGGCTTATGTGGAAACAGCTCTGGAAGACTATTTATCCAAGTTATAATTTTATTTTCAGTTAATTAAAGCATACAGCATACATTTGAATGAAACACAAGTGAGTTAACTTGAATAATTTCTCTTATTGCCAACGGAAAAGGTAATGTTATTTTCGCTTTAGGCTCAGTTCTTGCGAGATTAAATCTCAAGCGGAAGACAACTCGCATAACTTTTTCATAACGACTGGATAACTGTATTGGAAGAGAGGGGGAGTAACTTTGAGGCAGACTGTATGTCTTAATGTATCTGTTACTGTAGTTTTTTGTAAAAAACATTCACCGTATTTTTTGTATCATAGCAATCTTTTGCAGCGCGATGAGCACACAGCGATTGCGATGACGCGCCTCGGCTGCGTTTTTCCGCTTGCTAGTGGCCTGATGATCCGCCTACGATCTTGCCACTGAGTCTCCTCCCACACTTCCTCTCTGTTTTCTCTCCCTGTCATACTCCCGCACACAACCGGCACTTCTACCCTTCGCACAGATTAATCCATTCACCCAACATTTCAGCTTCTCACGATGTCGGTCAGCTTAGTCGAGCGGGCTGAATATCGACAGGCTGCCAGTAAGTGGAATAGTAGAATCTGAAAAACTCTGCTCTGGAGTAACAAGCCTCAATACTTGATTTTTTTTGTCTCATTTTTACTTTGAGCGCTTACTATATAACTATCCTAATAAAACAATACAAATTATTAATTTTTCTTTGACATGCCGACAGTTTGATGCGATGTTACAATGCTTTGCCAATACTGTGCCAATACTTTGCTATTATACAAATTACGACCTACACCATGTTTCACATACTATAACCTTTGTCTTCATATGTTTTTTTTGTAACTGCTTTACGTCTCTTTTTAACATCGAGGTCTTTAGAGACGGGAAAGGATGGGGGGCAAGGATGGGGGCAAGGATGGGGGGCAAGGAATGGGAAGGAATTCGGCCATGGCCTTTTGAAGGAAGCATCCCGGCATTTGCCTGGAGTGATTTGGGGAAACCATGGAAAACCCAAATCTGGATGCCCAGACGGGGATTCGAACCGCCGTCCTCCCGAATGCGAGGCGAGAACGCTAACCGTTACACCGCCCCGCTCGGTGTCTTCATATGAAGCTCTGCTCTACCGTCAACAAAATAACCAACTCTCTTTGTCTCAAAATATTTGCTAAATACCTTTCTTCATCAGTCATTCCCAAAATGTACTGTATTAAAATTTTATTAGTACATCTCACTAACAACAATCTTCTGCTCCAATGCATTTTGAATATTCCATTTTTATTTATATTTTTTGTTCTTTTTAGCACTTTCAGCTTCAAGTTTCACTTGTGTGAAGTGCAATGCTGCTTTAAATTTTTTTCTGAAAAGTGTTTAATACACAATGGTTTCTCCTTCTTAAGAATTCTGATTTTGCTAGTGTTTAATGTACTTTGGACATGTTTATTCCATCAGTCATTGGTTGAAATTCTATTTAGTAAGAAACTCCTCCTTTTCCTACTACATCTGTTCAAATTTTAATAATTATTGTACTATTACTAGTATTTGTGCTTCAGTTGATAAAACTGACATCGAGTAAACTCAAAAACGATTTTCTCAATAAAAAGAGAATCATAAGAATGAAATAATACAGTTTGTTTAAATAAACGATCCGCCAATCTACCTGTTTTCTGGAGCCTGTTGATTTGGTTACCAGCTGGTTTGTTCTTCAATCATACTGTATTATTCATATTGTTTTGGCTCGCATACATCGGTGAAGTATTAAATCCAAATAAGATTCCAATATGGAATATGCATGAAATTCAATTATTCATCTAGTATTTTTTTGGAATATTTATTACTTTAGAATTATCGATACAACGTTTTTTCCTATTTATTCACTTTTTATTTATTGATTTTAATTAATCAAAATCAAGGTAAATGTAACTTCGCGGAAACGCAACTTTTTTGTCGAATTGAATCGTGACGTCAAAGTACACGTTCATATTGTAAACGATGGCGTAGTTTTTGGACGTTTTTATAATTTTATTATTGTGATTAAGTTTTTCGGTAATTTATCGGCATAATTTGTGAAATATTGCAATCTTGCCTGAATACTCATACAATAAAAAGTGAATGGAAGCGGTTTTTTAAAAATAATCTCCCAAAAAACGATATTTTCATGATGGAAACGTATTTTGCATCAAATCCAGATTCTACACTATCTGACGTCGGAGGAATGAAAGCTGCAAGTTAATTAAGTGTTAGATATTTGAATTAATATTTTCTTTCCCTTTTAGAGCAATAGCTACGTATTGGATACATCTAATGTGAATCTTGAGACAGCTGACAATGAAATACAGGTATGGTATATTAGCGGAGTTTGTGATGAAGTTTAAATGCACTCCAGACCAGGCAAGACACAATGAATTAAATTGCGCGTAGTTTTATAACAATTTTACTAAGTTAATCAATTCCAAAGAATGACTTGCCATGACATGCCGTTCACCCCGTAATTTTTGACGAGCTTTGAACCTAGTAACCTAATAAAGTAGCAGAAAAGCATTTTTTCCAGAAAATCGTTGATTCGAAATGAAGTCCTCACGGGTATACAGCCGGATTATGTTTTCACAACACAATCCGGAGGTACATTCGTGAGAACTTCACTGCAAAAATACTCCAGGAAAGTTTACATTCTTACATAATTTGTTCATGTTTTGTTATTAAGTTTATTGTTTTGGTGTTTTTCTATTGAAATAGGTATTAGTTTTTACTTTACTTCACTTTCGTCTTTTATATACTTGTAATTAAACGTAATACATAACATAGAGAAGATCGATTTTTCTTTTTCTACGATCGATATGTTTAATTCCTGGAAGTGGTTGAGTGTAAATGGTTGAAAATAAAATAATATACGTGACGAAAACAGATTCTTCTCCTAACCAAATTTCAGTGGCTATTGGTGAGGCATATTAGGAAGTCATTGTACAAAATTGCATTTGTTGTATCTGTTAGAAGTAATGAAATTTGTTTTAAAGTTGAAATAAAATAAAAATTAATGCTTAACAATTTTTGTAGATGAAAATAAATAGAAATATCTGATATGGCGGGGATTTAAACCCGGTTTGGAAAATTAGGGAGCGGACAACTTACCGCCTACATCACACTGACTCTGGGTAATATATGTCAAATTTTGTAATTAAAATACATTTGGATTTTTTTGGTAGGTGCATTTGTAGAAACGACGGTACTACAGACATGTCATTATCAGCCAGTCCAGTTATTAAATGATGTAGCCTTTTAAAGTCAAGAGTTCAGGTAGACGTACACCCTTCAAAATATATTCATGAGATTGAAATTCGTTTTTAAAATTTCAGACGGTCTCCTTTGATGGATTTAAAAGGTTCCTAGTTGCTTTGGATTAAGCTTGAATAAGAAATTATTTGAAAAATATACCTATTAAACTTTTGTAAACTAAGTTATGATTAGAGTTTGAATAGGTAACGAATTGTTATGTATTATAACAAATTTAACATGAGGACATTAAACATTATATACTTAGTCTCCATTTACATATAATATGCTTAAATTAAAATGATCTTCACGACAATATAAAGAACTAATTGAAGATTATTTACGTCTTTTCATAGCTTCACTCCACTTTTTTTCTTACATTCCCATCTCGCGGGACATAAAAGTACACTTTATCATGTGCATTTCTTATCGTATTTTTGCACATAGGTACAGTACAGTATTCATAAGATGATTTTCGACCTCCTTCCATATCGAAATTAGTTATAAAACATAAAAACTTTCGAGATATAACACTCCACAATATACAATACGCCAATGTAGTCGTGTACAATAACGTCACAGTTCCGCGCGCCAAACTGGTGACGTTTAAATAGTCGGAACTGGATTGCAGTTTTAAAATATTTTGTTTTATGTTAAATTTTAATAATTTCATCAAAATTAGATTTTTTACGGTTATACAACGTAAATAACTGATTTAAAATATAAAAATAATAAGTGCATATATCCTATTACCGCTAACGACAGGTAGAGACATAATTAAGTGTCTGTATGGTAATTACATATTACTAAAGAGCCAATAGGCCCGCAAACCAGCTAGAAAAAACTTGACTACTACTGAAAATCAACGGAATTTTTTTCGCGCTAAGTGTGGCTTATGAAACGTAGTGAAACAGATACACATTCCAGGACCAAACAACATTATTAATTAATTAAATAACAATATATTTATTACTAATACTAATTGGAATCGTACCAAAATGATTTAAAATAATACTAAACATT
>JARYHS010012519.1:60649095-60760957 GCA_031002005.1 Vandiemenella viatica | reverse complement strand
CGAGGCCAGAACGTTAACCGTTCATATCAAATATCATAATCCATGAAAAGTGATCTATCATTAAGACTCTCCTTTTATAGGATTCTCATACAAGTCCTCTTTTTTCACGTATTCTTTCGAGAAGGTGTTCATTTTTTACATTATTTGTGCACCAAAATCTTAATATACAGGTATATTTTTAACGCTATATTTGAAACATACAACCTTTTTTTCCCATCTAATAATCTAAGCGTCCGAGCATCACTATCATAAGTTCTGTGCTTCATGTAAATACTTTCAAAGAACTATTTTTGAGTCCTTATTTAATGTATGACTGATTCTAAAAGATTTCTACTCTAATTCTGATGGATATTCCTTCGTGAAATGACGGTAATTTATAAACAACTGAACCATCTCACGTCTTATACTGCGTTATTATTTCTGCCATACACTAATTTTCCTCTTAGGGAGCGTGCATAAACCTCGTAGCTCCATTTTGGCCTTCCCCCCACGTAGCCCTACGTGGCTTTTTTGCCTCTACCGCCCCCCCCCCCCCCCCCCCCCCCCTACGTAGCACGTAGCTTTTTTCCCTTATTGATTCCAGAAGACATTTTGTACTGTTCTCTTGTCAGATTATTGTAAATTACATACGGAGATAATTACCTGAGGGAAATAAATATTCACATGCTGTTCTGAGTTCTATTCCTCAATTTAACTGTGAAAAATGTTATGAAAAGAAAGCTACGTGGCCTGGCTCAGAACCCCCCCCTCCCCCCAAGTAGCCTAGTGTAGCCTTCTAGCCAACCCCCCCCCCCTGGACCGAGCCACGTAGTTTGTGCACGGTCCCATTTCCTGACCACTTCCTGTACATTTAAGTTGAATATCAATCTCTGCTTTTACCCTAGCTACCTGATATTTAAACAGATTAAAGAATATTTTTGTAACTCAATATTTTATGTCTACATCTAAAATTTTGTGAAATTTAACTTTATCATAAGCTTATTTACAAAAGCAAAAAACTCTGTAAGTAATGTCTTTTATTCTTTCCGAATTTTTATTTTAATGAGAGAATTTTACCTTGGTTTTAACCCAACTTTTTCATACATCGCCTTCCATTCTTATTTAGATCATGAAAAAATGATACTTTTAGTCTGTATGGTATTTCAGTTTCTTGCCTGCCGGTGTTGTCTCGCTTAAATAATTCAACCATTTCAAATTCTGCGTGATAGCATAATCGTCAATATTAATAAATTACCATCTCAGTCATCGTGTGATGTCGTCTGCAGCCAATAAAGGCAAGAGATTTTTATCGCTCTCTGTCTATCGACGTCGTATCACAGCTGGCTAAGAATTTAGATCACCTACTTATGTTTCTGTAATTGTTCAACATGTTTTATATCGGAAGCCAACCATAAAGAAAATCATGTATTTAGTTTAAATCTACAGTAATTACTAACTGCTTTTGTTTAGTTATATTCGATCAATGTAGATGTTTTCGCTATACTTTCTGTCCATAGATTTGGCTATTATATCAAGCTAAGAATTTAAGATACCTGTTTGTGTTTTTGTATAGATTCAATGTTCCCTTTAACACATGATAAGTATGATAAATGTGATTTTATTTGTGAAATGTGTAGTTGATGAGGCGGAAATTGGCGACCGACCCAGCATTTGCATGGTTGATAGCGGGGAACTACCTCATAATCGCAATCAGGGCGTCCGGTACGCGGGTCCCTGGGCTCGTGTTCGATCAAAAATTAGCCACAGTGTTGGGTTTGTTCTTAGGCTTTTATTTTTTAATTGTTGTTTCTTTTAGGAAAATTCAGTAGCTCTCTCTAACTTTCTTCATTGGAAGTATGTTTTCCCATTTCTTATGCTCTATCAGTTTACACATTTCCTCTATGTTCCATGGTTTTCAGTCAAACTATTTATTTATGGGCTGATTCTTCAATTAGGGAGCGTTCATAAACCACGTAGCTCCATTTTGGTCTCCTGTGAACCCTACCTTCCGCCCACGTTGCCTGACGTGGCTTTTGCATCTCCCTATTGATTCCAGAAGATATTTTGTACGGAGATAGTTAAATGACGGAAATAAATATTCACATGCTGTTGTGTGTTCTGTACCTTATTTTAGCTGCGATGAATAATATGAATAAGAACCTACATGGGTTGGCTTGGAAAAACTTCTCCCCTCCACGTAGCTCAGCGTAGCTTTCCAGCGAATCCCCCCCCCCTTTCTAGCCGGAGCTACGTAGTTTATGGACGCTCCCTTACACGCGTTGTGTTGCTCAGTCTTCAGGAAGACTGACCACATTCAGGTTGGAAGGGATTCGTAACAGATGTAACAAGAATTTTCTGAAAACCAAAACCAAAATTCAAGTCAGAAGCACTGAGGAAACACCTCGGGGGATAATCGATATCAAGGTAGTAATGATAACGCCAACTCTACTCCGTTATCGAGATGGCGAGAAGGAATACAGAAATCTCCTCATACGTCAGTTATTTTCACAAGATGCGCAGAGTTCTATTAGGGGCCCATCTTACCTGCGTCTTTTTCGTTGTCTCCATCATTTCACCCCTATTTCTGTTAGTCAAGTCGGTTTAATAGGCAGTTGTTAAAGGTTCGGCCAATATTGTTTTTCCTATTAATTAACTGTCCTGTTTTCTGACCAGTATTATTTCCACTTTTCAATGAGTTTCAATCAATAACAACGGAACAACTAACCGTACCATAACACCTACCTGATCCGCAAACCTTTTCAGTCTTCCCAGTTTCTCTGCGATTCGAAATAATGCAGTTACTCGTGCTGACGAGATTCCCAGGCAGGAGATCAGATTATACCATAAATATTATTAAGGCAACTTAGATGAGTTTTGAACTTCATGACAGGAACGATTTCGTTTATAAACACTCGTATATCTCGAATATAAAAAAGCCTTAAAACTGGTCGAAATACGAAGTGATTCGCGGGGCCGCGAGTTCACTCAGGAAGTAAGAGGTAATAGTGGACAGCGCAAAGTAAGTCACATCAGTATGGAAGTTGACAACCGGCAGAACACGTTTCTGGAGAAATACCCAGCACGCTTCTTACTCCACGACATTTTAATAACTAACGAGAACTCGTGAGGTAATATTAGTATGAATGACAGCTTGGGCCTCGCTTTTGGCAGAATGCGGTTTTTAAGGTTTCCCGAAATCACTCCAGGTGATGCCAGGATAGTTCTTTCAAAAGCCTAAGGCTGAATTATTTCGCATTCCTTGTCCCCCGTCCCCTTTCGCCTGCAATAACCTCGACATCGACGAGGTCAAGAAAAAAAAAACTTTCTAATGAGAACACATACGCTATAAACACAAAAAAATCCTTTGAAAAAATCTTTAAAGAAATCTCTTGCCGTTGAGGTATTATATGCGGAAAATAATTAAAAATTTGTTTGATACACCATTTGTATCCTTAAGTCATGGAACGAACTTATATAAAGGAAATGGGACGACTTACATTAAGTACAGACAAAATCCTAATTTTGTATAGGTAGATGTTGCGCAAGGGATCATGTGTGTCTTTGCTTCCACGTTAAGTGTAGCCAACAAGAAACGGCTTTAAAATCCACAAGAAGGTCGCAATGTTTGTCTATGGCATGCTACAAGAACACGAACGTATCATTCAGTTTATGACGCGGCCAACACAACAATTTTGCGGTCGCGTAAAGTGTTGATTTTTTTTTATAACTCTTATTCTATGGCGTATAGTTATAACAGCAGCTGATTTTGATAAATGTAAGTTGCAGTGCTTGCCACGCATCCCGTCGGCAATTATTCATGGGTGAATAACAAGATAATAAACGGATAATGGAAGGTTGGGAGGGGGTGGAGATCTCGAGTTGTGGATTAGCTGCGTAGTTAGCGCAAACGCAGAGGTGACCTTGCTTGTCAAACCCAGAAGCAGCTGCCTTCCGTGAACACCATGCACTGGTGCGTACAAAAAGAAAACTATAAATAGCATTACTAGTGTAGGCCGCTCTGAGGAACAAATCAGCTCTAATCATCATCATCTAGGATAGCTTCCAAGCTACTGGCCGGGTCTTCTGGGAAGCGCTTCCTGTCTAATCACCATCTCTCTTCTTCCACAGTCGCCCAATTTCCTCCTCTTTCCTCCACAGATTTCTTAACGCCTTTAATCCATCAGTCCCTCGGTCTTTCTCTAGGCCTCTTCCCTTTCAGCTCCATGTCCAGCATCTTCCTTGGTAGCTTCTCCTCTCCCATTCTCTTTACATGCCCGTACCAATGTGACCTAGATTTTTCAATTATCTGTTGTAGCGGTTCTTCCTTTATCATCTCCCTGACTCTCTCATTCCATATTCTGTCTCTTCTTGTTACTCCTACTCTACTCCTCTGAAATTTCATTTCTACAGATTGTACTATCCCTTGTCTCTCTCCTTCATCACATATGTTTCCGTCCCATATGTTAAAATTGGCCTTTGTTTTGTGGCATCATACACAACCGTTAACCCGGCTCAAGGGAGGTAGGGTCACCTTCCCTATACTCCACTTGAGTAATTATTGTCTGGCGCATCCACGCTGTGGGGGTGGAAATCCTAGCTCCAGTAGGTCGGAGTGACAGGGTGGCTAAGTCCAGGCAAGGATCCAGTCCCACAGGATATAGTTTGGAACCCATGCCCAGGGATACCCCCACAAATTACCTGCTAATTGTAATGTTCGTACAACCGTGACCATAATGCAAGAAGTCTATCACCATGGGGCGAAGTCCTCAATGGAGTTTTCGGCAGAGAAGGAGACCTTCAGATTGGCGAAAATGGCCACCCATCATCTCCGGGGTTAAATTGGACGGAAACACCACTGCCTTGTGGCGAAGAGGGATCTTCATAGGCTAAGGGAGTAAACCCTGAAAGAAAATCCTCGACTGTGTTAGGCTTAGCAAGCCACAGTACGAGTAGGAATCAATTGCTTTCAAATGAAAAGGTTATAATCTAACGCCGTGCTCAAATATCTTCATGGGGTGTATATCTATAACCTACCAACATTTGTGAGTCGGAGTAGTTCCAGGTAATAAAAATGTTTGAATAACTTCGCGTAGAACGGCAAACCACTCTCTTGTAATACTTATCATGTTATAATGTCGCAAAATCTACACGTTTGTATGATGAACTGAACTTACATAATTATATCAACTGAATTGTTCAGCAGGATACAGTTAATCTTTAGAAAAGGGGTTTAAACATATTCTACAATTTTTTCTTATGTATATAATGAATTGAAAAGTAAATTTCTCAGCAGTCGTTTTGTGGTCTGGTTGAGGCTGTTCACTATGTGGAGCATGAAAGTTTGTTAAATAAATGGCATGGTGTTACTAGTTGGATAGGATCTGGCTGTATACCGTATCTATAAATTAGAGAACGTGCTTATAGCCGGAGGATGTAAATTTAGACTAGGTTAAACTCAAAATGTGGAATGGAATTGTTAAACATAGCAGTGATCGGTTGTAGCTCGTCTATTTTTTCTCATACATATGAAGACCCACTTTTCTATATGACAGTGAAGATATGCTCCTCTTTGTATGTCTTTAAAATAATCGTCAATGTAACATTGTTAAGACGCATTAACCATTACTATGAAAGAATTCTTTTTTAAGAAATAGTTGAAGATTTCATTATAGGTTTGTATAGACATGTGATTTTATAATCCTTATAAGAGTAAGATCAGGTTGAGGATATGTGGGAGTACAAGTTTTCTTAAAAATTATTAGAATTAATAATAATCTATTCTAAATTAATGATGCATCTTATTGTTAATCTCTAAATCATGTCATACAACTAAATAAAAAAAATGTTTCCGCCCGGGATCGAACCGGGGACCTTGCGCGTGTGAAGCGCACGTGATAACCACTACACTACGGAAACGATATGCTTTGCGCCTCTAACAAAAATACTTGCAGACTTATACACGCGCGTGTATACGTGTGTGTGTGTGTGTGTGTGTTTTTTTTGTTGATTTGTTTAAAAAAAAATGTATAACATTATATTTGACCAAAGTTGCGGATAGCGGTTCCACTAACAGCACATGATAGATCTGCTGTTCTAATTTTGAATTTTGGATCTTTCGTCTGCGGTCAATTGGTAATAATAATAATAACACAAGAAAAAGGAAGTTAGCGTGGGGAAACGCCCTTGGCTAAAATGATTCAACTGACGTCAAAGTGTAAAGAACGAACAGAAACCTTTCACTTTAACAGTTGCACACTTATTTCAAAAGTTTATTTATGGATAATGTTTAAAGCTGAGTTAACAACAACATATTTTTGAGAAATTTTGCAGTGTATGTTATGAATAAAAGGTGGGGAAGGAGTTGCTTGTTGAAGACTTGAAATGTAAATATTTTGGCATAACATTTGATAATAAACCCAACTGGGCTGGTAAGAATAGATTTCAAAATCCTTCATTTATTGTAGAGAATGATGAGGAAATGTACCAAAGAAGTGAGGACAGTGGGTTACAAAACTTTGGTCAGCCCAGTACCGAATTAACCACGTAGCAGGAGGTAGCAAATGCTACTGGCCTCGCGCCTTCTAGGGGGCCTCGCGCCTCCTAGGGGGGGGCCCGCACCTAGGCTAGTCGGCGACTATGGTGGTGTAGTTTGGGACGCAAATTTTGGGTTTCAAATACAGGAGTTGGAAATTACCGCAGAACATAATCGGTAACTGATATCATTAAGGAACTGGATTGGGAGTCATTGGAAGACAGGAAGAAGTTATTTATTGTTGATAAGGCGAGGAAAGATATTGGTGGAAGAACTAAGAGAAGAGAGGTGCAGGGAACGGAGAAAAGACTACCAAGACTGCAAGTGGCACAAGATTTTCTTTCGTAGGTAAGAGGATCAGGGATTGGAATAAATTACCAAGAGAAATGATGAGTAGGCCCTAATTTACGATAAACGTTGAAATAATTTAAAATTAACATGCACGGAAGACAAACATAGGCAAGGAAAATGAATGTGTATAAGAATTGCCACCGGCTCGTGCGCTTGATCGCAGTTAGATAAATTAAATTAAAATATATTATGTAGATTCTGAAAAATGTATAGGTTTCGTAAATATATATTTTTTGTTTTTAATATTTTAAGTAACGCTTTGTTTCAAAACTAAACGTTTCATGAATGAAACAGAAAGTGTAATGAAATTAAGATTCTGCCGTTGTTTGGTTCAATTGTGATACCGAAATGTAACAATCTATATTTAATTCCATTCTTCCTTTACACAACGAAATTTCCAAAAAAATCGTAGCGCAAATGTATGAACAGTAGAAGTAAGAAATAGACGTACGTGGAAAAGCAGAGATGACCATGATAACAAATCAGTTCTTGATTTTAATCAGATTGCAGGGCCGGCGCTTGGGGGGGGGGGGGGGGGGGTTAGCAGGTCAAATGTACCCGGGCCCGACGGCTGATGGGGGACCCCCGATTACCGGCTGCAGAGGCCCCCAGGCCTCGAAGCCAAGAATCCGCCTATTGTCACCCGGCTAGTTTGTAGAGCTTTTTTTTAAAAAAAATAAATAAATAAATAAAAAAAAAGAAGTCGCCCATTTTACCCGGGGCCCAAAATTCCTAGCGCCGGCCCTGCCAGATCGTAGAGGAAAAGTTTCTTTTGTAGGTAAGAGAGTCAGCGAATGGTATAAGTTAACAAGGGAAAAGCTGAACAGTTTACCTTAGACACTGAAATAATTTAGAATAAAAAGTCGTGAAATGCGAATATAGGTTGGCAGGGAAATCGTCAACCCCCATTTTTCTTCACCGCAATTAAATTACATATAGAAGAGGGAGGAAGGTAAAGTTAATCTTTTATTCGAGTATTATTTCAATAAATTTCTGTGTAAAATAAAAAAAAATTATTTGCTTCCAAAGATCTAATGAATTTTCTTAAGCTGTTTTCCTTCATTGATACACCTCTTCGTGCTGCAAGCTCTAATACAAGGTTGCACGGATCACAGACAGATGTCGCCACGCTCCACACAACAGGTTGACTCGAGATGCCGGGCTTTCGAATCTACAATCACAGAGGGATAAAAAACCGAAAATCTGATATCTGGTTTCGGGCGATTGTAATTAATCATATAGGCAAAGTGGGATTTGATTTGCGCCTCAAAGACTCAAATTTAACAAAAAAAATACATGTAAGTTCGAACTGTTCGTTGTTAGAAGATGGATTTCTCCCTCAGAAAAATAAATACTGTACTTTAATTACGGCAAGACTTTGGACTCCAACCAATGGAAAACAAATATTCGCTCTCTGAAATTAACTTCCTTCCAATTACCTAGTTGTATACAAGTCACAAAACCCTGATAAAAGCATGTGATGGGCTACCGCAGCCATAGGCAATATCATAATTAGGCTTTACTGTCAACGCCTTTGCGACCTCCGTGCAGTAGTTCTGTGAGGCTGAGACAGCTGCCACTGGGTGCGTCCTGTTGATAAGCTGTCGCCACTGATAAGCTGAAACCGCTGTATGGGACGCTACTGATAACTGCCGCACTTAATTTTTTGAATTTACAGTCGCATACCAAGCAAAAACCATCCGTTCAGTAATCAGATTTGTAGCAGGCTTTCTGTAATCGCCAAGAACCAGCAAGATGGTTTAATAGCATTCATCATATTTGGGTTCAAATAGTCGTTTGGTTACATCGTTCATCAAAAGTATGTTTCCTGCTTGAAAATAGCTATTTGTCATTAAACGTGGATTACTAAACAGTATATCAACCATTAAAATGGCTAGTTAGCTCTTAGTTTCAAGACCTTGCATTTTTGAAACGTCTATGGAGATATTTGTAAAATATAGGCAAATTTGATTTTAGCTGCTTGATAACTGATCTGAGATCATTTTTTATTGTTACTTTAGTTTTCATCTAGCTTCGTTGTGAGAGTATCTTGTGGTAGGTGTTTTCTTTCTTTGCTCAAATTGTTTACCTATTTCCTGTAAAATATATTGAAGTTTTTGGAAGCTTTTTATATGTTTTGTCGTGAAGTGACACTCTATGCTCAAGAACTGTCTGGTGGCTCAGCGTTAAGGTGTGTATCTGGACATCGGTTCGAACCTTTGTCCCTGCGGGGATTTTCAAAGGCTCTTAACATCCGGTACAGCTTGCTGTGTAGTGTGAAGTCCAGAACGCTTCCGTTGTTCGGATTCCACATCAAAGTATAGATTACATATACCCGGTATGATTATCGGGTTAGGTGAAGGTAACCACGACAAAGGCGAACCGAAACTTTGTCGATCTGCAGCCGAAGCCTTCGGGGATATCCCGGCCGATAAAGTTAGACGAAATTGTTTTCAGAGGTGGGTTATTACACAGCTACTAAAACATTAATATATTGGAGCTGGTTGTCACATATCCGAGGTTTGCGTTTTATCTATACTTTTCGGAATTTTTTTTCTTTAAATAGGTGATAACAGTAAGCTCATGGACATTTGATCTGTGATAAAAAAATGGTTGAGTCAGACACATGTGTCTCTGCAATTGACGCTCTCTTACCACCACGATGTTAACATAATTTCCATTACGACAGCTAATTAATTATCTGCTATGGAAGGTGTTAATTATAGTAATTACATGACGGATATTTAGCACCACTAACTCAAGACGGTTTTGGTGTGTATTTAATCTTCTCCGGTTCTATAACCGTCAACGGAATTTCAATGAAATACTGCATTTACGCAGAACAACAAAGACAGGTATATTTATTTGGCTCATCATTAATCAATAATCTGACGCAATTATGCCCGCTCACGGTTACCGTTTCGTTTCCGGTGAGTGGATTTCATTGGCTTTTCAGCATTTATGACATACAACGCTGAAATTTGTTTTCACAACATCAGTAACTAATGTTGTATCATACGGGGACTACCTTCGGTGCCTTTCTCGGGATGTTACTCCTAATTTTTACGTTATAGTCCCTGACTATCCCAGTTAGGTTCATTTGGCATTTAACTTTGTGAATACCATAGACTGAATATGCATAAAGAATTAAATGTTGCCGGAATTTAATATGAAACAACGTTTCCTTCAGTTTGCACCCTAGTTTTTGGAGGTCTCTTTCACTATCTAAGTATGTTTTTCCTCGAATTAAAAAAAATTATCATATCTTAGATTTTATTCTGCTTTAGGATATGGGATGCATTGCTTGCGAGCAGTATCGTACATTAAAAAATAACGAAAAATAACTAATTAATTGCAAGACAGGAGGAAGATGAGGAGGGTCATGGGAGTGTACAGGGCGTATACTGGCGATGAGGCATGGAAAGATGTTGCAGTAGGCATGAAAAGTAGTTCATAGAAGGGAAAAGATGACCATGACCACAAGCTGGCACTCGATTTCAGGCGCAAGGGTGTGGGAAGATTTTCTTTTTTAGGTAAGGGTTTCAGGGATTGGAATGAGTTACCAAGGAAAATGACGAATAACTTACCGAAAACGTGAAACGAATTTAAAGTTAAAATTTGTAGAGGGCAAATGTAGGTGGGTGCAGGATAGGGGGAAGATGGTGTGTAGGGAAATTGCCACCGGAGCATGTGCTCCATTGCAATTAAATTAAATTATATTATAATATGTTGGTATCAAAGTATTCTCTAGGACAAGTAGTAGAATTTATTTTCAACTTTATGCAGTTATAACGCATTGAGATTGTCGAAAATACGATTCACTATTTCGACTGATAAGTTTTTAATTTCCATAGCGAACTATGTTCCAAGAGAATATAAGTACTTAGAAATAACAAAAGATTGATATTAAGTTCTTGAATCTCCTAGCAACTAACATGTTTATGGGTATTACGTGACCACAAAGTTGCAACGGTATTTTATTGGTAAGCCACACAATACCATATTACTCAAACAGGACGACCAGTAGATGACATAGAAACGTGACGTTCCGCTGAAATTTCTGAATTGAAATGTTCCCCAATTCAGTTACTATATGAAAAGAGAAAATGACAAATGTTACTCAATATGGATAATTAGTTATCTTTCTCCGATAAGATGAATACAGGATTCTAGGCATTTACTTAGAATCCGGCCGCAACTTATATTCAATCAATAATCTGGCGACCTTTTCCACGCGTCAATGTGGCTAAGCGCTTCAAAGCACAGCCATAAGAATACACGGGGATAGTCTACAATACCAGGTTCCAACCATTGGATCGATGTTCCAGGCGTCCTGAGAGGCGGGTTTCCATAAGAACTAGGCGCATTCTGCTTCTGTCCACAGCTATAGCCTCAGAGCCTCAGAAACTATATATTTCACAAACAGATTAACGTTGAAAACATCACACAGAGATGGCTTTCCCTCTCTTAACACAGGGACAGCGACAGGCTCTGTGGCAAACCAAAAGTATATAGTTGGTGGATTCTGTGAGATTTTGTAGCCAAAGCCAAGCAGCTTCCCTGCATTTGGGTGAGTTGTATTTTTTCACTCGTTCTTAGTACAGATCTTACAATGTTTATTCTAAGAAAACTAAGCTCATATTAATCGTTTTTGAAACATTTCTGGCAGTATGCATAATTATAATCTTGAACCTTGATAACCAAGACGTTGTCGCTTCCTTAAGCTCCAAAGGGGGAAAACAATAACAGTAACAATTAAAGGTGCCTATATTTAAATATCTTATATACATTTGGCTCTTTATGCATCGGAGACATGGAAACTGAGACGAGAGGATGAAAAGCGGTTAGAAGCATTTGAGATGTGGATGTGGAGGAGGATGGAGAAGATAAGCTGGGTGGATAAAATAAGCAATGCTGAAGTGCTGGACAGGGTCAGTGAAAGCAGAAAAATTCTCCAAGTAATAAAGGAGAGAAAGAAAAACTGGATGGGACACTTGTTGAGAGGGGAGTGCCTGATAAAAGACGCCTTGGAAGGTTTAGTCTGTGGGAGGAGAATAAGAGGAAGAAAGAGATACCAAATTATAGACAACATCAAGGAAGATGGCAACTACATGGTTCTTAAGAGAAAGGCAGAAGATAGAAGATCATCGAGAGCAGCCAAGTGAAAACCTGCCCGAGGGCAGAAAACTAATGATGATGATGATATACATTTGTGGGAAATCTTTAAGAGAGAAATAACAAAATTTTGTACTGTCTGATTCTACAACTATACTACCGTAACTCGAAAAAAAATAGATATGATTTACTTTGCACCAGGGCTTGCCACCCTCAGACTCGTAGTGTGCCAGTGACAAACAGGTATTTAATTAGGGAACCGGGAGCTTATTTACACAATAGCTTTATTGAGTTATAAAGAAAATTATTAAGCCGATTTTAATTCGGTTTCATGGAAGGAATGACTTATAAGAATGTGTCTACAAAAGGTGCAGAATTATGATATACTGTAAGTGGACGTGCTATATGGGCTAAGTATTCCCTGAATATTCTATTTAGTGAACGGTTCTATTTAATGAACGGTTTGACGAGAAATAATGGTAGGAATTGTTAAGCGAAGAGTTAAGTGTTTTTGACTGAAGCATATGTCCGATTCCATTTAACGTGTTCAGAAAAAAAACCAATGGAACAAACTTATGAAAACTACATTTAATTCAGAGCCCTTTTTTTGTTATACAATGTACAAAAACTAAAAATTCTGAAACAAGCCTTTATTTAATTACTGTAGCTGAACTGTAGTTGATGAAGTGAACATTTAGTCTGTAACCAAAAAGAAAGGCATTTTCAGCGTTCTCCAAAGTCGTTACGAGAAACCAGTTTTAATACTTTCAACATCAATGTCATTTGCGCTAATTCTTGAACTTTGTACTAAGTAAAATGCTGTTTTGTTCTTAGATGAGTCCATGCACACTGCTTGTCCATTCATTCGAAACTGTTTAATGCTTAAACAGTCTCATGTCGTTCATCTAATGCAATTAATTCAATTAATGGAGTTTCAGACGTCATGCCATTAACAACAATGAAGAAAAATCAGCCGTTAAAATCGAGAAGTAAATTCGTGTGATCGTAACGTCGTGGCGATAGGGTTTCTTTTCGGCTGCGCAATCAGTCTTTATTGTAGCTACCTAGCGTAGCCGAGTAATCCTACCGGTGTAGATGAAATAACGTGGAATTCGAAACACGGAAGCGTTCTCGCGCACTTCACATTACACAGCAAGTTGTGCTAGAGGTGAAGGTCGCGCTAAGAGCCCATTAAAATTTTCCGCCCAGACAGGGATTCGAACCGGGGACCATTCGATCTCGAGGCAGCCATCTTAACAACTGAGCCATCAGACAATTCTGATGTCTAGCTGAAAGTCACGTTATTGGTTTGTAGAATGAGTCACGGACGAACCAGTTTTTTTAGTAAATTTTCTACATTTTGTACAGTCGCAATATTATCGATATTGACGAGAGTTTGTTTCACTTGTTAATGTTAAATAAATTATATATATTCCATATCATGCAGCAAAGTTTATTATCACCATACATGATTCCACACCAAGTTTTATTTCAGCTTCAGCAACCTGTACTTATGAGAAATATTTATATATTTTTTTACGTATTCTGGTAGATAGACAGTAAAATTCGTGCCTAGAATTCGAAGTAAGTGAGTTCTATCCCCATTCAAGCCATCCAGATTTAGATCTGACATGTTTTCGTGAAATCATTCCATTTGAATGCAAGGACTGATCAATTTCATTCCATTTCCTTTTACATTATCCTTTTTCGGTTATAATAACATACTCGTCGACGAATTGTAAAGCCCCAATGAAAAACTGGTGCATTTTAATCATTTCTTTACACTTAAAATGACATTATTACGTTCTAAGTCAGAAAATCTAAGCAGAGTGTACATGTATTTTTGAGTTCAACTGAATGTTTTGATTTATTAAATATTTTGATTCACTTACATTTTTAATGGTTCATCTAACTATGAGTGTAGATGAATTTTCTTAACAACCCACAAATCTATCTGAATTTATTTCGCTTTTTCCTCGGAACTGTTCAATAATCGCTATATTCCCTGAAACATTAAAGAACGGTGAAAGTGCAAACAAGCAGTGATTAGTATACAATGCAACTCCCTTGAGACGATTCAGTACAGCCAATCAGAAGCCAGAACACACATTTTTGCACCGTCTGGCCATTTCAAAGGTCGACAGCTGTAAAATTTCCTGGAACGGAAGAGGAAAAACCGATACACTTCTCGGTAAAGAGGTGCTATCTCGTACGACCCTCTCGTATCGGGAATCATTTTGCCAGGTGATATGGCACTTAGCATGAAACCGCAACATATGATAGTGAAATGTTTTTGGGGGTTATAAAAATGAGTAGTTTTATGCTATTACTGCATCTTCCTTTATACTGTCTCAGAATCCATTTTTTCTTCTTTAGCTGTATTTACATGAATGCGTCTATGTCTTCTTCTGTTGACCTTGTAACGACTCGTTTCTTAGTCATACATTCATATAATATTTCCGTAAAATATTTTTTTTTTTTTTTTGCTGTCGTCAGTCTTTAGACTGGTTTGATGCAATCCTCCATCCCTTCCTATCCTGTGCTAACCTCTTCATTTCTACATACCCCTTACAATCCACGTCCTCAATTATCTGCTTCATATATTCTAATCTCTGTCTACCTCTACAGTTCTTACCTTCAACTGTTCCCTCCACTAACAAATTAACCAATCCAGCATGTCTCAAAATATGACCTACCAGCCTGTCTCTTCTTCCTGTAAGCTTCTTCCATAAACTTCTTTTCTCACCCATCATTTCTAAAACTCGTTCATTTCTTACTTTGTCTGTCCACCTAATTTTCAGCATTCTTCTGTAGCACCACATTTCAAATGCTTCAAGTTTCTTTCTTTCCGGTATTCCTAAAGTCCATGTTTCGCTACCGTAAAGTGCTGTGCTCCACACATAGAGTTTTAAGAAGTTCTTTCTAATTCCTAGATCAATATTTGAAACTAAAAGGTTTCTCTTTTTCATGAAGGCTCTTTTTGCTAGTGCTATTCTGCTTTTAACATCATTCCTGCTTCGGCCATCGGTTGTAATTTTGCTTCCCAAGTAACAGAACTCACTCACTTCTCCTATTGCATCAGATCCTATTTTTATATATAATCTGCTAGTATTGGTGTCATTTCTGATACATTTCATCACTTTTGTTTTACTTTGATTTATATTCAGTCCAAAATCTTCCTTCAGTATTTTGTTCATGCCATTCAATAACTTCTCAATATCCTCAGCCCTCTCTGCTAATAAGACAATGTCGTCAGCAAATCGTAGCATACTGATTTTTTCTCCCTGAAAACTTATGCCACATGGAAATTTTTCTTTGACCTTCTTCATTGCTTCTTCTACATACAAGTTGAATATTAACGGGGACAGACTACACAACCTTGTCTCACACCCTTCTTAATTGATGCATGTCTGTCATGATTCTCTTCTTTTATTACAGCCACTTGATTCTTATATAGTTTATAGAGTATTCTTCTATCTCGATACTTTAGACCTGACTTCTTTAAAATTTTGAACATCTCTGAAAAGAGGGCGGAAGAGCGGGGAGCGGTTCAGGGCACCCTCTTGCCCTTGGGGTTGGAAACGGCCCCTACAGGCGGAAGAATCAGAAATGATCAACGGCATGGGGATGCAGAAGGCAACGGGAAACCACTGCATTAAAGACCCAAAGGGTATCCCGAGGACATGTAATCCTCTCAAATTACATATATCATGATGGCTTCTTCCTGGGTAAAATATTCCGGAGGTAAAATAGTCCCCCAATCGGATCTCCGGGTGGGGACTGCTCAGGGAGGAGTCATCAGAATGGATAGAAACATTCTACGAGTCGGAGCGTGGAATGTTAGAAGTCTGAATAGGGCAGGTAGGTTAGAAAACTTAAAAAGGGAGATGGAACAACTTAAGTTAGATGTTGTTGGGATTAGTGAGATTAAATGGAAGGACGCGCAGGATTTCTGGTCTGGGGAACACAGGATAATTAGCACACAAGCTGTCAATGGAGTCACTGGTGTAGGATTTGTAATGAACAAGAAAGTAGGGAAACGGGTGAGTTACTATGAACAGTTTAGTGACAGGATTATTTTGATGACGCTTAAAATAAAGTTGTTTTCGTGTGTTTGTAATCTATGGAATGAAGGCCATACCGAGCTAGGCTTCCCGCCTGAACAGCGTCGACCGAGAACATACCTGCTGTAAGATAACGGAGACTTCTACGACTTGTGATGACAAGTTATTAAGCAGAATCCTGCTTCATCACGCGAAATCTTTATCGTTTCTTGAGTTGACTTAGATGTTCGTATCCAACCGTTTCTGTAACTGGAGGGGTCCAGATTATCATCTCGACATCGCGGGAAGCCGACTTCATGAGGCGGTGCAGCCGTGACACCAGCCTCCGCAACTACGGAGTGACGTCATCTTTGCTGCCAACGTGTGGTAATATTGGCGTCATACAGGTGTGTTTTGGTACTAACCAACATCTTCCAGCCCAGCCAAGCTTCCCTTACAGATCAAGCGTAGCACCAATCAGTTATTGTTCTGGTTTTTAAATGATTGTTTTGATTTGATCAATTGCCTCAGATTTGCTTTGCAGTTAATTATCAGAGTCACGGATTCTTAACAGTCCACGTATTTTGAATCAATGTTATGTCAACAGTACTTTTTAATTTTTAATTATGATATATGGTTTGCTTCAGGTTATAACTAATTCATTCGGAAAGGGACATTGCAACCTTTCAGTCAGAGCGATTAGTAAGACAAGCATAATGAATTTGTAGGATCTCAGTCATAAAATTCTTCCATTTAAAACGCTTTTAATCAGATTCTTTTATTTTTAGAACTCCCAATGTGACACAAAGTGATTGTCCCAACGCTGCCTGTATGTCTGTCAACAGTCGTCTAACTCGTGTGTGGAGTAAGATACAAACTTGAAATTTGCTTGTTACATATTGTGTTAAGCCAAAAAGGAATATCGTATTTAAAATTTTGTAAAATCGTATTCTTTGTTAGGTCACTTACAAATAATTTTTTTCTACCCTAGCGAATGAAGTACTCCTTACTTTTTTAGACTGGAAAATAAAGATTTGAAAGGTCGTCAAAACTGTCGTTATTAGGAAAGTTTTGTTGACAGTTGTGTCTGGAAATAGCTACTTATTACCAATATTGATGATATCCTGTACTGAAACAACAAATACTAAAAACAGTTGCGTTTTTAATGTGTAATTTAAGATCAAAACAATTGTTTATATGTTGGTTACTCTTCCATATGATAATACTATTTAATTAGAAGTTCTATTATTACAGAATGCATTGTCCTTATGATCGATGGGATTGACACTACCTACTAGGTATTTTATACATTTAAATGTCGACGTGCATGTGTGTTTGTTCCAGCATAACTTAATGGCTCAGGTGATTTTGATGAAACTCGGTACTCATGTTGTTCACTGCCCAACTAAACATTCCGTAGGGACAAATCAACCCCAACGCATCCGGTTTTGGGTAGAGAGGGGATGACAAATGGATCGGCTGATATAAAATTTTATTCGCATGTTATACCTTTCAGACTAAAAATACGATGCAAGATAATCAAGTGATATAAATCATAGAACCGAATGGAACGCATTGTCTACTGCAAATTAGATTTCTGATGGGTAACAGTATTCTGTTCGATTGCATTTCGCTTCGTTTAATAACTTTATTAAGAATGTATAAATATACGTCATCTTTCATATTAAAATCCTCAAAGCGGCGTTCAGATCACCTTCAATTGCAAAAACTCAATCGTTTTCTCGATGGCCTGTATCGCTGCTGACCATTCACACTGTCAGACAATTGGACCATTCGACAAGAAGTAAGAAATTGAGCTCTCTACTGATACGGTGAATTTTATATCGCAATAGCGTGTTATTTTTTTTATTTGATTTACGAGAATTTTATCTCAGTGGCGTGTAGAATCCGCATTTATGGTTTTTTGGATATTATCTCTCAATATTACATTGGTTTTGCTGTAACTTTTTAAAGAGATAACTTTTCAGTAGTATATAGGTTTGTGTTTGTGTACAACCATAGATATTTCCGACTAGTCATAACTTGAACAAAAGAATTTAATCACTGCATCAATATTCCCTCATTAATATTGTTGTGAACAGTGCGGGTTTAATATTTTACTGAACTCTCAAGTTAGTAGTCAGCTAAAACTAAGTTAGAACATAATAAATTTTAGAGGATATCTTCGACAGATTAGGCAGGGTATGTATACATAACTCATATCTATCTATTCTTCCTGATGTTGCCTAGAAGAGAATCCCGCTACCTGCGATTATGTACCAAGGTCGTCAGTGACAGGTTGAAAAAAAAAAAAAAAAAAGAAATAGAGTCGGAAAAGAGAAGGAGGAAAACGTTTTCCAGCAGGAAACAAACTATTGGAAATTCGACGAATCAACAAATCGTCATACTCCTCGAATCACTTCTTTGAATGAATGAGGAAAACAGGTTTCCGAGGTATACAATGAAGTTATTTTTAGATAGCTTTTGCAGTACTGCTGTGTGCTATGCTGTTAATCTAAAAATATAGTTTAGAAGCCACGGCAGCAGACATTCCAAGAATTTGATCAGTTACGACAAGAAGATGATGGGCTGGTTATGCTGGGGAAAACGTGGGTCTTTCATAGTCTTTATAATAGCGTGATTTCACGGACGTGAATAACGTTGACTTTAAAGACTCTATTAAAGAAACGGGGAAGCTGCGCTTGCTCACGCGATCAGTCCCAGAAAACTTCCTTGCCCATAGTCGCCGGATGGTGGTTTTTCCCATGATGTAATGGACATCTCCGATAGCAGACCAACCCCAACAGACGCCGTACGTTGGCCAAATTATGCTCGTCGCAGTACTTATTCTCAAATGTATCGGAAAAGGAGTTGACCTTTTTTCTCCCATTTGAAGATGAGAACTGATTTCCCATGAAGGAAATGCATCCTTAGCCGCTGTTTAACAAAGTGATGTGTCGAACTGCACACACTTTTTATAACATGAAGCACAGATTACTCTTCGTTGCGATGGTTGGCTAGGGCGACTTTCAGTGCTCGTTTCAGCAACCTCCTCGTGATTAAATTTTTCACCAGTCTCCACTTTTTACCTATACGGTTTTATGCCCCAACTGAGTAAGGAGGTGGGATGGCAACCCCGCGAAATGATGATGCACGTTGGCGTAAAGTAGTTCAGCCAGTTCTCCACTCTTTACTTGTATTGGGAAAGAAGGTCTGGTGATAACTCTGAAAAACAGTGAAGTACAACGTCTATAGAGGCGTCAACCATCATTGATGTGAAGCTTTACAGAGTATCATCGGTGGATGTAGCAGGATCTCTCTATCTGGTGTGAGATTCAGGCAACAGTCTGGCCTAAGGGGGCCTAGTCTTTTCTTTCGTGCTCCAAAAGCTGTACAACCCGCCACCATGATGACTTACTGGTGGTACGATAACAGGCTGTTCATGCCGATGATCCATTCATTATGGCAACACCAAAAAGTTCACTCGACTGTAGTTTGATTGCTGGTGCTTCGGCTCTAACGCAGATATTGTTGCTGATAACCAAGCGGTGCCACGTAGTGTCGTCAGAAGTGAGTGCAAGTCCCATTGTGTTGCATTCAGAACACCGCCAACGTAGAATCGATCGCGGATGATAGTGAGTTTGAGCATAATTCTTTACGGAAGAATCTGTAGGTGGCAACGACTGTCAGTGGGTCGATGTATTCTAACAGGCGAAGCGGAGACAATTGGACTGACGTAATGGTTCGTGGACGAGATCTATGATGGATATCAGTTACCATACAAAAGACGATGGCTTCCTCCCGTAGGAACTGTTGGCACTCGATCATCTGTCCAAGAATGTTGTCGTGTTCCACATACATATAGTAGGTGCCTGGATGTGATATTTCCCATGATATAGGATATTGCATCAAGCCAGTCGAAAGACTGACGACAGCAAAAACAAAAAAAAGGGGGGGGGGGATACCTGAGTTACTGTCTTCTAGTACAGTTGTCACTGTTGTATTTATGTTGCCAACCAGCAGATCTAAGCATCTGCGGGCGTGGTCTACATGTTGATCGCAGTCTTAACTATGCCTACTCAAGGGCCGCGATGTCTTTAAGGATGCTGATGCTGACCGTGTCCGATTTCACTATTCCAAAAGATCCGGTGATGGAAACCCTTGACAGGTATAGGTACAAGACTCATCACTATAGCTGTGGCCAGATCTACTGGCGGGTGACCTCAAATGCGCCGTTGCAAAACCGCGCTCCTGTCGGTTGTATTTACCTTTTTACTTGTAGTAATAGTTTCTGCTGCGTTTTAAATAATTTATAATCACTATGTTGCGATAAAATATTGATGTATGTCATTTCGTTAGTTTAGTTATGCAAGTGCAGATGCATTTGATATATTTGAAGGTTTAAAAAGACCTATTATTTAACTACCATTCATTTCGCCTCAAAAAATTGATTCTAGAAGCCACTATGTCGTTTCGCTCAAACAAAAATGTAGTACCATCATTCTGACGCCTGTATTTAAATCCTAATTGTTCAATATGCGTCATACAGACCATGCACATCCTGAAAAATTTATCTTCTCTATTAATCTTTTTCTTAATTTTTATATGGTAGGGTACTCAACATTGTCGTAAAATTCGTGTAATGCCTCCTGACAATGTCCCTGACAATGTCCCTGACAAAGTCGCTACGCTATGTTAGAGTGCTGTATTGTTTCACATTTTTCCTTGGAGAGACAATTGAAGATTATTTTCCCTCACGATACACGCGCTGGACAGTTCTCCAAATGACACACAAGCTGCATCTCAAATAGCCTGAAAATTCTCTAAATTTTTTGCACTTTTTTGTGGTAATAAATCACTAATGTTTTTGATTTCATCACTATTAAGTACGTCCATATTTTTCAAGTCTTTCCTCACAAGCGTACATCTTGATGACAAAATTTCACCATTATTGTCCACAAGAAGTTTGAAATATTTATACGCATTGTGAATGATAGATTTACTCTACCGGCGAAACTCTGTCTTCTTCAACCATGCTGGTTCTGCTGTGATGACGAACGTCTCGTTGTAGTTGTTAGTCCAGAAAAACTGGAGTAGGGAAATAAGTGTCCATTTTTTAGAATCACGATACTCTTGCTAAATTACCCTAATTAAAATTAATGCACTTTTTGTTCGGTAAAATTATTACATTAAATTACTATAATTAATAAATAACTAAAACGAATTATTTAATATCGCATGTAAAAATCACACATTACTAAAAATTACATCCTCTCTCGAGCACGCTCAATCTCTAAAATTGCCATTCACAGGTTCACACATTTTTTGTGCGTTGAAGGGGGGGTGGAAGGTTTGGGGTTGGGTAGCGAGCCGTTGCCGCTCGTATTATGCAACACAAGACGCTCAGCGTTGCAATTTTCAAGTGACAGAAAAAGAACGCAACCCGAGGTTGTTCCCTAGTGCAGCAACAGCGCCTTCACACACACACCCGCCAATTCGTTTGGCCGCAGCTATAGTAACATCGGATAAGGACTGAACTGAAGCTGGATGGTCGACTTTATCTGACTTCCGGCAACGTATATTCTACTACTCCTCGTGGCTGAACAGATCTTTTGTTGTACAAAATTCTCGTGACGATCGCTTCAAGAAAAAAATCGTTTCAATGGCCGATATAGTGACTACAATAGAGCTATTGTCGGCCTCTTGACCTGATCGCAAGAAGTATGGCACCTTGTTTCTCATCACGTATTTGTTGCGTTAATGTCTCTTGCTCAGCGATGATCCCGCGTTGTCGGTCACACGCTTCCACGCTTCCATAAAGATTGAACAGTCATTAAAACTAACTACATGTGCCACAAGACAGTTTAAACATTTGGTTGGCTGCTTACCGTTCTCAGTTTTGTATGGTGTTGACGAATATGAACCTGCAGGGGTCGCACATTGCAGTGACACGCAACACAATCAACCGCTTGGCAGTTGTAGCACTGCACAGGAGCCGGTGAGGAATGAAACTATCCGATCGTCATCTGGAGCTAACAAACTGTAAAGCAAAACAGCTATGTGGTCTGTCTGGCAGCAGAGACAGGACCAGTAAAATTAATTCCACATGTTCAAGATCCTTTTTGATGTCTTCAGTAGACATAGCTTTCCAGCGTAGGTAGGAAATGTCTATTAGTGCATTACTTGATGATCGAGTTCTGTTGTTATTGTGGTGTGGTTTTCGATAGTCCGGAAAGAGAACTTGCCGCCTCTAAGAATAAATTTTGGTAAACAGGTGCTTTGAACTTCACAGCAATTGACAGCTGCTGTAGCTACCGCTGGATGTTTGCCTGAATTTTGCCCCTTGATGGGGACAGATCGTTTGGAGACCACCATACCCTGGTTGTAGTTCTTGCTAGTCGCGAGAGGCGCGGTAGAAGCCACTCCGCGCGTAAATTAAAATCCCCTTACACAGGTGGTTAATGAGACAGATCTTAAGTTTGCTGACCAACTAACTTAGTGGAGGATGAACTGAAATGGCGCTGGGCGTTGCTAGTTTTCTCCTTCGCGACAGACTGAGTCGCAACGGACTGCCTCTTGATAGGAAAAGTTCAAAATGCAAGAGTGGATGTCCGCATGTTGAGGCAACAGAGGCTACCTTTGCAGGCTTCTTCACAAAGGCTCAAAAATACCTCTTTTGTGAAAAAGACGTTCCCCATGTGGTGCTGGCACCGCTTAGTTAATCCATCAATAGTAATGCGTCATGTAACTATTATGTGCTTCCGCTTTGACACTGTAATTGTCGCCAAGCACAAGAGTTCCAGTGAAAACCGCAGCAGTTGCGATTTGGCTGACCAAGATTACTATTTTAGGGCCTAATTCAGATTTAGAACTGCTTCTTTGAAATGCCAGAATTCGTCTATTGCAAACACTCTCACCGAAGGATGCCTGCAAGGTTTGGTTTCTGTTCCCGTATTCTCGGACGTTGGGATGAAACCAGAGATTAAACCAGTATAAGGAACACAGGATCTGCTGGGTCTAACTGATTTTACTGATGACCTTTTGTTGCTCGTTGAAGGAATTCAAGAGCAGAAATTTGAGATCAACAAGAATAGGATATTTAATTGCCTCAGCCAATGGTACAATAATATCTAGTTGAGATTAACACGTAATAAAATAACATTTATGTTGCTTAAGAGCAAGCTGTCTCAAATCCCTACTATAAAGTATGTAGGTAATTAGTAATTCCACTAAATGAACGTTTAAACTTTGACGCCCACTTCGTAAAGACAATAGCACCAACAATAGCTGCCATTAATAAAATTACCAATATCAGTCAGTACAAGTATTAAGATTACACCACGATTCAGTTCTATCCTATTTAGTAGAATACACTTCAAATGTGTGGGTATAATATTTGCGAAAAGTAGAACCAAAACAGCGAGAGTCAAACATCTCAAATAAGGTTGTTGTTGTTGTTTTTATGGTTTTAGGGCGCGTCGACAACGAGGTCATTAGCGCCCTAACAATGACTAGCAAAGGCTGTGCTGAAATAAGGAATATTATTATGGTTGAAAGAAACATAACGAGTTCATTAACCTTTATCAATGGTGTTTATCAATGGAAACGATGCACTGGCTCAGAAGATGGTAACAAGAAAATGTAGCAAAATTTTGGGAGGAAACGGAACGTTGGAAATGGACATCTGAAAGCTACTCTCGGATAAATGACAGCAGGAATGGAATAACAGAAAAACTGACAGCGGAACGTGTGATGTATGTCCAACCGCAGAAGGGTTAAGGATGAAGTTACTTCACCTTTCTCCGGGATTAGAGCACTATATTACTATATTTCGCGACATATAATAGCTTCCTTCGAAACCGGAATATTGTAGACTCTAGTGAGTGCGAATATGGTGAAGAGAGTAGCACGTGGCATGGGAATAACAGCTAGTCTAACAGCTTTCCTAAAAGGTCGACTGCAAGGGACCAGATTATTCGACATACTACGTTACAAGGGTTTACCTCATTTGCTGGACGAGTCAGCTGATTGAGACTTAAAATTCTGGAAGGAGAAATTCATAAAGAGGAAATATTCTGAGTTAAATCAAATGCCTCAGGCAGCAGCAAAAGAGGACACAATTTCAGCTTGTGCAAGAAATGCAGCGAACCCCGAAACTCAACTTCTTAGAGGGAACAATGAAGCCTTAATAACACCGGGTAGATTAAATGAATCTTACTACAACGAGCTACATCAATCACTGGAAGTGTTCTTCGAAGAGGCCGTCCTCTGAGCGATTGCTGTTGTTGTCTTGGTATTCCAGGAGGTCAAATTCTGATTGGCTGCGCGGTTCACTATACAGCCGGTTGCACAGAAGTCTACCTTTGGAACTAAATCGCAATGCGAATAAACCAGCGCTAATGGAATATCTAATTGAGGTTTTAACAATTGGTGGTGATAATATAGCATTATTAGTAGCAATAGTCGAACTAATAGAAGTGGTAGTGGTAGTACTCGTTTTGTGATAATAGAAATAGTATCAATAAAGTACTCTGACACTGGAATAGAAATTATCCTGTATTCATAAGTTAAATATATATGCACACAACATAATGGATATAAGGACCCATGTTAGATTCTAGGTGCTGGGCTACGTTGTTCATGTGGAAATAAATAATGGCACAGGTTAACCTCTATCATAGAATGCATGCAAGATACTATTTTGTACCCACAAGTCATGATACTGATTACCAGTAAGACTATGCAATACGGATTTCATCAAGCAACTCTTATCAGTTATTAGCCGCATGATTCACTATACTGCGTTGACTCCTCATATCCCGTACTCCTAAACAGTCCCGAATGTCTAGAAAACTTAGTCGCCATCCTACCCACTTTTTTTACATCTTTCTGTAATACTAAATTTAAATGGTTCGGTATTTGTATCATTTATATAATTATAATCAAGATTTGTAGTGACAAATTCATTAGAAATTTCTTTTAGAGTGTTAAGTCAGTGCTTGATTCTAATACGTTTCACTATCTGAACAAAGATGCTTTTGAATAAAATGTTCTCGGGCCCCACGCCAGGAGTACGCGTCAATTTGATGCGACGTTTCGAAGTTACTCTCTGACTTTAAGTGTAGTCAGTGGAAAATGATAAGATTAACATTCATTGTTTTTCTACCAATTAAAATTATTGTTTGTTGTTTAATGTAAATATCTTATTATGGATTCTAAATATATAATTTTGAGAAAACATGAGTTCGGCATTACTTTTCAATCTGGTTTGATTTTAGAGTTTGAAGATTATTTTAGAGCTCACGTATTTTAGAGCATTCTAATAAATTTCTTGTTATGTATCAAAGTTTATTATCGAAAAAAGTATTGTGATAGTGTAAGGAGCATGACAGTCTTATTTACTTAATAACAGTACACCATCCATTCACCAAAGAAGGCTGCTGCAGATATCTTCCAGTCGGCTGTAAAGGCAATTATGGTGCAGTGAGATTAGCACTATTGTCTAACAGACAATAAAGACGGGAGCGATAATGTCAGCCATAAGCACACGCTTAGGTAATACGATAATTGAACAAACTTACATGGATCCTACTTTTAGTAAATAACATCTTTAAGTCTTTTATGTGATATGGCTATAGAATGACACGCATGTCTTGCTAGTGTTAGTTTAATTATTATTAAATCGAATATTTCAATATCTTCTTGGCATTAAAGTAGTAACAGATGTGACTAAGATAGCTTTTGGAGAAATCGGGTTTAAATACTGAGCCAACCAATTTCAATTTACCTCGGTTTCACAGAGTCAGTTCATGCGAATACAAAAGCGTGTGCTTCAAATTAATCGTGGGAAATTCTCTTTTCAGTCCCTCTTCCGTAGAGCGTGGCTGATTGATTGACAAGAAAATAAGGAAAAGATACAACAAGTAGTTATCAGTCGTAATGTAAGTTTAAAAAGCGGAGTAAACGAAGGAAGGATACAATTTGTTTTTGAGTAAGGTCAGTTACTGAATACTATCAGTCATGAACAACAAACCTTTCTCAGACCTTTGCGGTCAAAGAGTAGGTAAGGGGGCATCCATTAATTACGTGAGGTGTTTATCCGGATTTCCGCCCCCCCCCCCCTAGAAATCACCCTCGCAACTTTTTCAGACCTTTTTTTTAAAAAAAAAAATATTATTTTTTTAGGTCTCCCCTAATATTTAAACTTCTTTGGTCTCACCCTTCCAAAGGCAGTTACACCCAGGGCCGCATTTAAGCATAGGCTACATAGGATGTAGCATAGGGTCCCGCACCACAAGTAGTAGAGCTAAAAAAAATTTCTAATTTAAGCCCCCGGTTAGAGAGGCCACTGCCGACAGAGGGGCCCCGCACACCATGTATAGCCCAGGAGCCCACGGATCCTAAAATCGACTTTCGCGTCATTTGTAGACCTTTTTTTTAGCTCTACAGTCCAACAAGAATTTCGAAACCTCACGTGAGATTTCCGTTGACCCTCCTCCCCCTTGGAGAGATTTGACCCTCCTCCCCCCTATTTCACCTCACGTAATTAACGGACGCTCCCTAAGCTGGCATCACGCAACTAGAATCCTCTACGAAGCCTGGTGCCTTAGTGGTAACTCAGATCTGGCATTAGAGACAACGCGATTTTAAATCCACGTCCGGCCATCCAGATTTCGGTTTTCCATGGTTTCCCAGATCACTCCCGGTGAATGCCGGAATGGTTCCTTCAAAAATACTATGACCCAAGTCATTCCTTTGATTACTCAAGTCCTCGTTCGCTTCTAATGACCTTGTCGTTTACGAGGCGTAAAGCCAAAAACTATTGACGTCTCTGACAATGCTATGATCAACCAACTTCCAAACGGCAAGCGGAGGATAAGTTAACTACTCAGATATAAAGTCAAGATCGTCAAGAAAACCAACATATTCATATTGTTAGGCGGGTCATTATTGCCGCTTGCTCCGGCTAAGGTGATAATTCATTCAGCTCCGTCATTAAAATTAGGCCTTTCCTACATGCAGGTAAGTATGACTACATCAGATGCGACTGCTGCATTCTGACACTCCAGTTAGAAACCAAACCACGGCATCTCGTCAATCGACAATAGGACACCCAAGAGGGCGTCCATAAATTACGTGAGATGAAATAAGGGGGGGGGGGGGGTTGGTAGGCTTCTAGGGGGGGTCTCTCCTCTCCCGGACCAGATCTCACCAGAGGGGGGGGGGGGGTCGGACAAGATCTCACAAAGTCCGGAAATCCGAAAAAACTCCTCACATAATTTATGGAGGCCCCCCAAGTATTACAGACAGAAGTTGTCCTCGGGGTGTATCATTAAGCTTTACCGGCACAGTGCTAAGCGATTGATCTCTACAGTGTTGGCGCAGGGCCAGCGAGTTTTCGTGTGGTTCTTTTATGCAGTGTTCGGGGACTCCCAGCAGCCATGACGTGTGACGCAACGCAGTGGTGTTCCGCACATGAATCATCTTTAATCGGAGTGAAATTCGGACATCCTACGCTGTGCTTTCATACCGCAGGCATTCTCACAGATTTGAAGCGATGTAGTGCTTATCATTTTCTGTAATGATGAGAACCAATGCTTGCTCCAATTTTTGTTGCTGGGTCTAGCGTCTATTAATTTTATATTATTAAACAATTTTCGTGAAGTTTCCCTACGCACCTACCTTAAATTCGGTGTTTGAGGTAAATTAAGGTAATAATCCTTGATAATTTATCCCTTTCCTTCCTGGTGGAACTATGTAGTACCGCATATTTACCGCCAAATATTTAGACTGCACGACTGTGCACTGCGGTGCTATGCGACTTTTTTATTTTTTTCAAATACAGCACTAATCGACCACTCAGCGAACTTCTCAAGTTCGGACTAAGCGAGTCAACGAGAGTGATCAGAATTATATTCCAATGCATCTTGGAATTAGGATTACTGATCTTTTTATTACTGTTTTCTAGTCTTCCTTATGTTCACCATTACTGTGATATACTAAATTCCTGACAGTGCAAATTAGATTATATTTTGTTAGTAATTCCTAGAATACCTAGAGAAATCTGAATTTTTTATTTTTAATATCGAGTATTTTTATATAGAAATAATGATAAAAATTTATCTATATTTTTCACACCATACGTACTACTCTTAATTTTAAACTTCTCCCAATATTAATCTAGGCTTCATCACCTTATACAGCCATAATAATTTCTTACCCAACCTTTTGTCTTCCAATGACTCTCAATCCGGCTCCTTTAGCATAACAACCATTAAGCGTTAATTTCAACAAACAACTCTATCCTCTCCTTTACATTTGCTCACCGGTCGTCCCACATTTATTCTCCCCTTTGATTTATTTTTCAATGCTTGTTTGGGGATTCTTTCTTTTTCCATTCGTTCCAAGTGATTACGCCCAGCGTTGAATGTATAATATCGCTGAATCCATAACGTAGTTCTTTATGGACATCTTTATATATAATTCTATCGTCTATGGGGCATCCTTTACAAGCCTCGAGAAACTGAACTGCGTATCGGAGATAATTCCTAAATGAACTTCTCAGGGTTAGATACATACACGTATTCAACACATACTGATTCATCATACGACGGGACTTCCCATCACTTTCCTAACAGAGGAAATTAGGACAAGATATTTCTTGTGGTTCCATCACGTGTGCAAAAACGTGAGGACTTACCAGCTACGTCATTACACCAGCAAGTGCCTCGTCGAGTCGAAACACGTAGGCACCGATGTCGGTACTGTCCCAACAAAAACAGTTTTGAAACCCAGCGACTTTACGTGGCAACGCGCAAGCGGTTGAAGCCCTATTCAGGTATTTCCGACCTGTTTATTAAAGCGACTAGCTTTCCATGGGGATCAGCACGCAAGTGCCAAGAGTGAGTACCCAGCTCGACCCCAAGGTTGTATCACCATCAAGGCCGGTGGCTTCAAAAGAGGTGTACCTTGAGTTTCGTCAGGCAAGTTGGTGCAAATAGTATACATATATATCTATATATATGTGTGTGTGTGTGTGATTTCGGGAACGGCTCTAACGATTTGTATGATATTTCATATTTAGATAACGTTTTGTTTTTTAAATTTAACTAACAAGCATTACAAGTCATTGTCATTTGTTCGAAAAGGGGTCCGATATTCTGGGATACATATCTTCAATAAGCTCCCAACACATATTAAATATCTAGCAGATGATAAGAATAAATTCAAGAAAAACTTGAAAGACCTACTCTGTCGAAGAATTTATTTCTAAGGTATCTACAAAATAATTGCCAGTACCTTGTGTAAACGTAGTTTACATAATTAATTTACCATGTATGCTATGACTGTACATCTCCTGGTGTATGTATTATTATGTTATGCAATTGTTTACTGTACCATGTATGTTATGACTGTACATCTTCTGGTGTATGTATTATTTTGTTATATAATTGTTTAATGTACCATGTATGCTATTACTACATCTTCTGGTGTAGGCCTATGTATTATTTTGTTATGCAATTGTTTATCTGTAAATTGACAACTTTCAACATCCCACAGAGCCACTCTCTTATATTGGGATCAATGGAAAATGAATGTATTGTATAGGTGCCTTCCCTGCAAAAAACGCAATTTTACAAAAAATCAGCAATTCTTGTATTTTGTATCTTCGAAACGGCACTAACGCCATCTCGTGGATGTTTCAAGTACCAGTGGGCTGATGTTAGTTAAGTTCTCTTTGGTAATAGCAAACAACTCTTATATCTTAAAAGGAATAATTTTTGTACACTAGCTGATCCGTGCGAATAGTATCGTGGTCATTCACCGAATGGTAATATAATAATGTGGAAATAAGTAGATGCAAGTATTTATTAATGGAAGGTATTTTATTTTGAAGAGTAGTAAAAATTTTCACTTTTACTATAAAAAGTAGTTACCACTAAATACAACATGTTTAACTGTAAAAAAATTAAAAAGTAGATGTTTAAATAATATTGGCTCTGTCAGATGTCCTTTCTTCAATCTTCTTTACTTTACAAAACTTCTTTGAAAACAATACTAGCAGTTGAAATGTGATCATCGTTGACCTATCGACCATATGTGTCATTAGCAAAAATGAATCTACAAATTCGTGAAACAGCCACGGACGGATGTCCATTCGAAAAGCAGGTTCTGATAACTACAATCCTGCCTTTTGAAGCGTCTGACCTTGTGACCTTTATTAATGTTCATTACGAAGGTTACTTCTATTGGAAATTGTTTTCATATCATTTGAAAAACACGGTTTATCAGAAGATGTGAGGTAAATGTGAGGTATGAGCATAGTTTTATCGGAGAGAATGAATTTAGTACTGATGATGTATTCTTCTAAGTGAAATACCACTAATTTTTCACCATTAATTAATACCCGATTAACATTAAGATTTCTATTTAACATAATAATAGCATTTTACTTCAAAAGAAATTTATTAAGTGGTAAAACAGACGATTTCGGAAATGGCTCTAGTGATTTGGATGAAATTTCAAATGTAGATAACGTTTTGCTTTTCAAATTTGTAACACGATTTTCCAAAAAAAAAGCAATTCTTGGAAACGGTTCTAAACTTATTTCGTAGAAGTTTCAGGTACCATTAAGCCTACTGATATTAATTAATCTTCTCTTCAAAATACCTAGGAAGCATTCAATCAAACTTTACTCAAAACCCTGCATATAGAACAGAAATCAAAAGATGCCGGGCGAAGATCGGTTACGCAGGGACTATAAACAATAAACCCAATGCTCACCAAAGTTGAAGGCTGCGACAGCATACAACACAAACATACAATATTTCGGTTTGAAATCTTATTCATGTAGAAGGGATTGGGCCATTTGGTAATTTTTTATTTTATTTTTTTGCCTTGTAACGTTGAGGTCATTAGAGGAGTGTCACACAAATTTACATCAAGATTATATGATAAACTTCTTTTGTTCTTGTTTTTTCATTTGGCTTTCAACGATGTTCATAGTCATTTCGAGCAAGTAATTATTGTACAATACGCTATGGATATTTCATGACCAATATACGTGCAACCAATACTAAAACCTCTTTTTTATTTTTTTAGACCATACCTGAAAATTATATGAAATGAGACTGCTCTTTAACCTCTGCGTGTCTTGAAGTGGGCATGGTATAAATTAATTTGTGTGTTTCATTTCCTGATATTCGTTTCTTCGAGTTGATTTTCTGACTTAATTTTCGATTTAATACAGATTTTCTGCCAGCCATGTAAACACCTAAAAATAGTACTCTTAATATACAGTTTATTTCCAGATACGCTGTAAATTCTCCTTTTATTCATTTAACAGAAACACTCTTCTAAAATTCCAAATCAATTATTTTATTATACGTTCTCGTAATTCAGAAAGGTTTCACACTACGTTTCGTATTATCAGTACATAGCTTTTTGTATTATTTAAATTAATATTTTTTATTTAGATAAAAAAAACCACATGTGAAATAGAATCTGTTTACGCCGTCGAACTTGTACTTCCAGTATAAATTCGGACTTTCTCGTTTCCACCAGTCAATTTCAGCTCCTTCGTCCATCGTAGAAGCGCACCTCTGGGTTCAACAAGTCAAAGTCTCCTTTTTTCCTGACTTGAAGGTCCTATGGCCTTTAAACTTAATGCATAGTTAATTTTAAGTTCATAAACTTTTTATAAAAATGGTTTTAACATCCATTTATACAATGAGGTTAAGTACCCCACAACCTTCACTGCTAATATATGTAATTACACCATAGCAGATGTAATGAGAACTTTGCCATATGAGAAAAAGTGCAATCTGTTATCGAGTAAGAAATTATACTGAATTTGTTGAAATTTATAAATTCGCTAATCTGGTAAATTTTTAACTTGGGGCACTGTCGTCCGTACTTATCTTTTTAAATTTACAATCAGCTTCTAAAACTGGAAAACCGTGCATTTAATGGTTAGGTAAGCAAATAAATCCAAATTATGAATCTTCAATAGAAATCAGCGAAAGTTCTTTTCTCTCGCACAACAAGCGTGTTTTCGTTTCAAACAAATTGTTTAAGATTTAATGGCTTATGTGGAAACAGCTCTGGAAGACTCTTTATCCAAGTTATTATTTTATTTTCAGTTAATTAAAGCATACAGCATACAGCATACATTTGGAATGAAACACAGGTGAGTGAACTTGAATAATTTCTCTTATTGCCAACGGAAAAGCTAATGTTTCTTTCGCTTTAGGCTCCGTTCTTGCGAGATTAAATCTCAAGCGGAAGACAACTCGCATAACTTTTTCATAACGACTGGATAACTGTATTGGAAGAGAGGGGGAGTAACTTTGAGGCAGACTGTATGTCTTAATGTATCTGTTACTGTAGTTTTTTTTAAGAAACATTCACCGTATTTTTTGATCATAGCAATCTTTTGCAGCGCGATGAGCACACAGCGATTGCGATGACGCGCCTCGGCTGCGTTTTTCCGCTTGCTAGTGGCCTGATGATCCGCCTACGATCTTGCCACTGAGTCTCCTCCCACACTTCCTCTCTGTTTTCTCTCCCTGTCATACTCCCGCACACAACCGGCACTTCTACCCTTCGCACAGATTAATCCATTCACCCAACATTTCAGCTTCTCACGATGTCGGTCAGCTTAGTCGAGCGGGCTGAATATCGACAGGCTGCCAGTAAGTGGAATAGTAGAATCTGAAAAACTCTGCTCTAGAGTAACAAGCCTCAATACTTGATTTTTTTTGTCTCATTTTTACTTTGAGCGCTTACTATATAACTATCCTAATAAAACAATACAAATTATTAATTTTTCTTTGACATGCCGACAGTTTGATGCGATGTTACAATGCTGTGCCAATACTTTGCTATTATACAAATTACGACCTACACCATGTTTCAAATACTACAACCTTTGACTTCATATGAAGCTCTGCTCTACCGTCAACAAAATAACCAACTCCCTTTGCCTCAAAATATTTGCTAAATACCTTTCTTCATCAGTCATTCCCAAAATGTACTGTATTAACATTTTATTAGTACATCTCACTAACAACAACCTTCTGCTCCAATTCATTTTGAATATTCCATTTTTATTTTTATTTTTTGTTCTTTTTAGTACTTCCAGCCCCAAGTTTCACTTGTGTGAAGTGCAATGCTGCTTTAAATTTTTTTCTGAAAAGTGTTTAATACAAAATAGTTTCTCCTTCTTAAGAATTCTGATTTTGCTAGTGTTCAATGTACTTTGGACATGTTTATTCCATCAGTCATTGGTTGAAATTCTATTGAATAAGAAACTCCTCCTTTTCCTACTACATTTGTTCAAATTTTAATAATTAGTGTACTATTACTAGTATTTGTGCTTCAGTTGATAAAACTGACATCGAGTAAACTCAAAAACTATTTTCTCAATAAAAAGAGAATCATAAGAATGAAATAATACAGTTTGTTTATATTTGAATACGAACTACTAATAGTTTAAATTAACGATCTGCCTATCTACCTGTTTTCTGGAGCCTGTTGATTTGTTTACCAGCTGGTTTGTTCTTCAATCATACTGTATTATTCATATTGTTTTGGCTCGCATACATCGGCGAAGTAT
This sequence comes from Vandiemenella viatica, assembly GCA_031002005.1. Classification (NCBI taxonomy): domain Eukaryota; kingdom Metazoa; phylum Arthropoda; class Insecta; order Orthoptera; family Morabidae; genus Vandiemenella; species Vandiemenella viatica. The sequence goes on along the minus strand of JARYHS010012519.1, from coordinate 60,727,320 downwards.
TATCTCCAAATAAGATTCCAATATGGAATATGCATGAAATTCAAATATTCATCTAGTATTTTTATTTTGAAGATTTATTACTGTAGAATTACCGATACAACGTTTTTTTCCTATTTATTCACTTTTTATTTATTGATTTTAATTAATCAAAATCAAGGTAAATGTAACTTCGCGGAAACGCAAAGTTTTTTGTCGAATTGAATCGTGACGTCAAAGTACACGTTCATATTGTAAACGATGGCGTAGTTTTTGGACGTTTTTATAATTTTATTATTGTGATTAAGTTTTCTGGTAATTTATCGGCATAATTTGTGAAATATTGCAATCTTGCCTGAATACTCATACAATAAAAAGTGAATGGAAGTTGTTTTTTTAAAAATAATCTCCCAAAAAATGATATTTTCACGATGGAAACGTATTTTGCATCAAATCCAGATTCTACACTAGCTGACGTCGGAGGAATGAAAGCTGCAAGTTAATTAAGTGTTAGATATTTGAATTAATGATTTTCTTTCCCTTTTAGAGCAATAGCTACGTATTGGATACATCTAATGTGAATTTTGAGACACCTGACAATGAAATACAGGTATGGTATATTAGCGGAGTTTGTGATAAAGTTTAAATGCACTCCAGACCAGAATGACAACTAATAGTTTTTTTTTTTTATTTTTTATTTTTTTTACAGGCAAGACACAATGAATTAAATTGCGCGTAGTTTTATAACAATTTTACTAAGTTAATAAATTCCAAAGAATGACTTGCCATAACATGCCGTTCACCCCGTAATTTTTGACGAGCTTTGAACCTAGTAACCTAATAAAGTAGCAGAAAAGCATTTTTTCCAGAAAATCGTTGATTCGAAATGAAGTCCTCACGGGTATACACCCGGATTCTGTTTTCACAACGCAATCCGGAGGTACATTCGTGAGAACTTCACTGAAAACATACTCCAGGAAAGTTTACATTCTTACATAATTTGTTCATGTTTTGTTATTAAGTTTATTGTTTTGCTGTTTTTCTATTGAAATAGGTATTAGTTTTTACTTTATTTCACTTTCGTCTTTTATATACTTGTAATTAAACGTAATACATAACATAGAGAAGATCGATTTTTCTTTTTCTACGATCGATATGTTTAATTCCTGGAAGTGGTTGAGTGTAACTGGTTCAAAATAAAATAATATACGTGACGAAAACAGATTCTTCTCCTAACCAAATTTCAATGGCTATTGGTGAGGCATATTAGGAAGTCATTGGCCAAAATTGCATTTGTTGTATCCGTTAGAAGTAATGAGATTTGTTTTAAAGTTGAAATAAAATAAAAATTAATGCTTAACAATTTTTGTAGATGAAAATAAATAGAAATATCTGATACGGCGGGGATTTAAACCCGGTTTGGAAAATTAGGGAGCGGACAACTTACCGCCTACATCACACTGACTCTGGGTAGTATATGTCAAATTTTGTAATTAAAATAGATTTGGATTTTTTTTGGTAGGTGCATTTGTAGAAACGACGGTAGTACAGACATCTCATTATCAGCCAGTCCAGTCATTAAATGATGTGGCCTTTTAAAGTCAAGAGTTCAGGTAGACGTACACCCTTCAAAACATATTTAGGAGATTGAAATTCGTTTTTAAAATTTCAGACGGTCTCCTTTGATGGCTTTAAAAGGTTCCTAGTTGCTTTGGATTAAGCTTGAATAAGAAATTATTTGAAAAATATACCTATTAAACTTTTGTAAACTAAGTTTTGATTAGAGTTTGAATAGGTAACGAATTGTTATGTATTATAACAAATTTAATATAAGGACATTAAACATTATATACTTATTATCCATTTACATATTATATACTTAAATTAAAATGATCTTCACGACAATACAAAGAACTAATTGAAGATTATTTACTTCTTTTCATAGCTGCACACAACTTTTTTTCTTACATTCCCATCTCGCGGGACATAAAAGTACACTTTATCATGTGCATTTCTTATCGTATTTTTGCACATAGGTACAGTACCGTATTCATAAGATGATTTTCGACTTCCTTCCATATCGAAATTAGTTATAAAACATAAAAACTTTCGAGATATAACACTCCACAATATACAAAATTGCCACCGGAGCCTGTGCTCCATTGCAATTAAATTAAATGTAGTCGTGTACAATAACGTCACAGTTCAGCGCGCCAAACTGGCGACGTTTAAATAGTCGGAACTGGATTGCAGTTTTAAAATATTTTTTATGTTAAATTTAAATAATTTCATCAAAATTAGATTTTTTACGGTTATACAACGTAAATAACTGATTTAAAATATAAAATTAATAAGTGCATATACCCTATTACCGCTAACGACAGGTAGAGACATAATTAAGTGTCTGCATGGTAATTACATATTACTAAAGAGCCAATAGGCCCGCAAACCAGCTAGAAAAAACTTGACTACTACTGAAAATCAACGGAATTCTTTTCCCGCTAAGTGCGGCTTATGAAACGTAGTGAAACAGATACACATTCCAGGACCAAACAACATTATTAATTAATTAAATAACAATATATTTATTACCAATACTAATTGGAATCGTACCAAAATGATTTAAAATAATACTAAACATTATTAAAGGTTTATCAAAAGTACTTTGAATGAGATAAACTGCAGGAATTAACTAAAAATAGAGTCACGTAATGTCTCGTGTTACCAATGTTCAATAATTACTGCAAAATCATTTTAAAGTAGTTTTTGTTGGCAGAAAATATATTTGTATCACAAAATATAAATTATTCTGGACGAAGGTTTGAATCGATTTAGTGTTTCCTGTAATTTGTTTACCCACCATATAGCTATTGATTACTGTACATCATTCTTGTGATGGTCTACGTTCCATTAAGTTGAATATGCATTTCAGGACCACGATTATCACGGGTAACAAAACAAACGTTTATGCAACTTTTGTGAATATTTCTGAATGAGGATGAAATCAACTAGAACGTTCTGCTGGTTAGCGAACGAGTAAAACTAACCAAAAATATCAATCAGAGTTTGGTATATTCGATATATCACTAAATTATGTTCACTATTAAACGAGTTATGACATTTGGAAACTTCCTCTGAGCACAATACGTTATAATGTTTTCAGTTTTACCTATTCAAACTTTTTAAGTCTACTTTACTTATAAACTTTGTGTGCCTTAGTAACAATTAAATAGCTGTGTAAAAGTATCTATAAAAAGGACATGGATAACCACTAATTTCCCAACAAACAGTATATTAGAAGAAGAGACACCTGGATAAAACATGTAGGAAAGAACTCAGTGAGATGTTGAAAAGATTTTGGGAAAAAAAGAAAAACAAATCTGCTAGGAGGAGACGAGCCTCATGTAGATGCAGCAGACCTTTAGAAATAAGGGCGTGCAGGGCAAGAATAGGAAAAAACAAGGGTTCTGCTGCTAGGTAGTAGCCATGGCAGAGGTGTAGGCCCTCTTCTACAGGATCAGTAAGGTACAGGATACCAGATCACAAGTTTTTTCAAACCTAGTGCAACATTAGGTAAGGTAATAGAGGATATAGATTCACTTTGTAGGAGTTTCACTAAGGACGATAGAGTAGTGATAGTGGGAGGTGAGGGAAATAGTATTGTTAGAAACGCGAGTTATAGCATAGAGTGCCTGAGGATGGTGGTGAAGGAGGCACAGCATACCAAGGTGGAGCTCCTGCAGGTTCTAAGTCGTCAACTGAACTATGCTGTGAGGCGGGTTAGTGTGGAAACGGAAGTGCTACTTGGGAAAGGCATTAGTTCTGTGTTGGAAGTTGTACCTGTGAACACCATTGGTAGGTGGGGTTTCACTAGGCAAGGCCTACACCTAAATAGAAGGGGGAAGGGAGTACTTTCTAAGTTGTTAGCTAAAGCGGTGAGGGAGCCCATTTCCAGTGATGATGGGATCAAGACTATGCCTTTTTTTAGGATAGGGGCTGCTGGTGAAGGGACAAAAATAGATTATCAAAGTGATACTGATTGCAGATTCACGATGGGAAAAGTCGCAGATGTTAAAGAAATAGATGAAGTGGCTGAAAAAATAACTGACTGGGGTAAAACTGGGAAAGAGGAGAATTCTGAAAATGTAAAGCCAGTAATAAGGGTATTAATGGTAAACTGTAGAAGTATAATGAACAAAGAAATCGAATTTGCAAACTTAATAGAGATACACGAACCACAAGTAATAATTGGGGTAGAGAGTTGGTTAAAAGAAGAAGTACTAGACAGTGAGGTTTTTCCTGATGGTTACAGAGTGTACCTCAGAGATAGAGGAGCAATTGGTGGAAGAGTTTTCATACTAGTTAGCAAAAACTACCACAGTTCACTAGCGTTCATAGGTCAAGACCATGAGTTACTTGGGTTAGATTTCTGAGGTAATAAAAAAGATAAAATTAGAGTGTTGGCTGTTTACCGCATGGAAAGAATGACAGAAGAAGATAAGGCTCTTGGGGAAAAATTAAATTCATACTCAGATTTCAGAGGTGAGAATAGAATGATCATCATTGGTGGAGATTTAAATTTACCAGGTGTAAACGGGGAAGGAAATAAAGATAAATAACACAAGGGTACAAAGATAAATAACACAAGGGAACAAAGATTTGCAAATATCTTAATAACGGAAAGAGGATTTACACAAGTGGTTGAGCAAAACACTAGGGGACAAAATATTTTGGATATATTTCTAACTAGCAGTTACCCGCGACTTCGTCCGCGTTGAAAAGTGTTGTAATATAATATTTTCTTGAGAGGTCTGGTTGCTCAGTGGTTAGGGCGTCCAACTGGAGATGGAAAAGTCCCCAGCTTGAATTCCAGTATTGGTGAGGATTTTCAAAGGTCCCTAGCTCGACCTTTACCTCTGGCATAGGTTGGTGTGTGATGTGAATTACGCCAGAATGCTCACTTTGTTCTGATTCCGTGTTGAACTGTGGGTCCTCTATGTCCGGTAGGATTACTGGGTTACGTTAAGAGGCTACGAAAGGGACTGATTCCGGAGACGTAAAGAAGTCTTGTCACCAGGTCAATACGACCATACAGTTTATTTAAGAGCTATTTTTATTAGTAATAGTAGTAATAAATGTTGCAATAAAATAACAAAAATCTATTTATGTTCCACACCTACTTCGCTGAATTGATAAAGCAATAAAAATATTCAGTTTATAAGGAGTATTTTCAGTTTAATATATCCGTATATACAATATTGAGGATTTGTCTCCTAGGTTTTGGCTATTTTCATAGCCCTAGTTTTCTTACATTTCTTTGAAAGATTTGAATTTCGCTTACCCAACATCTCTTAAAATTACTAATTTCATCACGCGAATAAAAATGAATATAGTTTTAATTAATGGAAGCTCAAAACGTCAAAATATTAGCAATACATTGATGGAATCGACTAAATATCAACAACAAAAAAATACTAACATCCAAACAGCAAATAAATACTTAAGTGGCCCAAGGACGTTCATTTCCATTAGTAAAATTACGATACTAAAAATGAATATTTTGATTTGCATTGAGTACCTGAAAAAAATCTTTAAAAAAGAAGAACTTAATTTGCTCTTTGAATATTGATTTTTTTTTTTTTTAGGATATATTAGTTCCATCAACAGAAATTTACATATTATAGTAGTAAGTATAGTAGTAATTGATTCTTTTATCCAAAATAATCAGAGGTATTGCGGTAATGGTTTCTCTATCTCTGGAAACAACTGAATTGCCTATAGACCAGTTTACTATAGTTCATTCGTTTCGATCCATTAATTCTGCGCTAAAATATAAATTTCAATATTAAAGTAGTAATAGATTGTTTCTTCATATTCGGTTTCTTATTCTGCATACAGAATTGAATGACTACCGGCGAATTACCACTCCGCTTTTCCGCCACTCCACTATCTGAATAAAACATTGATAAATTTAAAAAATTTACTTCGGGAAACGCCGCATGGTTCTGCTAAATCGTCCAAGCTTAATATAGATCTTTTGATACAATATCGGTACAAAGCGATACATGATGTCACTAAAATGGCGCTCATGAAAGAAGCTTAATAACTAATAATGTTTCAGTTCTCATTCTGGCCCAGGCTGCGTTTTAAAATTTCCGCTAGAAAATCAAAGCTTCTATCACTCGCACATTAATACATTCACTATATTGTATGTTAGTGACGTCATGAATAGCGAAATAAACATTATTAACGCAGTAAATTAAATACTGAATACGTCTAAAACTACATTCAGCCGCATGAACTATGTCATCAGCTTCATGACAGTTATTGAGGTAACGTAATTAAAAAATTTATGCTATAATGCTTTTAACTTACAGTGTACAACGGAAAGTCCACAATTCTCTACGATCGTTAATATTGCAGGTCAAATGTACATCGCGATAAAGTGACTTTTATTGCTCGTGATTTAGTAAGGTGTATAATGAAATTAATTGTGATAGTAATTTATGATATACTAATTAGGAATTTTGATATAGAAAATTCTGTTACCACTCGAAATGTAGGTCCAGAGCATTTAATGTGTTGAGATGTGTTCGTATCGTTTGATTTTGTAGCGGCAGTATTAGCAGAAATGTGGTTTGGTTGATTTTTTGTTACAGAAGATGGCAGAAGGAATTTAGTTGTTATGCTCCGTGTAAATGAGGTGTATTGTGTTGTAAACGACTTTCAGTGTTACTTCATGAAACAATAAGTTTCTACATTAGCCCATTGAATACATTCGTTTTAAGTGTAGCATTCGATAGATATTTGCAGAATATTGAACAGTAAATAAAAAGCAGTACTATTCGTACAAAAAATCTGAACAAAAAATAAAAAGGGTTAGTTAAGTTTTAAATTTCGGCAAAAATAATTTGTAATACACAGACTGTATAGTAACAAAAAAGAAACACGAAATAACTTAAACCGAGATAGAATGGAATCCTTTACATTTTTATAAATATGACATTTGGGGCACGACCATTTTCCACTTTCAGTGAACCGACTTTCGTGCTGGTATACTCATAGCATTTTACTTTTTTTCCAAGCTTTGATTTTTTATATTTATTATAACGCATATATTACGAACGAAATTATGGTGTAATATTTGATATGTCATACTATTTTATGTACGCAAATGAAAACATCTCTTTGCGAACTTGACAACAGTACCTACCTTTCTTTTTTTAATTTAAGGTTAAGAACAGATTTATATTTCCTGCTTCAAAACTATTATTTGTCAAGTGTGTCAGTTTTATGGCTTTTAAACTAAACACAAACTTGCAAATGTAAGTATGTTTTTGCTTATATTTGAGAAGTAGTGTTTGCGATTTACTTAAAAAGCAAAGAGTAAACGTGGACGGCTATCTACGAAGTAGGAAACTCTTTGTTGCTTCCGAATTGATATTAATGGCAATTTCTAAAAGAACTATGCGTTTTTGCGGGATAAAATCTATCCTATTGCACTTCGCACGCAATTAACTGACTTCATGCCAAATTTCATTTAAATATGTTGAGTTATTAAGGCGTGATTGATTGCCGACGTACATCCAAACACACATCCGAACTTTCTCATTTTCTCATTTATAGATATATAGATTAAGCCCGATGAAAACTTTGTGGGGTGTCAAGTAACTGAAGGAATAAGTGATCATGACGCAGTTCTGATGGATATTAGAGGATTCAGTAAACCAGCAACCAAAATTGAAGGAGGAAATAGGTACAATTATAAAAAGGCACAGGTTTCAAATTTGAAGAGATATTTCAGAGAGCAATTCAGCAAATGGAAGGAAGGCACAAGTACAGTAGAGTCAAGGTGGGAAGAGTTCAAGGAGATAATAACAATGGGGGAAGAAAAATTTATTCCAAGGCAGAAAATATAGAGAAGTAGAGAACCTATGTACTATAATAGAGAAGTGAGGAGGTTAAAGAGGTTGGTAAGAAAAGAACATAACAGAGTTAAGAGACAGCAGGGTAGTAGGGAATATTTGAAACAACTAAACAAGGACTTAATAACAGCAAAGAAAATGGCTAAAGATGGGTTTATGAAGAGTATTGTCAGTGCAGGAGGACCATTGACTGATGCATCTAGAAATTTCTATGGCTATATCAGGAAACTGAGGAGAAGGGAGGGTGTAGAGACACTTATAGATAAGGATGGAGAAGAAGTTACTGACGATTTGAAAAAGGCAGAGATTTTAAGTAACTGGTTCAGTGAAAGCATTAGGGACAATGAATCAGAAACAGGAGGGTCTAATTCGGAGAACGAGCTTAACAACACAATTAGAAATGACGATAATAAAAAAATTGATATCCATCCTGAGGAAATCATGAAGGAAATAAGAAAGCTGGAAAAAAATGAAGGCGCTGGCGAAGATAATATTACTACAGATATCTTAAAGATAGCCGGATGTGACATTGTACCTTATCTTGAAATATTATTTAAATTGAGTCTAGACACTTGCTGCTTACCAAAGGACTGGAAAAGTGCAATAGTAGTACCGGTACATAAGGGAGGGGTGAGAAATAGAGTTGAGAATTACAGGCCAATCAGTTTGACATCAGCGGTAGGTAAATTAATGGAAAGATTGATATGCAACCACATGAGAAATATATGTGAGGAACGTAAGTGGTTTTCAAGCAGGCAACATGGGTTCAGGCAAGGATATTCATGCGAGTCTCAGTTGGCGGGATATATGCAAGATATTTCAGATGAAATGGAAAAGGGAGGCCAAATTGATATTGTAGCACTAGATCTGTCTAAGGCGTTTGACAGAGTGAGCCATAAATGGTAGTAAATAAGGTAAAAACTATTGGAGTAGATGAGAAAGTGATTTGCTGGGTAGAAGAATTTTTAAAAGGTAGAAAACAGAATGTTAGGGTAGGAAATGTAGTATCAAAAGTGGAAGTAAAAATGGGAGTGCCGTAGGGTAGTGTATTGGGACCATTGCTATTCATTATTCCAATGAATAATTGTGTTAATTGTTTACTATCTGAAATTAGATTGTTTGCAGATGACATAATGCTATATAAAAGAATCAAAACGATAGAGGATTGTAAACAGTTACAGGTTGATCTGTACAGGATATCTAGTTGGGTTGGTAAACATGGGATGAAGATAAATGGAATGAAGAGTCAGCTTATTAGATATACAAATAAAAAACAAAAGGTTAATTATGAATATAAGGTGGAGAAAGAATTGCTTGCTGAAGACGTGAAATGTAAATATCTTGGCATTACATTCGATAACATGCTTAACTGTGCAGTACACATTGGACAGGTGGTAGGGAAACGTTTCAAAATGCTGCACTTGTTGGAGAGAGTGATGAGGGGATGTACGAGAGAAGTGAGGGAGTTGAGTTACAAAACTTTGGTCAGACCATTGCTCGAATATGGTAGTGTAGTACGGAACCCTCATTTTACGTATCAGATACAGTAGTTGGAGAGGGTGCAAAAAAGGGCTGCTAGATTTGTTTCTGGAAATTATCGCAGAATGCAATCAGTGACGGATATGATAAAGGAGCTGGAATGAGATTCATTGCAAGACAGGAGGAGGATGATGAGGGTCATGGGAGTGTACAGGGCATATACTGGCGATGAGGCATTGAAAGATATTGGAGTAGGTGTGAAAAGTAGTGCATGGAAAGGGAAAGATGACCATGACCACAAGCTGGCACTCGATTTCAGGTACAAGGGTGTGGGAAGATTCTCTTTTTTAGGTAAGGGTGTCAGGGATTGGAATTAGTTACCAAGAGAAATGATGAATAATTTACCTAAAACGTTGAAAGAATTTAAAGATAAAATTTGTAGAGGGCAAATATAGATGGCTGCAGGATAGGGGAAAGATGGGGGTGTAGGGAAATTGTCACCGGAGCCTGTGCTCCATTGCAATTAATTTAAAATAAGTTAATTCGCGCTCCTCAGTTGGGTATAACGATGGAAGAAATAAGAAAAATAACGTGGACAAATTGTTGTAGAATGCTGAAGAAAATCCCATTTAGCTTATGATCTCAGCAACGCGAAGACAAACTTGAAATTTCTCGTAGGAGCGTAACGACTGGAGCTTACTTTTAGACATCCGAATCAAGCAAACAAACAATGTGAAAAATAAAAAAAATAAAAATGGGAGATAACAGAATTACTTCAGTGAGCCAAACATCGTGAATATTCGTTGATAACTTGAATACTAATTTTTTTTATCGCTGCTACCAAATGTCAAAAAAAAATACTTTTTAATTTTTCTGAAATTGTTGTGTTCAGCGAAAATCTAGGGAAACAGTATTATTCATCTCAAGCAAAATGAACTGAGATCTTCATTTACCTTAATTAATGACAAAATGGTACTAAATCAACAATGAAGGCAAAACAATTAACCGAAAAAATATTTCATTACGAAGGACGTGGGTTCGAATCCCCGTACAGCCATCCTGATTTCGCGACATCGTTCAAGACCAATGCTAAGATGGTTCCTTCAGAAAACCATAGCCGAGTACCTTCCAGCTCCTTACCCGCAGACCTTTTCCACCTCCAATAACCTCTTCTCTTTATCAGTTTTATGAATAATTGTAACGCCAATGCAATTGAAATTGTTGTTTTATTTTCCGAACGCGTTTCGCTTCATTTGCGAAGCATCTTCAGCAGTTCTGTGTTTTTCTTTGGTCACATATGCTTATAATTGTACAGCCTTTTAGCATTAGTTACTAATGTAAGACATCAGATCTCAACGTATTACAGTGCTACGCAAATAATCGCTAAAATGCAACCAACTTGTGTAATATATACTGCAGTTACAAACATAACCAATGCTAAAAGGCTGTACAATTATAAGCATGTGTAACCAAAGAAAAACACAGAATCGCTGAAGATGCTTCGCAAATGAAGCGAAACGCGTTCGGAAAATAAAACAACAATTTCAATTGCATTGGCGTTACAATTATTCATAAAATTGATCCTATCGCAATTGAGGAAATGGCCCACAATATCCAGATCTTCTCTTTATGTACAGCATTGTAAAAGAATACGGTTTATGCAGGGAAAAACGAAGCTGACTTATACGGTCATTTTACTTAAGATCAGAAAAATTTAATTTAATTTCTGTCAGTATTTTACCAATATCTAATCTTAATGCAGCCACCATATGACTTACGTAACCTTTACCAGGTTTTAGCTTTACAGTATACTTTTTTTTATTGTTTCGCTGACAAAAATTGAAGGCATATATAAAAACTGCTTATTCATATCCAAACAAATGTCTTAGTTGCGTATTATCCTATAGCTAATTGGTCTATACTTCTATTTGTGTAAGTCTCCGATGAACAGTGCAACAAGGAACATCATTATTATTGCGAAAACTATCAATCCTAAGTGTCCAAATTCTATGAAAACGATTAATATATATTAGCTCAATATTTTCGTCTTTTATATTTTTACGAAATGAATCTTAAATGTCCGAATTACTGTCAGAATTTTTATACAAAACGACTACAATATTTCTGTTAAACTGAAGCATAAAATTGTTTCTGGATAAACCTTAAGAACAGAAGCTCTTACACCAAATATTTGAAACAGTTAAAAAATTATAATGTGTTACGTTTTATTTAATAAAACTGTACAAGCAATCATATATAAAAGATGTAATTTGTTTAATACATAAATTTGAATTAAAAATTTTTGTTTATATTTTCGCGTTCACCGTTTGATTCCTCGACATGGTCGGATTGTTTTGCAGTAACTGAATGTGATTTTCATCTCTATAAAGCTTCGGTTGTTCTTGTGATTTAAGCTGTCTCCCATGATTCAGACCAACGTTAAACTACAGCCGGAGTTTGAAGCTCTCACGAGGCCCTTAAAACCTTTTAGGTTGGTAGGAACGAAAGTTTAGTGCTTTATTAACTACTTAACCTTGCTTACGAATAATTTTATACAGTGCTGCATATGAAAGACGTCTAAGATGACAAACTTGATCTTACCAAGTTACGAGTTTGTTTCAAATTTGTTTCTTATAGTGGCTATAATCTCTTCAGTTTAATTAACTGTTAAAATTATAGCTTTTCCAGTACGTGTTTGATATTTCAAAGTGTAATTACCAAACAGTCATTAAAAATTCCTGCTCTTTGTTTCACACCTTAAACATACTCTAAAATGATCATTGGTAATTTGGTGTACGCCAGATGACACTGGACTGATAGTACACTGAATCTCCCAACTCAGGGTCGAGATTGGTTGACCCAGCACCATAACATCAGTCACAAGAAGCTACTACGCGGTGGAAATAGTTGTCGGTTTGCGAAGGTGAATGCAGGAAGAAAACAGTTGCGGGACAAGCTTTCGCAGAATACAAAAATGTCTTCCCTGAATCTACAAAATCATGGACACCCAAGCTGATCTGTTACCAGAAAGGAATGCAGCGGAGTAACGTTGTTCTGGGAATTATGTATTACGCAACGCAACATCGCTAGTGACGTAACAAGCAACTTGAACAGCACTGAATCGTCACACAGACAGACTGGCAGGCCTTGGAACGTAACAGCTGTGATTTCGTACACTCATTTTTGGCGATTGAAAAGATGAACTTTTAAAAAAAAACATACTAGAAAAGGATCGAATGTATTATATTAATCACAAGGCCGTCTCAACTTCACTCCTTCTCCCACCAATTTTTCGAATGGTTTGAACCGATCCCCCGAGTATTGCCATACTGAACTTAATTCTTCATCTGTAGTTACCTGTTATCAATTACCTGATTCGTTTACGCTACAGCAAACTAATTATTGATTTCTTTGAGGTTTTCGGCAATGAAATGTGATGAAGGGATCTCATTTCAGAGTTGAAAATGTATATCTTGCAAATAATAGGGCAGCATATTTCAATAATAATAAAAAAAACTTTTTAATGTACCATATTTTTATAACGGACTAAAAAGTATAAAATAATTTCTCTAATCCTTATGAAGGATAAAACCACACAGATTTCTAACTTCTTCTAAATTGTCCTAAAAATTTATACTTGGAAATTTTTGATAGCTATTAAAATACTTGTAAGATTGATGATGAAAAACATTGGACGCATGCAAAAGATAATTGATGCATTAATAGTTCTACTAACAATTTTATTGCACCGCAAATAATGCGAACTGATAAGTAAGTTCTTTCATTGATAGCTACTCTCTACACTTCTTATAGTTATGTATTCCATGTTCTCAATGTTTTTCGTCACCAATCTTACAAGTATTTTAATAGCTATCAAAAATTTACAAGTATTAATATTCAGGACAATTTAGAAGAAGTTAGACATCTGTATGCGGTTTTATCCTTCACAAGGATTAGAGAAATTATTTTACACTTTTTAGTCCGTTATAAAAACATGATACAATAAAAAAATATTTTATTGTTATTTTCTGCTTTTTAGGGTTATGTGGCTGAAAATTTGTTATTGATTTTAAATATTTTGATAACATAATCACAAAGTGATGCTATAAATTCCAGTTTTTTTAAATACAAAACATTTGAGTTTTTTCCAACCACAGGAAATAAGGAACAAAACAAAAAAAAAATTATGCATATCCATCGTTTGAATCATGAGTTATGGTCTTGAATTCGAACAAAAACCCAATAGAAAAAAGCACTTTTAGTTCTGCAACAATTATTCAGGCAGCATTTCTAATTTTTCCTTCCCTAAAAACATTATTCAGACTACTGCAAACATTTTTTTAAAAATTAGCCTATTCGGACCCTAGAAAATGTACTTTCAGTTGTTATCGAATTTACCTATTTTTCGGGACACTTTTCCTTTTTTTCTTTCTCTGGAAGACTATTAAAGACATTTAAAAATAACTAAATTGGTCCATAGAAAAAAGTACTTCCAGTTTTCCCGAATTTTCCAGGCAAATTTTCCAATTTTTTACTAACTAAAAATCTTATTCGGACTATAATGAACATTTAATTATTTTTTTTAGCAATATCGGTTCACAGAAAAAAAGACTATCAGTTTGCTCCGAATTTTCCAATTTTTCGGCCAACGTTTCCAGTTTTTCATTAACTAAAAACCTCATCCGGACTATTACGAATATTTAAATCAATACATAGAAAAGAGTACTTTCGGTTTTTCCCGAATTTTCCAATTATTCACATTTTCATGCATTGTCATCCAGTTCTGAGCTATGGACAAAATTTGAAGTCCTTAGCTCATCGAGAAGTTAGTTTAAAATCAATTACAAAATTCCACCCGGACAAACAAAACCCAAAGCGAGTTAGTTTTTCCCGAATTTTCCAGGCAACTTTTCCAATTTTTCTTTCTTTAAAAACCTTATTCGGACTATTATTAACATTTAAAAAATAAGCCAAATTGGTATACGAAAAAAAGAATTTCAGTTTTCTCCTAATTTTCCGGGCAACTTTCCCAATTTTTTATTAACTTAAAACCTTATTCGGACTATTACGAACATTAAAAAAAAACCGGTACACAGAAAAGAAGAATTTCAGTTTCCTCCATATGTTCCAATTTTCCTGGCAACTTTTACAATTTTTCATTAACTAAAACCTTAATCGGACTATTACGAACCTTTAAAAAAATTAGCCAAACCGGTCCATAGAAAAGAATACTTTCAGTTTTTCCCGAATTTTCAAATTTTCCAGACAACTCTCCCCATTTTCACATTTTCATGCATTGTCATCCAGTTCTGAACTACGGTCAAAATTTCAAGTCTCTAGCTCATGGAGAAGTTAGTTTAAAATCAATAACAAAATTCCACTCAGACAGACAAAGCCCAAAGCGAGTTAATAAAAACATTTTAATAATAAAATAAAAAAGATATTATTGGAAGAATTAAAAACAGTGCAATGAATAGATTTCAGATATAATGGAGTGTGAAAATTTTACTTTGTAGAGAAGAGAGTCAGGAACTGAAATAAACCACAGACGGAAATGGTGCACATTTGATCAAAAACACTGAAACAATTCTAAATTAAAATTCGGAAAGAATAAAAATAGGTGATCAAGAATTTGTACTCAAAGAATTTAACAGTTAAACAGAAAAAGAAATGTGGAAATAAAGATGTTATGAAATTTTCACTGTAGCATACTGTATTAGATATTATATTAGATATTATAAATTTTGCACTGTTATTTACTCTTTTTGGTATTATCATAAGGACTTGGAGGTACAGAAGTTTTGCTATCAATTTTTAATTTAATCATTGATACAGCTAAACAAGTTAATTCGTTGTTGCTATTTTTCATGATTTTCATTCATAAATTTGGTTTTAATGCAATTGTTTGTAAAGTGTTACATTTTCACACAACAGAAGAATTCATATTACAGTGAGAATTTCATTGACATTAAGAAACAGAAAGATATAGTAGCATACCTTGCTTCACCATAATTGTGATGCCATTAGAGCTTCTTTTAGAATGTTTAAATTTATAAGCAAATGAAATCTACTTAAAAATCTGGTTTTAGCCGACGGTAATGAACACTCATCTTTCTACTCGTACCACCTGTTTTAGTTGTTACATTAATGCTGGTTTTTACTAGTATTTCATAACAGAAAATATGTTAAAATGTGAAGGTGAGAAAGACATGTGAAAATTCATCGAAGTTATCACCGCTTTCTTCATTATAATTTTTACTTCGATTAATTGTTTTTTATTTTTTATTTTTTTCTGCATGTTGTTTGGTTTTCAAACATTAATTCTGTGGCGACTTAATGTGATACTTCTCGATTACCTACATTCTCAGGGCACATTCTCCATTTCTCATGACTGGAAGACTGCCTGATATAGTAAACAATGTTTATAATCACGTGCCTAGACATCTCGCTAGAGATGCTGCACGCTCTCTGCATTAAGTCAGAGTAATGGCTAAAAATTCAAGTAAATGGTTAAATTTAGAAGAATTTTAGGAATACTGGAATTATCTGCTGAAATTTATGTTTTATTAAACAAGGAACTAACGCATGAAATAACTGATTTAAGACAGTCTCTCGATAGTAGTTAATTCAAATACTAGGACACTCTTTTACACGTATAATGTTTCCACTGATATATTTCTACAGTTTATTATTAGGTTCCTGAAACATGTTTAATGTTATTTAATCACAGTTATTACAGTAGCAAGTTTCAGAAATTGTGGCTGATCAACCGTTCTGTTAGTTAAACTAGTTTCTCGTCACATTTGCAACGCTCAACTTGATAAAAATATTTCTATGCTTTTTAAACAACTCCAGATACCCACATAACTAATAATAAACATGTAACATGAATGCAGCGGATTTAAACAGATAATTAACCACGAAAAAATTCAATAGGCGTATATCATACAGGACCTCAAACAAAAATCAAATACCGCTGTTGCCCCTGAAGGTTAGACAGAAACGCGTTGCGTCACATGTATGTGCTCAAACTAATATACTCTTGATGCTTTTGAAACTCTCTTTCCTGAAACCAATCTTTTTCAGCATTTTCATATTTTGGCGTAGATGCTATCTGTTTTCCCTCTCGTTGATCAAATTTAAGAATTTCTTTTTTTTTTTCTCAATACAATCAAGTGAAAGAAACAAATGTTGAAATGAATCAGATTTTGTATTTACACCTTCTGAAGTGTATTTTTCTGAATATTTTTCAGTATTTAAGCAATCTGTGAAATGTTTTACATTATTTCCATTAATATTTCTATTATATCTCCAGTTTGTTTTATATCTGTATTGCAATGATTCTAAATAGCTGGGCTGTCACATTATTATGCTTGTTGCGATATGAAACAAATAGCTTTTATAGACAGAATTAAGATTGTATCTTTTGCAATTTATTTCTTTTTGTTTGCTCTGCCTAAAATCCTCTCATACCAACAACGACAGTGTCTGTAATAATCTTGTATTGAGTTTGATCCAAAAGATTTGCAGGTTCTTTTCTACTAAAGATCTATCAATTTTCTCTCCGCAACTATTTACCAAACTTCTCACTATGCAACTATTATTATTATTTCCAAACTTAATCATCTGCTAGATTAATCTGTCTCACTCGCTAGCTCTACCAACAATTCCCCTAACTTCTTTTTCCAGAGATCCAATATTTTCAAACACATCGGAGCAAACAATCTTTGTTATACCTCCTATTCTTTTTTTTTATTATTATTATTAATTCCTTCAACTCCCTTTAACAGTTTAAAAATAAAATTTTACTTATTTTTATTAAACTGCTATGTTACAGGGCATCACCATCAAAGATACCATTTATTGTTGACAGTATGTTTTAATTATTGTGTTGAGAGATATACACACAAAATTATTAGTTTATTACATCCTGTCATTATTTTATAGCTACGTAGACCACTTTAAATTCAATTAAACTATTTTAGTCGTTTTGCAGCATTTAAGTAAGCTTACCTAGAATGGGATTAATTCCACCCACCTTATTTCGTATTATTTTGCCGGTTCAATTAATTCAGCATTCACTATTAAGCATTTAGTAATTTTCTTAATCATTTAAAAGTATTTCAAGAGGATTTGAATGAATTTTGGCTTTAGTAGATTGTTATGTAAGAATTTGACAATCCTAGTTTGCTTCGTACCCCTTTTCGGTATAGTGCACGAGTTCTAGAAAATTGGATTGGTTTTTAGGTTTGCCGCTGTGCTCGTAAATATGCAGAGTACTAGTGAGCCGAGAAACGAAGTGCAGTATCACATCATGGTGTAGGTATTAGTCTATTGGTCAGTTTAATGTCTGGGGAAAAGGTCAGTATTCATTATGTAATCAGTGCAGCGATCGACAGAATGCTTACCCGGCATCAAGTTCAATATTAGTTAACATTAAATATTAATAGGCAGAGTATTTGATAGTTAAAACCACGTTAATACCTCATAAATTGCAGTACTGTTATTATTTTCTATTCTTATAGTAAAATCTAAAACTGCAGTTGATTTAAAGGAAATCATAATGGACTCGATTTTGAGTCTCCCTCTGCTGTATTTGAGAAAGTTGACTTTGAAATCTCTTCGTAACTCAATTTGTTTGTTATTTGCAACGTAGTAGCAATGTTGTGATTTATATGAACAGACTGCAATATCCAGAGGGTGCTCTGTAGATTGGCCGTGTAAGTCTGAGGAATCAAATGAGCTGCTCTTTACTGTATTCCAGTTTTCCAGTTTTGTAACATTGCTTTCGAAATGTTGTTCTATACAGTACTAGCTTACAACTTCAACTCACTGTCTCCATTTTACATCTACAACAATAAAGCTTAGTTCATTCTTCGGTATGGAGGGTTGAGCAATTCCTGAATTCAAAGAAACATAAAACATTTATATCGAACTTCTTCGAATTTTAAATCCCTTCTAGGTGTAAGCAAATTTCATCGATTTAACTAAAAATTTCTCTTTCTTTCTGATGTAGAATAGTGGTCTGAAAACTTTGATTTAACGATTTAGAGTAGTTTATCGTATCATAATATACCAGTATGTGAGTTACAATGTCTCATTAAGATAAGCTTCATTTATGACCAAGAAATTCTGATTACCAAACCGTTTATCGTTTATTCTACTTACTTACTTCTCCATACACCTACTTTATATATCAACATTGAAGCTATATCACAGAAGAAACAAGAAAAAGATTTTTGGTTTCTCCACAAAAACAGACTGTAACAACAGACATGGATTCCATTTTTCTAGTAAATTTTTTTGATTAGCAAAAGTAATTGTTTCGATAATTTGGGGATAATACAGGTTGCATTTGCATTCCAAAGGATCCTAAGAAACTTTCCGCTCGTAGACAAAATATAGTGAGATTCACAGAGGAACTAAAATTAAAGAAGGTTTGAACTGAAGCCCAGGGCATTCAATACTGATGTAGGGACAATGTCGACTGACTCCAATATTTAAATTGGAATGAAAATTAACCACAATAATATCCCAAAAGTGCAGATTAATCACATTATTTGCTAGCTAGTTGACTCTGTAATAATTAAAATAAGAAATTCTTTGTAATAGACTATTTAAGTAAATAATTTCTAATCTGTGATTTATTTCTGCGATTCTTTGCTTAATTTTACTTTTTACATTATGTCATTTTGTTGAAGTTAAGTAGCATATTTTATTTTTCATTTGACAGAATTATTGCTTCATTGTCACTGCTTGGTATATTAAAAGGAATTTTTCTAGGAATTAAATATACTGAGTGGCTGAATTTCCTAAAAGGAGTATCTGTGTTTTCCGTGTCTTTTGTATTTATGGATACTTAATTTACTGAAAAGTTTATTACAAAGAAGTTTCTGCAATTACATTCTCTTTAAAGGTTATAATTTTTTTATTTCTTTTTTTTTATTTATTCCTATTAATACAGTCAGAGGGAATCCAGATTAGTTCTCGTTGGATGGTCCTGAAGTTTCATTACAGTATGAACTTTCTCTCACTGTCACAAGTATATGCTATAATTGTTTTATTTATCAGTAGGTGTTAACCTGAACTTGGTTCGCGTGAATTGTTATTGTACAGGCCTCGCTCTTAAACTAACATCGTCAAGACCTACGTGATCCACGGACCTTATGACTTACTTAACTTAAATTGTTTTTGTAAGAATAGTCTCCAAAACAGAATTGTAACCCAATTCCTCTGAATATAGTATCCACTGTAATACAAAATTCTACAAATCAGCCGTAATACATCTCCGAGGAAAAGGTGCTATTGACTCACGATCTATAGATTATCGTGTTTTAAACTGTGGGCAAGGTTTTAGTATCATTTTTGTATGTGGCCGTTTCATTTAGACTCATTATCATGTAACTGTTACAATGATATTGTTGTTAACATTATTAATGTACTTGAATTTTATTTTTATATTCTTCCCACTGTATGATTTGTAGATAAGGTATTGCACTCTCGGAAAAGTTCACTTCCAAGTATTCAATGGATCTTCACTATTTAGAAAATCCTGTCTATATCTATAAACGATCAATTCTTATCGGTTCCACCCTTTATTTTGCCCAACCCATAGAGCAAGCAGGATTCCGCAGCAGCTTTAGCACAATCGACCACAATCTCGCCCTGAAAGAACTAATTAGCCATGTAAACGAATACCAGATGCCTCTTGTGTAGCATTTGTAGATTCTGAAAGGAATTTGATTCAATAAGTCACAAGGCTGTCCTGCAAGCCTTAACTGAACATGGTGTGGATACAGTTTATATTAGAGTGCTCCAAAAGATCTATGTCCCCCTCCTCAGCCTTTGTCAATGTTAGAAAACCAACCACGAGTTCCGTATCGAAAGAGGTGTTGAGCAAGGTGATCCCATCTCTCCAAAATTATTTTCAGCTGTCTTGGAGATGCTTAAAGACTCTAGACTTACCGAGTCTGATAGATGAGTGGTAACGTTCGGGTCTGGCATTCGGGAGGACTTGGGTTCAAATTCCCTTCCGGCGATCCAGATTCAGACTCGAGGCGAATGCCGGAATAGATCCGTGAAGGGAGGCCATAGTCGAATTCATTTCCGTTACTTGTCCTCTATCCTCTGCCGGCGCTAATTATCTCGAAATAGGTAAGACGTAAACAATGAAACCCAAAAAACATTACTTTCATGAACTTCCCATACTGGTATCACTCAAAAACTGAGATACTATATATGTTGTTAAATGCTCTAAGCCAGCGTTTCCCAACCTATGGATCGCGACCCACTGGTGGGTCGCGGCGGGTGTTTTATGGGTCGCAGAACAATCGACGTTTTTGCCCCAAAAATATATCTTTTATTTCATCTATTTAAAAAATATAACACAATATTTTACAAGTGCAGTAATCATGAAAGCTATTAGCTTAAATTAAAACAGTAAGCCGATATTATGCAATAACCACGTTGTGAGATACAGCAGCGGCACTAATCGCGCAATCCTTATGGCAACCCCTGAACACCTCCTCTCCCGCCCCGCTCTAAGGTGGAGATGTGCGACTTGTGCGTGCATACCACCGGCAGTTTTACTTCTCGGATTGTCATTTTCTTGTTCATGCTTGAATCGAAACCAAAGTCTTTGATGCAAACAGTCTTTCTCTGCTTGTGAGAGTGAGTTGTTATTTGCGTGTTGTTTTGATTCAGAGTAGATTTAATGTGATTACTTAAAGTTTGTCGAGGACTGGATCGTGCCGTAAAAGAGAGTATCCAACCAAGTATTTGTAATTACAGTGCAGGCAGCAAGAAAAAGACGTATCTGCGAAAGTATAATCAGAATTATTTGAAATACAGATTTGTGTTTTCGGGTACTGAAGAGGAGCCAATACCTCAGTGCGTGATTTGTTGCGAAAATTTGTCCAATGAAAACTTGAAGCCATCAAAACTTGCAAGGCATTTGTCAACCAAGCATCCTGACTACACAGATAAGCCTCTTAAACTCTTTCAAAATAAAAAAAGACATTATCTTTCGACTAAATCTACAATGAAAAAGTCAGTGTGAGTCGAACAAACAGTTTACCATAAAGTCTAACCAATTATCCTTGTTAATAGCAAAGCAGGAAAATGCGACTGATGTGTGAAGTTGTATCTATACCTACAAATCCCATTTTAGTGGTTGACTGGTAAGTTTACGATTGTGTTTTCCGGCTCCAAGTCTTCAATATTTTCTTACATTTGGGTGAAGTAAAACACATTGATAAACCTACCAATTAACCACTAAAATCGGGTCTGCCGGTGGTTTCCACTAAAAAGCGACTTGGCAGACCAATTGCATTTTAGTATGCTGCTCGAGTTACTTCTAATCATGGAATTTCAGCAGTCATGGTCTGTGCAATCGCATCCCGGTCTATGATATGTTTGTTGTTTTATGTATTAGCAGTTCTTGTTTTTGTTGATAGTACATCCTTTGTACGAAAATTTGCCTTTTCGTAGGATAGGATAGGCAATAGCGTATCGAGATCATAGAGTAGTTCCCATTCTGATATTAGATAGACTCTCATATTAGTTGGGTCGCGAAAAATTGTTTTTATTTAAAAGTGGGTCGTGTACCAATAAAGGTTGGGAACCGCTGCTCTAAGCTATTCCAGAGAGCTATTTAAAACCCGGCATCGAAACATTTCGTAGTTTCTGTATTATATTGAATGTGAATGGAAAGAAAACGAACAGTTTTAATCGTTATAATCTCTGCTAGGAAGCGATTAAATACTAAATATTTCCGAGAAAATCCCATAGGAATACCTCTGCATTTTATTGGTTTTACAGGGAGTATTACATATTCTCGTATTTATATTTGGATCTCGTATTTCTCTTTACATCTTCTCAGAACGTCTCGTACTTCTATTTACTGTTCTTGTATTTTTATTATTTTACCTTGTCGTCTTAGTGAAAATATCTACTTAATTATTTATTGTAGCTTCTTCTAAAGTTTTATTTCCTTTGCTATGAGAAAATAAGAAACACAATTTCCGTTCCACATCATCCAGCTTCACCAAATAAATAATAATCTAATGTGAATTAATTCCCTTTTTATTATAATTCTATAACATCCTTAATCATCTGAATATGTACAGGTTCTTTTCCACAGTAACTCTAAAATTCAAAGCGAACACGACACGGCCTTCACCAAGCTTGTCTAGTCTTGATCTATCCTCTTCTGTTTTTATGAACGCTTCCTTAGTTACCCATTTCACAGAGTAATTATTATGGTAGCCTGTTATACTACAATATCAATGCATTAGTTTGTAAAATTTGCAACAAATTATTATCACAGACCGAGGTGTCCATTGTTTAATTTTAATGTTTGATGCCATATCTGTTTTTTAACGTATCACTCTTATCTATCTTATAACTGATCAAAAGCTACTATTAATAGTAGCAGGATAGTTCACAACTGAGGGATTTACGCAATCACGCCCACCATCCAACGTCAACGATTTCCAAGAATGCTTTTGACGGATATCAGAGGCAAATACTGCAAGATTACATTTATTGCATGTTTAGATAAGACTATCCAATCAGAAAGCAATATCAGTCTTACTCTGTTCAGTTTCTCAACTGCTCATTGGGCAGGAGATATAACCACTTCAAAGACGTGGAAATGAGGCTATACTGGGAGTGGTCACAGATTAGAAGCAATGTGCTTTAGATACTTGACACAAATATGGTATATCTAACGGGTTTTTCCTAGAACGATCTTTAAGTGGAGCCAGTTACAATATCACGTGGTGTTTTGATCGGTTTTAATCCAAGACCTTTACTTGGTAAATAATTCAACCAAAGGTTCGGGAACACAAAAAGCTACGTTTATTATAAAAATCACAAATTTGGGCATTATCTTCGTTGAATGTTTATGGTCTTAATACCCATTGCCTCTTTGGAAACAATTTTCTGTTTTATTACTATCATTTATTGGGAGTTGTTTAGTTCCCGTCAACACCTACTGGGTCATTTCGGACTACCTTTGCTGATTGTAAGATACAGTAATTTCTTGTCATTCATCTGCCAAGAATGTAAGATTGATTCTAAGTTGTTTTGTTGGTTACATGGTGGAATTTTGATCCAGAAAATCCAAACAATAGCAGAATTCGAATAGCTGGTTCTGGAAAGGTGCATGCGAAAATATTTTCTGATACTCCACTACCGTACCAAATGGACAACGCCACGTATTATGTTTGTATCTGATGAATTACAATAATAATAATAATTTCGTGGGGCATTAATGACTTTATGACATCCTTTCAAGTTCCAGAGTATTGCTCTTTGTCGTGTTGTCAAGTTAAGAACCCATAAAAACGCAAGGATTATAATCGGAGGCTGCTTGATACCCGGTAGGATACCTTACTACTCACTCCAGCACTTTCACTTGTATAACTGGCGTGGTGATTGCAATCATGTTATTTTTCTAGACGAATGTTGCCATAAATTAATCTGCAATGATGGATGAAAGCTCATTATGAGATATCATAATGAATAAAATCTTCATAATAGAAAAGTTTTGTCATACATTTTTCATAGTACAGATTGGAGCGTTAAAGAGGCCAAAATATCATGTGTGTTGTGTAATGCACCATTTGGTATAACTCTCTTAATCCCTACATCTGAGAAGTTATAAATGTAGAACTCATACCTTTACTTGGATTGCTTCTGGCACTTTTTTGAAACTGAATTACAGTCGGTCTATTGTTTCTAGATACTTTCAAGCCTTTTTCAGAGCATGACAATCCAATTTCTCTATTCTGCACGTTTGCCAGATATGTAATCTATTGAATGACTGATAGACCCCACTCGATAACCAATCCGACAAACTCCTATTGCACTCAATACCAATAAATTGTGGAGTCAAATAAAAATTCTTCAAAGCACTATCCAGAAGCTTTTAGCTTCAAATGCAGCTATTACGACTAGTGTAGATTATCCAAGATACTGATTCTTTAAGGTAATAATTTATTCACTTGTTTTCTAGCAATCATGAAAATTATTTTTAATATTACTCTCACGATTCTTTTGTAGTGTTGTAGTTTTCGCAGGCATAATCAGGTATTTTTAAGTAACTTACAAGTGCACGGTGGATAGAAACAAACATGCTACTAGGTAAAATTGGAACGATGCTAAGTTGAATATTCACTAGTGTTTCTGTATTCTTGAAACGTCATTTAATAGCAATTAGTTTTACTATTATTATTAGTTGCTCGACTAATTTTTGTAAGAAAAATATATTTAATAAGTAGAATCCAAACTATAAAATCAAGTACGCTCTAACAGTGATACATGTGATGAGAGTGACTTTACTGACATGGTGCAAATGCTGAGTTCTGTGGAACGTGGATCACCTGTCAAACATGTGGAAAGTCCGCTCGTAATAAGTGTGCTGGCTTATACGATAATTTTGAGTAGATTCATGAGAGGATGCCTTGAAATCAGAAACTGTACACCTGCATGATGTGATTTTCGGGAAAGATTATTAGACCTACACAAGACAATTATTCGTCCACGCGGAATTTGAGATTTGTGCTGTAGACTATCAAAGAAATGTTGAATGGGTAGGAAAATGCAGAGGGAGCAGCCTTGTTTATTCCTCTTTTTTGTATATATATATATATATATATATATATGTGTGTGTGTGTGTGTTATCAGTCTGCTAAGATTTTTCTAGATGCACACACATAGGCAGCTATCGTTAAAATCCGTTCATTACTCTTTACGTGAAGCGCGCAAGAAAAGACAAAAATTTCAGAATTCACGGATTTGACTCTCACCGTCGTGATTTGTGTAACTTATTGGTATAAAATGAATCCAGACAGAATAAACTGATACTGCGCAAGGTGATAAATTATGTACACACCATTGTGAGATTAGAACTCGATAAGGTATTGATATTTTTCCTGATTTACTAGACATCATTTTCAAAAATCCCTTCTCATACAATAAATGCAGATGGTTTCTAAATTATTCTGTAATAATTTGAGTATCATGTAAAACAGCGTGGTGACGAAATCCACAGAACTCTTTGTATTTCGGTCACGTACAGAAATGTTCTGTTGTGTGCCGGTAGTTCGTAGCTAAGTTTTGCTAGCCAAATTGATTTAAAACATTAAATTATATTTTTCCAGTGTGAGTATTATTAAATTTTATTCACTGGTCAGCCTGTAAATTGTAATTTAGTGCGACTGTTTATATTTCCAATGCTACACCCAATTTCGAGTTTGTTACTGGTCTTGAAATATGTTAAATTTCTTTAGACATATCATTTTTGCCGTTTACAGAAGGTTATAATGTTGCAGTGAAGTGTACTGCTGGATTTGTTCTAAAGTTCAATTTTCATCCACTTCCATACTTCCGAATTGTTTTAAATTATGCACACATATTAAGAATCGGTGACAACATAATAATCTCAGAGCAACTTCCTGCTATTCTCATTACTTTGACAGTAGCAATAGAAAAATTGTTGAATGTGATGGAATCTTGCAACTGAATTTTAACCCACTTGCAGATGTCCGAATTGTTTGAAAGTTTACACATGTATTCAGAAGCGATGATAATACAATAATTCCGTATCTATGTACTGGTATTCTCATTACTTAGACAGTAACAATAGAAAAGTGGTTAAATGCAATGAAATATTTCATTTCAATTTTCACTCACCTCCTTACGTCCTAATTGATTGAAATCAGTGGCAATTCAATAATTTAATACCTATGTCCTGAAATTCCCATCATGAACTAAAAAGTTAAAAATAAAATTATAGTTTAAAAAACTAAAATACACGCTTCCGTAGTAATGTGAACTAAAAAGTTAAAAATAATCTTTAAATATAAAAATTTTGTTCAACAGCGTTAGGATGTCCCCCAATTCGTTATAAATTTTTTGAATAAGCTTAAAATAATAAATACTCACTGATCAAAAAATAAACTTTAATGTAGAAAAAGCTTGGGGTGCTCTCTATACATTCGTAATGACTCTACATTTAGGAACAGCTAGCGATAAAATAATTTAATTGATATCTAGCACACCACACATTTTTACATTAAAGTTTGTTTTTTGATCAGTGAGTATTTATTATCTTAAGCTTATTCAACAATGTTATACTGAATTGTGGGGCATCCTAACGCTGTTGAACAAAAATTTTATATTTAAAGATTATTTTTAACCTTTTAGTTCACATTACTACAGAAGCGGGTATTATATTTTTTTAAACTATAAGTTTGCTTTATTTTTTGCTTATGGTTTGACGCCTCGTCGACGTCGAGGTAATTAGAGACGGGAAACGACTTGGTCCGACGAACGGGAAAAAATTCAACCATGGACTTTTGAAGGACCCATCCCGACACTTGCCTGGAGTGATTTGGAAAAAAGTATGGAAAACCCAAATCTGGATGGCCGGACAGGGTTTCGAACTCGCGTCCTCCCGAATGCGAGGCCAAAGCAGTACTACTCACCAACCACGCTCGGTCAGTCACACCGGCGGGTCTTAAGTCTTTTCTTTACTTACATAATTTTTAGGTTAAATACAATTGTGTAGTGCAGTTAATATATCCAGTGCGCAAGATTAATTTCAGTCAATTTTTCTTAAATCGATTTTGCTAACTGGTATTTTGTAACTGTTTATAATAATTAGCGCAAAGTGTGGTGGTAGGCGCAGAATAGTGAGAAAGATAATTTTTATGTGAAATATGCAAGAAGTGGTTTCTTTGAAGTACCAGTACCCGAGTGAAACAGGGAGGTTGAGGAGGCTCACGCATAGTTTTCCAAAAATTGAAGTTGGATAGAGATTAGAAGGAAAAGCGGAATTTCAAGATGCCATGAAAGAGTTGCAAAGGGAGAAAAATAGAAACAGACTACTTACTTTTCTGTTGATTGTGCGAGAAATAAATTTGTCCTATTGCCTAAGTTAGAAAGGCATGTGCTTTCTCGCTCATTTGCTGCAACAACGTCATAACTAAAAAAAAAAAACATAAATTTTGAGATAATACTACAGAGACAATCCTAACAACGTGACTTTTAACCTCGTATACATCTCCTGAAAAATTTTGAGTTTTGAGTTATGACGTTGTTGCAGCAAATGAGCGTTCTGTACTTGTAGACCTAGTCGTAGAGGGAAAAAGCAGCAGACTTACAGGAAAAAATTTTTGTTTTTTATTTTTAAAATCGGCATTATAGCCATTAGTCTTTTATTCCGCCATTGTGTATATAGAATCTTCAAGTATTATTCACGAGCACAAGTGAAAGGACGACACATGACCGGACACAACTCTTAATTAAAACCGCCCATGCCCTAGGTCGGACTCGAAGCCAGCTCGTTTTTCCACGCTACCGGCACCGGCAGGAAAAATATTACAGGTTCATTTTGTAGGCAAGGTAAAGGAAAAAGAGAATAATTCTTCTGGGGAATAGGCGATATGTGTACCTACCGGTGCAGGAAACATTAATCCTCCTCTCATTTTGGTGGTAGAGAGTCTTTACAGATGAAAACATTATTACTTTGAGAGGATCAGAAAACAGGCTGGACAGAATTGTATTAGATGTGACAAGACGAATCTACGTATAATAAAAGCACTGTGCCATGAACATGTCTATCTCGTGTAAGTTTGAGACTCTATGCAGGACCAAAGTTGAATTCTGCAGCTAGAGGTGTGAACGTGGAGTTAGAAAGGCTTCTTCTGTTTGGCATCGGATTAATACCGGTGGATGCTAATGATATGTTTTTTTTCCCTTCTACATATACCTTACATCGGAAGATTATAAAGATTTTTCTGCAAGAAAATTAAGATGCAACCACCCATGAAATGATTTCTATGGTAAAATGGTATTAGCGCATCGCCTTTTTTTAGATCGGAGTCTTTAAGCAGAAATTATTTTACAGAAGTTACAAGTAAACATTGTTTATGAATTAATGTGCTATATCATAATAACGGAGGCTTAAAGATAGTTGAATGACTTGCTTATCAACATTACTGACTTTAATTTCGTCAACAAAAGTGATTTTCGGTGGCTGTCCGCGCACAACATAACCTAAGAAAATAGTTAGGCCTATATTTTAATGTAGACAGCTATAATTTTGCTTCTAAACAGTCCAGTACTGACTTAGAGAAAGGGAAAGTTGTTACGCCAGCAATGGTTTCAATTTTAATTGCAAGAATATTTTCTAGTGCAATTTTCTCTAAACAACATATCCCATAAAATGTGGAAATTAGCTAGCCCATGCACAATAAACAGAGGGAGTTAATTTTCCCATCAGCAGTAAGAACAGCAGTTACCAAACAATCGATAGGCCCAATATTTTCCTAGACATCTCAAGCTTTTGCCACACAATCAAGCCAATTTTAAATCGTCTTTTAACCAAGACTTCTAATTACCATCAACATCGTAAAACATCGTATAAAATAGTGATAAGAATAACGATTTTGAATTACAACAGATAATAAATCCATTGTTAATTTTAGATGTTTCCTGTACACCACAAATTGTAACCAGATATAAAGATGCAAAGTCTGAAGGTAAAATATAACATTTTCAGCAACATTGTCTTGGATTATTTCGATAGTAGTTTCCCCTAGAAATGGTATCAGGCTGCTAAACGAGAACAAAAAGCGTGGTTAACTGTGGTCGTTAGAACAGCTTGCAGTTCTAAAAGAAAATTGTATATTCCCGCAGAAACAGCTCTTTCATTATAAGCAGTATTATAAAGTATTCAAAAAAGTGATTAAGGACTCAAAAAATGTGTGCCACAGGGAAAACATACATCACTGAAAAACAATAGGATTATTATGAAAAACTAGAGAGGCAAAATAATCGACTCATTAAAGATATATTTTATCAAACCAATTTTGGTACGATCCAATCGCTTAAAAAGTTAATATTGTCAATACGCATTTTTTATCTATTGTGCATAACTTCACCCCCAAATGCTAAGGTATTGATTTTATTCAGACAGGATGATCCATTTGCTACCTTGAGATTTCCAGAAAATTAATTAAAAGCTGTCCTTGACCATTAATCAAGATACTTAGTTATCTGTTTAATATATCTGATCTTCACAATGCCTTACCATATAGGCTAAGCGTGTGTAGTTAAACCGCTCTACAAAAAGGAGATAAATCTGTTTAACCAAATTTTTGAAAAGCTGTGTACAAAAAAGTTTATCAGCACCTAGCAAATGAAAATATTTTAATAAAATGCTAAATCTGCTGTCAGAAAGGTCATGCAACAGCTCAAAATATATTTGCATCACGTAAAATATTTAAGAAGGAATAAATTATTGTCTACAGAAATATTTTGACATTTTTCTATGGTTATTATAGTGATAATGAAATTCTCATACGAAAATTAAAGCAGTTCACATTATTAATAGGGATTCATTAAACGAATTTTAACTTGTGGTTCTATTTTGGTCACTCTATTGTTTTGATCTATCTGAATTTCACAGCTTCTGACACTGCTGAAAACTAATAATTTGCAGATGACACAAATATAGTAATTAAAAACGCTTCTCACTTCCCTACCAAACATATTGCATGCGTTGATAGTACTAATAATTTGTTTACGGTTAATGACTTGTCCTTAAATTTTGATAAAACTTATTGTATACAATTCATAACATCACATGGATATTAGCATAAAGAGATAAAATGTTTGACGCAATCAGTTCTAGAGGTATAGACTACATTAAAATATCTAGGTCTGAATGTTAATCATTATTTAAATTGAAACTTCCTGCAAAGAGGAGTTTAAGGAATTTTAACATTGGTGTCATAGTGAATATATATACTTTAATATCCTTCGCCAATAATTCTGGGTTTTTCTTTAACTGGTAGTAAAATTTTCATTTAAAGCACTAGAGGTAAATATACGAGAAATACGAGTCATTAACATTAAAAAAAAGGGAAATAGACATTTAGAAATATAGATCTTTAAGAATCTCCAACACATTTTTAATGTCAGACGAGAGAGATTAAATTCAGAAAAAATCTAAACAACTTTTTAGCTGACAGTTCCGTTCATTCCATACAAATGTTTTCCAAGTTTTCTGTACACTAAGATTTTTGGTAGATACATTTTTTTTCTTGGGCTTTACGCCTCGTCGACAGCGAGGTCATTACAGACGGGATGGGATTGGGGCAAGGAATGGGAAGGAATTCGGCCATGGCCTTTTTGAAGGAAGCATCCCGGCATTCGCCTGTAGTGATCTGGGGAAACCATTTAGTAGATACATCTATTTTCATACGTAAATAAAAAAAAAATTGTAAGTCAACTTCATTCCAATGCGTCTCTCACACTGGGATTAATGAAAAATGACTTAACAGTAATTCTAATTGTCATATAAACACCAATCAGTTATCATGCAGCACCTGTTTGGTTATTAAGTCCCAGATTTTTTCAGCGGGCGATAAATTTGCCACGGAAGAGGTAGATCTGTCAAAACACTAGAATTGACAATTGCGAGTTACTCTTGCGCTCTGATGGCTCACTTCACAATTGTGTATTAATTGAATTCTCTGAAATGAAAAATATTGTAAACCCTTTATTTTAAAAAAAAGCAATAACTCATTTTTAAATGAAATTCATTACAGGTTTTGCAACATTGTCTTTCAAATGGTATATGTAAACCAAACACGCGAAAAATTCCGTTGGAAGCATAGTAAATTCATTAATATACTAACAAAAATTATCAAGTAAATAGTTTAGTTTTCTTTTGAATTGTATTGAGGAACAATGTAAAATTTTATATTTACTGGTAAGTTGTAAAACTGTTTATCTGAAAAATATTTCTGTTCGCGTGTAGATTCTAGCCGCCGTTTAGATACTATTTTCAACAGAAAAAGTTCTTGGCTACAAAAGAGTTTAATGTTAGACAGCTATCAAGATTCCTATGTATATATTTGCACAAAATATTCTAATGGCTCCTGTGGCTTGAATATTATTATCGTGAGAAAAGAGCCTCTGAGATTATTCTATCTGTGACTCAACTTTTGGCGGATGGACTCATCCCGTTGGGACGTTTCCTGTTTTTGCATGCTGCGTGATAAAACAAGCGGTCACATGTCTAGTAATTTACAACACTATTAAAGTTGATCAGTCCACCACTACAATCGAAATAGAAATAAATATTGCGCCATACTTCTCAAGTTCTTGAAGATGACGTCTTCCTTACGGGTCTGAATGCATAATTTCAGAATATTCAAAAAATGTCCACACTTATAATTAGAGATTCAGGCATTAAAAAGAGATACTGTTGTGCGTTATTCGCCAGTGTATCTCCTCTTCGAATAGGAAAACACTAAAATAAAAAAAGCTGTTCAGCACTTTCATTTCAATATATCGAACTCTCATGCCTGTTAATGAGTTACATATTTTCGTAAATAGAAGTACAGAATCTACCTTTTATCAATGAAGGATTTACGACTCGTCGACGTCGAGATCATCAGAGCCGTGAGAGGAAAAGTTAGCAAGGAGGAGGAAGGAATTCCGTTACGTCTTATTGAAGTACCAATACCGACATTGACCTGGAGTGATTTCTGGAAACCAAGGAAAACTGAAATCTGGACAGCCGGACTAGTGATCGAACCCGCATCCTTCCGAACTCCAAGCCCAAACTTTAACCGCTCACCCAATATGCGCGGTTCAAAAGTCAGGCTGAAAATAATTGTTAGATAGTCCTTGTTTCAATAATGGAATATCGTAATGTTTACCTGTTGTTTGTGTTAAAACGCTCACAAGGATCCTCGGGATTCGGTATGGAAGCGAATTAACTACGTTTGTTTTTCAGAGTCGCATTGAATATCAACCCATGACAAAATAAGGTGTTATCTACGAGGGTGGTTGAAATACAAACTGCAACTTCAGTTTAGACCATACTACCAGAAACAAATACATTCTGAAATCATTAAGGTGAGTAATGGTATGTCTCATCAAAATTCCGATGTCCATTTTCTTTGCCACTAACCGTAATCCACGTGTGCTGACAAGTCTAAAAAAATTAGTTTAAAAAATGCGAAAAATCCGGTTCCCTCAAGACGACTACAGGAAAAAGGAGTGACGAGATCTGCAAATGTAATATACCCACTCAATAATGTGTAATCTTTGTAACATTTGAATTCTGTCATTCACGATAAGTGATCCCAGTCACATGAGCACAATGTTTCAATTATTTGATTCGTAGGAGATCAGCGGATATTTTAAAATATTTTGATAATTTGGAGCAAACACGAGAATTTTAAAAATTCTTTTCGCAAAAATCAGGGTTTTATCTATTTATTTAAGTCTTGAATTTGACGGAACGAAAGTTTCTGAAAATAAAATCTTCAATTTGAACCTGCAGCAAGAAAAGAGCTACACATACTGAATGTCTAGTTACCCAACATGTTGTTTGCTGCAGGAACTTGCGGTATGCACTGCGACCGCAGCTAAAACTAACCTAGTCTTTAGTCTCCCTAAACTGGTGATAATATACATTTCCTTCCAAATATACCTCTACACCACCGTCAGTCAACAATCCCTGACACCCTTACCTAAAAAAGAGAATCATCCCTCACCCCTTGTGCTTGTAATTGAGTGCCAGCTTGTGATCATGGTCATCTTTTCCCTTCCATGCACTAAATTTCATACCTACTGCAATATCTTTCCATGCCTCATCGCCAGTATACGCCCTGTACACTCTCATCACCCTCCTCATCCTCCTCCTGTCTTGCAATGAATCCCATTCCAGCTCCTTTTGAGAGGCATAGTTCCTTGCTCTAACCAAAGACAGCTTAACTAACATCAATAGGCTTACTGGTACCTGGAACTTCTACGAGATGAGATTAGAGTTGTTTCCGAAATACCAAAGAATTGTTCTTTTTTTTAGTAAAATCATGTTACAAACCTGAAAATCAAAACATAATCTAAATATGAAATTTCATCCAAATCACCAGAGCCATTTCCAAGATCGTCTGGTTTAGCATCTCATAAATTACTTTTAAAGAAAAATGCTATTTTTTTTCTTATGGCTTTATGGCTCGTCGACGACATTAATGCGGCAAAGAACTGGGTACAAGGAACATGGCCTTTTGAAGGGAGCATCCTGGCATTTGCCTGGAGTGATTTGGTCAAACCATGGAAAACCCATATCTGAATGCCCGGGCGTTATTACGTTACGTACAAATTTTATGCTAATCAGGGACTAATTAATGGTACAAGATCTGTGTTAATTCGCTAAGACGAGTACATCATAAGTGCTAAATACATTCACTCCGATTAAATTATACTCATACCTCGCATTAATCTCACTGCTTCTAATCAACCATGCCTTTCCAAATGGTAAGAAAACAATTCCCAATAGAAGTAACCTTCGTTATGAAAATTAATAAATCACAATGTCAGACGTTTCAAAAGGCAAGATTGTATTTATGAGAATCTGTTTTTTTCCTATGGACATGCGTGCGTGGTTTTTACACGAGTTTAGATCCATTAATATGTATTTTTGTGTTAAAGACACATGCGGTAAAAAGTCAACGATGATCAAGTTTTAACTGCGAATATTGTTTTCAAAGTTTTGTAAAGTAAAGAAGATTGAAAAAAAGGACATCTGATAAAGCCAATATTTTTTAAAAAATGTTTTACAGTTAAACATGTAGTATTTAACGATAACGACTTTTTACAGTAAAAGTGATATTTATTACAACTTTTCAAAATAAAACAACGTTCATCAATAAATACTTGCATTTACTTATTTCCACATTTTTATATTCCCATTCGGTGACTGCCCACGAAATGTTCGCACTGGTCAGCTAGCGTACAAAAATTATTCGTTTAAAGATATGAGTTCCTTGCTGTAATCAAAAGAACTAACATTAGTCGGCGTGTTGGTACCTGAAACGTCTACGAGATGACGTTAGGGCAGTTTCCGAGATACCAAATACAAAAATTGCTGATCTATTTAGGTAAACCTAAAAATTATTTAAATATGAAATTTCATCCAAATCATTTGAATCGTTTCCGAGTTCCCAAATATATATATTTCTCGTTTAAAGATATAAAGTAAGTTCAGCAGAATTTCAACCAGTAATTACGAAATTTCACGAAAATTCCATGATATTTATTTCATACTCATACGAAAAGATTCAACCTCCTTACAACAGTCAGTATATATAATCATTGTTACATAATACTTTTATCTATATTACTTCATAAATTTTATAAAATTGTGGTTGTACATGAAAGTTGTTTCGAAAAGAGTAGCAGTAATGCATACTGCTGATGACAGAGATGCGTGTTGAGTTTATATCTCTCTGTCATTCACCAGAATTTAACGAAACTGAACATAGTGATAGCTTACGTCATAGCGAAGTTTTTTTTCCATAGCTACTTTTACTATATAAAATGGCACTCAGCCTCGTAGCCATTCTGCCAGCACTCCTCATTGTATTTTTATATGATCATCATGTATATATTCATGTGTCTTCCAGTATTTATCAGGTTAGTCAGGTGTGGGACACACCTACACTAAATACTCATACCCCGGTCGGACTCGATCCGGCGGCTTCGCCTCATGGAGTAAACATTTTAGCCCCTACGCTACCGAAATCCTCTGCACTACATTAATAACATCTCATGGCATCATCTCGTAATGAAATTTATTTGTTTGCAAGCTGATTCAGCAAACTGCGTTTCTGGATATTCATCTTTAAGAGGACATAGTCGGCTTCATCATGATTTAAATCCTGGTGAACCAATCTGAGATGTGTTAAACGCTCGTAAAGAGATGAAAAGAGACAATACTAAAAGAATAAATAAAAAGTCTGATGGGTAATTTGTAATCACTATAATTTACTAATGAAATTTCAAAATAAAGAGAAATCTAATTTTAAAAATGCTACTAACCCGATTTTTGGTAAGGGGCCATCCACAAATTACGTCACACGAATTTCATGATTTTTGGACCCCTCCCTCCCCCCATGTCACAGGTTGTCACATTTGTGGGACCTCCCCCCCGGGTGTGACGTCACATACTTTGTAATTTTAAATTGATAAATTAAAACAGCACTTCCAAAATGATTTCTGTATTTCTAGTTTAAAAAAATCATATCAACAATAAATCAAACATTTAAGAAAATATAAAAACAACATAAAAATTGAATTAATGATACAAAATTGAGTCCTCATGAGTTCATTGATTTTGAACCCATTCCTTGATACTGTTTGTTATTGGCATAATAGTCATTTCATTCTCAGTTTCGATAGTGTTAGGAACATTCGATGTGTCAACATTATCTTCATCTTCCGCCACGAGCCAAAAAGTGATACAAATTAAGCATGTAATGTCACAAAGTTTATGACACGTCCCCCCCCCCTTGTCACACATTGTTGACCCCCTCCCCCCTCAAGGTGTGACGTAATTTATGGATGGCTCCTAATCGCACGGTTAAACTTAAGCAATTTAATAAATTTTCTTGCTGCTGGTGATTTAAAAGTAGCCGCAGAGGTGCTTACTGTTTAATTTGCCTAATTGCTGCAGACCCCCGGCGACACGTGCGCTTAACCTCCCGTGTTTGCTGTAACTTAAAGCTTCGTAGAATAAATCGCGGGGGACCAAACTGAACGAAACGTACAGAAAACACACAACATACATCTGCTAACTTACTGATTCAGTTTTTGTGCACTGAGTTTAATCACCCAGTAAATAATCGTGCTAAGACTTATTCGCTGAAGCAGACAATAAGAGATGCGAGAGACATATAGCGGAATCTCCAGGTTCACGTTCAGATGTTGGAGAATAGGCACGAAAGGAACTATACAACATGATGGAAACCATAATTTATGCTCTACAGTAGAATTAATTAAGCGTGCATATGCCAGCCGCGCCTCGAGCACTTAGTGTTCCGTACTTCGTGATCGAACGCATATGTTAGGTCAGATCGCAGTCACTTGGCACCAAAATCAATGCATTTTCATGTCAAAGAAAGGCCGCCACGCCGCGCTACTAATACTATAGTTCAGTTACGGTAAAATTCAGCTACTTAAATGAATCCTGTCAATCGCTTCTAATATTGACAAGATTCAGAAACAATACAAAGCAAGCAGTAAATAAATTGTTGAAGCCCGTAGTTGAGGCTGTGAATTGATTAGCTGTTAACTGTGCGCAGGGTTCTAATTCCCGGATGCAGATTTCGTTTTCCAGAGTTTCCTAAAATCACACCAGATTAATACCAGTTAATTCTAGTTCCTAGTCATCAATCCCCTCCCATTTATAATGACCTCGACTTCGACAAGTCCAAGGGGGGGGGGGGAGAGAAAAACACCAAACCTCAACCAACTAAAAGAATCAGCTGATACGTCAAAGAATAATTTTCCTGCTTTTACAACACCTTTTCCGTAGTTAAAAGAAAAGGCAACCAGCTACACGCTTGTGAACACAAATCTGCCTTACCTGGTTTGTGCAAGACGTCGCGTTGTGGAATCTGCTCACTTCCTGTGTTGTGTCAGATGGCAAGTAGAGGAAGACGCAGTCGTGATAACGCGCGCCAACCACTGGCTGAGGACGAACCAGGAAAAACGCTTCTGCGGACCATCTGTCATGCCTTCAAACCACGGAACTGGTAACCTTTTGCATTGCCCAACTGCCCTGAACAAGCCTTGGCATTAGTAAATTCATATTCTGGCACCATAACTTATTTTTTACCAAAGCCAGCTGGATAAATTGTGGCATACTTATTGCACAATGTAGCACGACTTATGAAAGGACGTAAATTCGAACCCTGGTCCAGCTAACCATACTTTAGTTTTCCTTGGTTTAGTCGAAATCATAGCATGGCAGGCTGGCTCCTATATAAATGCCAAATTGCTCTCCCAGCTGTAGTGATTTCATCATCAAAAAGCTGAAAAGCCCTTAACAATAAAAATTATTTCTCACGGTGTAGTGAAACAATCTTTCTTTCGCAGAAGATAAGCTTTTACTGCTGCCAATATAACTCCAAATTTGAATATGGCAACATAAATACTTCAGTCTTCAGACGACTTAACAGATATAAGTGTAGCTCAATTACTTCTAAGCAGGAACGATGATCAGGCAGGTTCAGAGGTGATGCTCTGTTAATAAGTAAACTGGTTTCAACTCTTCCACAGCAAAATGTAGTGCAAAATTCTTGTAATAAATCACAGCTGTCGGGTGCTACGAATAAAATGAATTACACGTAATGGAGACGAACATTTTGATGAACTTGAAATATTTGAAACAACCAAATAACTGGATTGAGACTTCCTAGAAAAATCATTATATTTTGTGATACAATGTGATCAAGGAAAACTGCTGCAATTAAATGACACAGTCGCCCTCGAACTTAGCACTGTAAATCAGCCAAATGCTATTTGTAAATATCATATAAACTTGCCGCACTTTAAAATATGTTTAAGAAAATGTTTGATACAAAGGGGTGTAAATAAATTATTAAAATATCAATGTAGTGAGATACTATACTGCAGGATCGTTATTGTATTATGTACTGTAACGATTCGCTAAGCTCCCCGTTACATATCACTTTTATTGTATATAAAGTAAAGGAATAGAATATTTTTTCCATTTCTTGGGATGTCCACTGTATGTTCGAAAGATACGCTTCAGTGAAAGGCAAGGATTTGACGCTTCAGCGAAGGGTAGTCTGGCTGGCGCCTTTTGGGCAGAATGTTAAGAGGATTAGGGATTTCTGTCGGGCAACCGGTAAACAGAATTCCTTCCTCCCGAAGGAGACATCGGCTCCCGAGGTTTGCCGAAAAAGAATTAATTAATAATTCTCCCCCCCCCCCCCCCTGGTGATACGCTACAGTACTGAATAAAACTCCAAATAACATGTTCAAAAAAATAGATATTTTTTTTCTTTTTTTTTTTTTTTTGCTGTAAATAATGACACGAATGACCTTCAAAGACGTCAGTTTTGTACTGTTTTTTGTTACTGCCCAAAGTCCCAGCAGTTGGCTCGTAAACGCTAAAGCGCGGATATTTGTCAAGATGATTAGAGTCTGATGCTGTTTCACATTGCTATCTAACCCAATGATAATGTGGACCTCACATTATGCTTCAGAACCACACCTTACACAAAGAATTAATTTTAGATGCTACAAAATTTAGACAAATTATCATGTAGAAAGTGAGTGAAATGCCCGGAATTTTCAAAGTGTTACAAGAAAATCTAAATCGCGTAAAAGTCAATGGATCGAAGAATGAAAGTACTGGACACAATTGTATGAATTTGCTAGTATATACAGTTATATCTGTTTTCTGTAGTTAATTTACAGTGGATAAGAAACATTGTAGATAGTGCAAATGAAAGCCAGCATGCCTACTACATAAAAATCAAACATAAAAAAACTTTCTTAAAAAGAGTTATTTGATTTTTTTTTTTTTTGCATTAATTTTTTTTTTACTTTACCCAAAAAAACTAAAATTTAAAGTAAAAAATTTTGTCGGGGTGGGGGACCCAAGAACGCTTACTCGTGACTCGAGAATCCTAGCGCCGGCCCTCTGGACAAGACCCAAGAGTCGGTACAATGCATTTACAGGCGCACGAGACTTTTGTAGGTGGATTGGTTTCAGCCGAGCACCTAAAAAGGGAAGCCGATTTCTCGTTTGTCACGAAAGGTGTCGTGTTTGCGACGGAAACGGTTGACAGCTTTTAGCGAAAATTCGAGGCGTGTGTACCATAAAACTTGACGGCAGCATTAACTGCGAGACTTATTCCAGCGAAGAACTGAAGTAACAAAAGTTGATGAGGAGATCAAAGGCCCTTCCGAGGCGGAGGTTTTAAGGTACATGTTGGAAACAGCTTTCTACCTCAGAATTTGTGAACTGTGCACCGACGTGTAAAAGCTGAAAGTCAACTGCAAGCCTGCATAGTTGCGCCGTGCACTCGTAATTTTTCATGTACGAATAGGCTTAAGATGACGCAAATTCTAGGATTGGATACACCACTACTTACCACGACGGTAAGGATGCTGAAGCGTCGAGACGTGGAGGATGCCTACTGGATTGGAAGCTTTGACCTTGCCCTGCGGGGTCGTAAATTGCTGCAACACAACAGACTCGGTGGATGGTCGCCTATCTCCTCTCAAACCGTACCTCACTGTGGTGACAGATGTCGTCCGGGAGAGATGCAGCCAAACTTCTGCCAACGTTTCCAGGAGCCAACATGCAAACCGTCGAAGTAACTCCGACGCTACCCAGTTATATTGCTAACACACCGACTGTCCAAAGCTCACAGCCAATACCGTATTAACCACGTAGCAGGAGGTAGCAAATGCTACGGGCCTCGCGCCTCCTAGGGGGGCCCCGCACCGAGGCTAGATGGGCGACTTTTTTTTTTAAGCTCCACCAATTTTAACCCGGACGGCAAAAATGAGGGGTCTCTTCTTCACATTGCTACGGGCCCCCCGCGCTGTCTTAATCCGGCCCTGCTCACAGCGAATGACTTGTTTATTAGCACCTTGAACAATTCTCTTGATCTATCCAACATTAAATGACTTTTTGATCTGTAACAATTTTGAATTTATGTTTCAATAAATCATTTCATTTTATTAGATTTTGTAAATAAATGCCGTATCTCCCAGTCGCATCCATTCATTTCCTTACATTCATTTATGATGTAGGCTACATATTAATGACAATATTCAAATAAGTAAATTCAAGTAAAGACAAGTAGCTTTTATTACAACACTTTACTGAAGTTCCATCTTAATAAACAGGGTGTCTGCGAGCATTAAGCTACAAATTAATCTGCAAATATCATTTTTAGAGGGAAAAAACCTAGACATCTTAAGTTAGCTGACTAAGGCTTAAACTGAAAAACGTAACAAAAACAGAGCAACTGACCAGCAATACGATTTATCTTATAGTCGACGAAACGGTGATCAAATACAGACATAGTCATTGCGGTCCACTGTGAATTCAAG
This sequence comes from Vandiemenella viatica, assembly GCA_031002005.1. Taxonomy (NCBI): domain Eukaryota; kingdom Metazoa; phylum Arthropoda; class Insecta; order Orthoptera; family Morabidae; genus Vandiemenella; species Vandiemenella viatica. The sequence goes on along the minus strand of JARYHS010012519.1, from coordinate 60,686,971 downwards.
TATATTCCTCTGCCTTCCTTAGAACACGATTCCCGCACAGATGTAACAATTATTCGAAGATTGTAGATAAAGAGAAATGAACAATAAATAAAAACACTTAATGATGAAATTAAGAAAATAAACTGGGTGCTATATCTCGACTTGACTTAAATTGTTCTTGACCGCCACTTGACGTTAATTTAACTAATTGTATTTCACTATAGAATACTCAATAAATTTTCAGTAATGGCAACGTAACTCTATTTCATAACATTTAACAATGCTGCTTAATAAATTCTCATCGGCTGCCAACAATATATGCAATTTGGATAGTCACAGAAACACTGTAATTGTTACTATCGTATATTGTATGGCATTTGTTAATGGTTTACAGTCAGAACTTAAGTTGTTTGTATGTATCCTATTTTAAAAATTATTCGAACTTGGCAGGGTCATTTGTGGGATGGTACAGATAGTGATTTGATGTGGAGAACATAGGGTCGCAGCAGCCTCCAAAGCCCCGAAAAACGTGGCCGAAGTAGGGCTCCGCCCCTGTATGGTAGGCAGCATTCAGCTGTATCCCGGCTGTGAAGAGACACGTGGTGATTAGTGGCGGAAGCTGTAGCATAAGAGCAACACAGAGAGATACGCAAAGGAACGATAAAAAATGGTGGGGCATCCCCTTCGCGCATATGTCTTGGTCACACTTCCGGCTACAGTGCAACCACATCTCTCCTAACCGCTTTAAGTTGTCTGCTGCGGGAAGCCTACTTCAACCACGTTTTTCAGGGATTTGAAGGCTGCTGCGACCCTATGTTCCCTATATCAAATCACTCTCTGTGTCCATCCCCTAAGCCAGTGTTTCTTAAACTTTTAGCTCCACGTGCCCCTATAAAATTTCCCAGGCAATGGCGAACCCTCTCCACTACTGCCAACAATGAGGGATATTCACCAATGTGCGTGTTATCCGCTTGAGATAGCCAGTCCGCCATTACGTAAATCTTGTCGCGAACCCCCTACAATCAACTGGCGAACCCATAGGGGTTCGCGTACCCCACTTTGAGAAACACATTTGATCGAATTTCACCTAATTTATCAGAAAAACGTTGTAAAATGAAATGTCTTGAATAAAGATTTCCGTGAGAAGGTCGAAAGGTAATTAAATGGCCTCATAACATTAATTTTGTAAACAAAATTCACGGGCATACTCAGGGCCGTATTAAAATAGCGCGGGGCCGGTAGCAATGTGAAGAAGGAGCTCTTGGTTTTCTCCGACCGGGCAATAGCATAGCGTTTTTTAAAAAAAAAAAAAAAAAAAAAAAAAAAAAAAAAGTGTGTATGCTCGGACGGGGATTGAAACCGAATGAGAGACCAGAGCATTACCGCTCAACCACCATACTCGGAGCAATCATGTAATATGCTTACAATGCCTGCACTGTTAAAAACTGTACAACAGCATTGAGAGAGACGTTAATGTGAATTATCTTACCAATGTGATTATAAAATTTGAAATTACAACGTAGTATGAACAAATCTAACATCCTACAATTATTCCCTGACCAAGTGGAAGCTGATTGAACATTTTCACTTTTTCTACTGTTATTCATGCAAAATTTGGGTTCAGACTTTCACTAAATCCTAAGGCTTGAGACTGCTATCAAGAAATGGTAACTCCAGAATAACCACTACACTACTGATATAATAACTGAAATAATTGCCAATAGTTTGTGTACATGTAGATGATACAATTAACATATACATTATGCTGTAAAATTACATCTATTCATGTTATGCAGTAGTTTATATGTAAACTAACAACATTTCCATACCCCCCATAGCCTTTCTTTTTTTTTTTTTTTGGGATCGATGAAAAAGTGAATGTATTGTAATTGCTTGTTTATAACTGTATGTATTTAAATGAGCCATCCACAGAAATGGTTCTGACCGTCTCACTTCCACCTCACCGAGCTTTGTTTTGTAGGTGAGCGGTAATGCTTTGACCTTGTAATTGGGAGGCCACTGGTTCGAATCCTCGTCCAGCCATCCAGTTTTCCATGGTTTCTTAAAATTACTACTAGCGAATGCCGGTATGGTTCCCTCTAAAGGCCAAAGGCTGGAACCATTACTGCTAATTATTCCAATGAATTATTAATTTGTTAGTTTACATTCAGAAGGTAAGAGTTTAGCAGATGACATTGTACTATTTTACAATAGAATTAAACAGTTTTAACATATCATCAGATGATAATAGGGTGGAAACTAATTAAAAGTAAATTAGCACAATAATTAAGAAGTGACTGAACTACTGGATAAAGACGTCACATTATTATTTTAAAGACTTGTTAGGGAAGTTGTAAGATTCACAATCTCTGAAGAAATATTGCTTCCAAAATGGTTTTGACCTAAGAATATTGCCTTAATGTGACTAAATAGTATGTTACCTACATTATGGATATCAGATACAGGAGTTGAAGAAGAAATCAGAGTATTTTACATCTGTAGGATATATCTCATACTGTGAAAAGACTTTATGGTGTAAATATGCACGAATCTTAAAAAGATACGTAAGGACATTGGCACCAACTCTGTAGCAATTAATAATAACAACGTTCAAACAACAATTGCCATTTAATTTTGGGATCAATAATTTATAATCAGTGACACCAGAAAAATGTTCCTTTCACACTATTTTACAAAAGAATTGTTGAATTTCTTTTGTAAGCAGATCGGTTACTGTAAGTCATCGCTCAAATGTAAGGATTCCATTTGAAAATTGATGGATAAGGACATTTCAGAATTCAAGAATCAAGATATGTTACCAACAATGCCCAAGATCACTGCAAACAACGGGTGTGTGCCAATGACTTATTCTCCTAAAGGCATAGGGGGAGATCGCCTGGGGTGGCAGGTTCCAGAGGAGAAACAGCCAATTCATGTAGTAACCTTTTTCTTAGCTCCATTACAGCCAGATGGTGAAAATGGGGGGTAACAATCAGAGCGTGACAATCGAGGCAACGCAACAACAGAAGGGGTGGCAGTGACACTGGGTGTGGTGACAATTGGGACAGCAATCTCACAGTTTTTACCCCAGATCCGCCACTGCTACTGGGGTTGGGGTGGCTGATCGCATTCGCCCAAGGTGCAAAATTTAGAAATACATCCATGGTGTGCGCAATTGCTGAAAAATGCTAATTGCTGCTGATTTAACTATCATAATAAGTAAATAATGAGAAACTTCTAAACTAAGCATAGAATTTCTCGGGCAATTAGAAAGAAAAAATCAGGGTGTTGGTTGCTTTCCGTAGTGGAAGAATTACTGATGAAGATGAGGCTGTTGTGGAGCTCAAAAGTGAAAGTAGAATGGAAATTTTGGTGGGGACCTGAATTTGACAAGTGTCAGCTGGGTAGGTAATAAGATTTATAACACAAGGGAACAGAGATTTGCAAATGCCTTAGTAAAGGAAGGAGGCTTTACACAAAGGACAGAGCAGAATACAAGGGGTCGAAACATGTTGGATATCTTTGTAATCGTAGGCTTCCGCGGCCAGAGTCAATTGAGTCTTGGCTATCCGGGTGGCGCCGCGTCTTGTTTCTTAAAACCGACGTTTCGACCCCAGAATGAGGGTCGAAACGTCGGTTTTAAGAAACAAGACGCGGCGCTACCCGGATAGCCAAGACTCAACATGTTGGATATCTTCTTAATTAAGCCTGATGATAACCTTGTAGGATGTTAAGTAACTGAAGGGATCATGAAGCAGTTCTGATGGATGTCAGAGGATTCAGTACACCAATGGCTAAAATTGAAGGGGAATATAAATACAATTATAAAAAGGCACAGATTTTGAAATTGGAGAGATATTTCAAGAAAAGTCTCAGCAAATGGAAGGATGGCATAAGTAGAGTAAGCTGCAGTGGGAACTGTTAAAGAAGATAGTGAAAAAGGTGAAGAAATATTTATTCCAAAACAGAAAATAAAGAGAAGTACAGAACCTGCTTACTATTATAGGGAAATGATGATGTTACAGAGGTTGGTAAGAAGAGAAGATAGCAGAGTTAAGAGACAGCAGGGTAGTAAGGAATATTTGAAACAACTAAACAAGGAATTAATAATAGCAGAGAAGGTGGCAAAAGAGGGGATTATGAAGAGTAATATTGCCACAGTGGAACCATTGACTGGTGTATCTAGAAATTTCTATGGCTATGTTAGAAAACTGAGGGGAAGGGAGGGTATACAGCCAATTATAGATAAGGACGGAGAAGTCATTACTAAGAATTTGAAAAAGGCAGAGATTTTAAGTAATTGTTATAGTGAGATCAATAGGAGTAAATTCAGAAATGGGTGGGTGTATATCGGAGAATGAGCTTAATCACACTGTAATAAATGAGCAGACTAAAAAATTTGAATTTCGTCCTGAGGATAAGCTGAAAAATAAATAAATAAATAAATAAAAGGGTTGGTGTAGATAATATTACTACAGATGTCTTAAAGAAGGATGTGAAATTGTACCTTATCTTAAAACATTATTAAAATTGAGCCTAGATACTTGCTGCTTACCACAGGACTGGAAAAGTTGGATAGTAGTAATGGTACATATAGGAAGGGTGACAAATACAGTAAAAAATTTGACATCAGTAGTAGGTACATTAATGAAGAGATTGATATAAAACCACATCAGAAATATATGTGAGGAGGGTAAGTGGTTTTCACATTGGCAGCATGTGAGGAGCGTAAGTGGTTTCCGTGTTGGCAGCATGGCTATAGACAACGATACTTGTGCGAATCTCAGTTAGTAGCATACTTGCAAGATATTTTGGATGAAATGGACAAGGAAGGCCATATTGATAGTTTAGCAATAGATCTTTCAAAGGCTTTTGACAGAGTGAGCCATAAAAAGGTGATAAATAAGGTAAAAACTATTGGAGTGGATGAGAAAGTAGTTCACTGGATGAAAGAGTTCTTGAAAGGTAGAAAGGAAAAATTTATGGTAGAAAATGCAGTATCAAGGGAAGTGGTAGTGAAAATGGGAGTGCCACAGGGTATCATATTGGGTATCTTGGTATAATGTTTGATTAAAAGCTCAACTGGACAGAACACATTGGAAAGTAAGTAGGAAAAGGTTGCAAAATCCTGTACTTGTCAGAGAGACTGATCGGTGGATGTACCAGAGAAGTAAAAAATTAGGTTAAAAAAAATTTGGTCACGCCATTACTTGACTATGGTGGTGTAGTATTGGACGAATATTTTGAGTATCAAATATAGTAGTTGGATGGGGTGCAAAGAAGGGCTGCTAGATCTGTCTCTTAAAATAATCGCAGATCACAATCAGTAATTGATATGATAAAAGAGCTGGCATGGGGTTCTTTGGAAGTCAGGAGGAGGGTGAAGAGAGTGATGGAAGTGTAGAAGGCGTTTATTGATGATGAGTAGGGTTTGGATCTTTAGGAGAAGTCATAATTTTTTCCTGCCTTCTTTTTGAGCCGTAATGCTGAATTAAAGGTTTTATACAGCATATAAATGCATATTCAGGCCATCTTCCTAGTTTTGGTCATATTTTTTGGAAAAATCTGGTAATTACTTATTAGTACCAGAATTTGCTAGAAGTTATAGATGAGAAGAAATTAAGATAATTATTCACACAACTGTACTCCTATTATACAATAGAGGAAAAAAGCAAAACAAATTGTTACTGAATTGGTGAGACTCTCTAAACATTAATGTTCTGCCCGCTTTTTAATTTTGACAATGCAGCAGTGGCATACCTATGTCGATCTGCGTTAGTCAATGTCTCAATGAAATACTTTTAAAAATAATCCTGTCAGTGTTAAATCGACACTGAATCAGTGAATACCAACATACCAAAAACAAAATTTTCTGAAAGTGCGAAGTCACAGATTTACACAAAGGAATATAGAGAGACGTATTATAGAAGGCTACAGATGAAATTTTCTGTAAATTGTATGAAATTAAAGTGACTTCAAAAGAATGGTTTAAAAATTAATTTTGCAAAGGTGCCGTGAGTGCACAGAAACAAATCATGCTATCTACATGAAAGCGGCACTACTATATAAAATAAATGTTGTGTAATTGAGCGTGTTTTGAAGTATAATAAATTTAAATGTTTGGTCATATTTTGTAATTTTTAGATCATATTTACCCATTTTTAAGGTCATGTTTGCTTGCATATTTCTCTATTTTTTTGGTCATAAAGATCTGAACCCTAATGATGAGGCATGGAATTTTTTAGTGTTAGAATTAGGAGTAACACTTGGAAGGGAAAAGATGACTATGCCTACAAGCTGGGGTGTGGGAAGATTTTTTGTAGGTAAGGGGGTCAGGGATTGGAATAAGTTACCAAGAGAAGTGATGAATAATTTACCAAAAAGCTGAAAGAATTTAAAGTTTAAATTTCTGGAGGTAAATGTAGCTGGGTACAGGAAAGGGGAAAAATGGGTGTGTATGGAAATTGCCACCAAAGTTTGCACTCCATCACAATTATATGAAGTTAAATATTCTGAGGTAGGTATAAATGTCTATATACGTTGTTCGGGAAAACAGGGCCTTAGAAATGCGTGCCAAAACTGACGTATTGTTCGTGCTGCCAAAGGAGACCTGATAGCCACCACTGAACAGAATTGAAGTTGGGCAAGAATCTCATGCTTCGATAGGCCAATGTTCCACTAGTGCCGCATCACCATGCAAATCATATCTACTGACGTTATGAATGGAATACATACTGCAGCACTGGGATTAGTGTCGAGAGCAGACTCTGCTTCAGTTTCAGCAATGGGACATTGTCTCTGTAAAATACAAATCACGAAGGAATAGCTAAATCATTTTTTTTAAGATTAATAAATTTGACAATCTTGTTTGTTTTACAAAACATTTTTCAGCTAATAGATTTAATTTTGCTCTTCATAATTTATTTAAAGATATGTAAATCCATGGAAAACATGCACAGTATGATGTGTTTCTGTTTTGCTAATAGTTTCAGGTACTATTAATCAGTGAGCGTAAGAAAAGCATAGAAAGCGGTTGCAGCTATTTATGAAAATTAGTCCAGTATTCTGAATGTATCAATCAGCAAGTAGAGTAGTTGGATCACCGAATTTTCATGAGTGAAATAAATTGAAATGCCATGAAGTTTTTCTTTTATTGGTGTGTGAAAGTAATAACGTGTTTCTTTGTTTTGAGATGAGTGTAAATATGGCTTTTTTTCCAGCACAGAATCAATATTTGCAAAGTGTGATGATCTTTCAATGTCACCAAATAACCAAATCTCAATGCATCACTGTTTGGGAGGACAAGAACCTACATATTATAATAGGGCTAAAGAGTTTGTTGAGAAGAGAACATAACAGAGATAAAAGAGACCAAGGCAGTAGGTAATAACTGAAGCATCTAAACAAACAATTAATAACAGCAAAGAGGGAAGCTGAAGATGGGTTTATGAAGAGTATTACTGGTGCAGAGTAACCACTGAACGATGCATCTAGAAATTTCTTTGGCTATTTTAGAAAACTGAAGAAAGGATGTTGAGACAATTATAGATTAGGATGGAGATGAAGTTATTGAGGATCTGATTTTGTGAGACCATTAGGGACTATGATTCAAGAGTGGGAAGGTGTTAATCGGAGAATGAGACTAGCCAAACAATTAGAAATGAGCAGACTAAAAAATTTGAAAATTATCCTGAGGATAAACTGAAGGAATTAAGAAATCTAAAACCAGAGAGGGTTTAGATAATATTACTATGGATATTTAAAGATAACAGTATGTGATATTGTGTCTCATAATGTCATTTAAATTGAGTAATACTTGCTGCTTACCAGAGAACTGGAAAAGTGCAATAGGACTGGTCCAGAAAGGAGGGATGACAAATACGGTCAAAAATTACAGATCAATCAGAGTAAGTAAATTAATGGGGAGATTGATATGCAACCAAATCAAAAAAATCTGTGATCAATGTAAGTGTTTTTCAAGTCAAAAACATACCTTTAGCCATGGATATTCTTGTGAATCTCAGTTAGATGGCTATATGCAAAATATTTTAGATGAAAAGGACAAGGGAGGCAAAATTGATAGTATTGCACTAGATCTTCCAAAGGCTTTTGACAGAATGAGCCATGAAATGGTGCTAAATAAAGTAAAAACTATGGAGTGCATAAAAAAGTGATCTGCTGGGTAAGAGGATTCTTAAAATGTAGAAAATAAAAAGTTATGACTAGGAAATGTACTATCAAAAGAAAAAGTGAAAATGGAAGTACAAAGGGCAGCATAGTGGGGCCATTGATATTTGTTATTTTAATGAATGATTGTATTGATGGTTTACAATCATGAATTAGGTTGTTTGCAGATGACATTGGATTTAAATGGTAGAATACTGTGAACAGCTGCAGGGTGATATGGACAGGAAATCTACCTGGGTAGGTGAAAATGGGTTGAAGATAAATGCAAAGAAAAAAAAAAAAACCTTAAGGTAGACTATAATGTGGAGAAGGAAATGGTTGTTGAAGACTGGAAATATAAATACCTCTGCATAACATTTGATACCAAACTCAGCTGCACAGGACACATTGGACAGGTAGTAGGAAGAGGTTTCCACATACATCACTTGTTGGAGAGTCATAAATGGATGTGCCAGAGAAGTAAGGGAATTGGATTACAAAACTTTGGTCATCCCATTTCTTGGATATGATGATGTAATATGGGACTCAGATTTTGGGCATCAAATCCAGGAGTTGGAAGGAGTGCAAGAAGGGCTGTTACATCTGTCTCTGGAAATTACCAGAGAACAATTGGTAACTGATATGATAAAGGGGATGGAATGGGATTAATTGGAAGACAGTAGGAGGGTAAACAGAGTCATGGGAGTGTACAAGCCATACACTGGTGATAAGGCCTGAAAGATGTTGGTGGAAGAAATAGGAGTGGTGCTTGGAAGGCAAAAGATGACCACAACCACAAAATGGTACTCGGGCATAAGGGTGTGGGAAGTTTTTCTTTCGTAGGTAAAGGGGTCAGGAATTGTAATAAATAACCAAGAGAGATATATATATAATATAATTTTGTAGCGAAAAAATCGTCTGGGAACTTTCATATCTGTGACCCACAAGACAACGGACAAAACACCTGATAAGCAAGCATTTGCTGCTTAATATTGTGCTTATAAAGTTCCAGTTTGCATTTTAATGCTGAGAGCTCACATTTTTCGAATAATTGAGATGTATGTCAAAGAGGTAATTTTGAGGTTAGAGAGGGGTGACTTTGGTCCTGGAACAATGTCACCCCATTGTTTACATTAATATCAAATTGTTGACATGATTAAAATAAAATTGAAATGAGTACAATAAAATTTAACTGACTTTCTGAACCTGAAGTGTCTTATATATGTTACATTTTTCACCTTTCAGTTCACAATGCCCAGAAAACACAAACGTGAGCTTGGATCTCGTTCATATGTGGACTATTCATCTGAAACTTTACAAAAATGCTTGGAAGACATCAAATGCAAGCGCCTCACACATCGTGCAGCTGCAGAGAAATATGGAATACCTCGCAGTACCATTATAAATAAATTAAAGGGTGTACGAAGCTGTGGTATTGGAGGGCCAAGGGTGTTTACTCAAGAGGAGGAGGAGGGTTTCAAGAACCACATCTTGAAACTTGCAGAATTTGGATTTCCTGTGACTAAAACAGACTTAAGATTCTGTGTCAAATATTTCTTATTGAAAACAGGCAGAAGTGTCCCCAAATTTAAGTGGCATGCCAGGGCCAGATTGGGTTACATCATTTTTAAAGCGTCATCCTACTCTGACAGTCTCTTCAAATATAAAAAGAGTAAGAGCTGCTGTCAGCAAAGAAGTGCTTGAAGAATACCAAGACAATCTGGCAAAACAAGTTGACAATATTCCACCTACACACATATGGAATTATGATGAAACCAATCTTCGAGATGACCCAGGTGCAAGAAGTGTCATTTGTCGCAGAAGATCTAAATATGTAGGGCAAGTTTGTAATACAACAAAAACATCTGTTTCAGTGATGTTCACAGGTGGTGCTAGTGGTGAACTGATGTCCCCCTATATTGTGTACAAAGCCGAACATCTGTGGGATACTTGGACACTAAATGGACCCAAAAACTGTTATTACAACAGAACAAGTAGTGGGTGGTTTGACAATACCACATTTGAAGATTGGTTTATGAAGGTGATGGTACCAAGACTAAAAAATCAAGATGGGCCAAAAGTGATGATAGGTGATAATCTTGCTTCCCATATAAGTGAAAAAGTCCTAAAAGCTTGTGAAGAATTTAATGTTCGCTTCATATGTCTGCCACCAAATTCAACAAATGTAACACAGCCACTAGATGTTGCTGTGTTTAGGCCATTGAAGTTGGCATGGCGAAACATTCTCCAAGAGTGGAGAGATACTGAGAGTGGTAGCCGAATATATGGAATTCCTAAAGATACTTTTCCTTCTCTTTTAAAGAAGTTAATTGAAACAATCTTACCAACAGTGAAGCAAAATCTCATTTCAGGTTTCAGGAAATGTAGTATATACCCCATAAATAAACAAGAACTCCTGAGCAAATTTGAGAGGCAGCAACAGGTTGACATGCAAACAGTAGGAGAATACCTACAAGATAAACGTAAAGATATTGAAGGAGTTAATATTCCTGGCAAGCAAAAGAGAAAGAAGCTAAGTGTGCCTGCTGGACAGAGCATTACTGTTGATGATTTGAGTAAAGAGATTGAGACAGTAAAGGCAAAGAAGAAGTCTGGACATCCAAAGAAAACTGTATTCTTGACTGATGGTGGTGATAGAGACGATTCAACCGAACTTGAAGAAATGGAACTGGAATCTGATGACCTGAGTGAGACCTTCAGTGATACAGAAACTGAAATAGCTACACCTAAAACATCTTGTTTCACATTAGAACAGAAGAAAGAATTGAAAAAGGGTGACTTTGTGACTGTTAAATACAATGGAGAAGAGTATCCAGGGATTGTTGAGAAACTTTCTGATAATGACACAGGTGGACCTACTGTTAGCTCTATGATGAAGTTTGGGAGAAGCTGGAAATGACCTGCTAAAGAAGATTCTATGGAATATGACTGGGAGGACATAATCAGAAAAATAGCACCTCCTACATTGTTGAGTAAAAGAGGATACTTTAGTGTACCAGAATTAAATTCTTTTATATAAATAGAATGATAAAGGCCAAGTGAAAAGGAATTACCTTGAACTTTGTAACTATTGTTCTATTTCAATATGATAACTTCATTACTGTACTTGAGTTGTTATTTTTTTCTTCTTTCTGAAGTTAGTTTTGAGATTATTTGCAATTAATTTTGTATTTTGTCTAAAATAAAATAATAATTTGGGATACTTGTAAATGATATTTTCTTTCAGTTATCTTTCTACAAACATACCTGGACTTGGGTGACATTATTCCAGACAAAAGAGTCACCTACAAGCACAGAATTCACAACATGGACCAATGTCTCCCCAAGCCCGGGTCAAATTGTTCCAAAAATTTCAGTCTATGTTTGTCAAAATGTATTCAACTTATTTTATTTCTGAAACTAAAAGATCATTCCTACATTCCTTAGGCATCATGCAATTATAAGTTTTCCAATTTTGCTTGAATTTAAATAGCTGGTACAGAGCTACAATGTAAATGGAGCCCAAAAAGTGGATCTCACCCCAGCTTACGGTATACAAAAAGTATCAAGGTCCAAACATGGTCCAATTTTGGAGACCTTTTTTGGATCCGCACCTGCTTGTGGTATTCACATATTAAGAGTGATAAAAGAGTGCCAAAGAGAATGTATCATTTGCAGTCTGAATGGAAGAGGCATCTAGAAAGACTGTGAAATAAGTGGATTAAGCGAATGGAAAAAAAAGGTGTGCAACTTGGAATGTAGTGGAAGTGAAGGAATGGTGAAACATCAGGAGACACTGGTGAGGACTGTGGATGGAAATTTTCAGTGATAATGATAAGTATTATTAATTTTAAAAACATATATACTTTTTACTGTCACTATCCTTTATTTCACATTGTGTACTTGCATGTTCTCAATAAACAATTAGAAACGTCATTTATTAGCTCCAGTATGTGGCCGTAAACTAATGATTGTGAGAATGAGAAAAATCATAATGCATCAAGTGATAAAGTAGTTGTAAACTATATTATATCATTCCTCAATTCATCTGAATGAATATTTAATTCACATTTTGTCATATGATGATCTGTTTGATATTCATAAAATCATTCGGCTTATGAATGGCATCTGAAAAATTATCTGCTTCACTATATTGAGCAAATCATCTTCATGAAACCTCCATCAGTATCATATCCACATAGGCTCCTGAAATCAAATCATTTTCTTCAACACCGAGCTCTTTTCTAAGATTTTTAGCAATTGCCTGACCCTCTTCAAGAGACTGTTCTTCTTTTAGCATGACCTGAAAAATTTGAGTTTTGTTTTTACATTCTGAAATGGAACACGAAAGAAAAATAAAGGTATTCTAATTATAAAGTGGAGGAGGAATTACTTGCTGAAGGCATGATGAGATGGTGTGCCAGGAATGTGGGGGAAATGAGATCAGCCTATTGCTTGATTATGGTGAGGTAGTTTGAGGACAATGTTATGCATGTTCGATACAGGAGCTGAAGGAGTTGCAAAGCAGGACAACTAGATTTGTTTGTAGAAATTACTGCACACCACAACCAGTAACTGATATGATAAAGGCGTTGGTTTGTGGGATCACTGGAATATTTTTTTTTTTAATTTATGGCTTTACGCCTCGTTGACATCGAGGTCATTAGATGCGGGATGGGACTGGGGACAAGGAATTGGTAGGAATTTTGGCATGGCCTTTTGAAGGAAGTATCCCAACATTCACCTGGGGAAAACATGAAAAACCCAAATTTGGATGTCCGGACGGGGATTCGAACCGCCATCCTCCCAAATGTGAGGCCAGAGTGCTAACCGCTCACCCACCACACTCGGTCATTGGAAAAAGGAGTACTCAGAACTAATAAGGTAAATATTGGTAATAAGGTCTGGATGGATACTGATAGATAAAACAGTAGTATGTAGAAGGGAAGGAAACCATAACTAGCAGTTGTTTTGAGGAACAAGTGACAGGGTGTATAAACTGCTCTAGGGTGACTAGCCGAGTCAAGAGTGCGTTGTCACACGATATTTCGGCGACTAGATTCATTGCCGCCATCTTCACCAGAATATCGTGTGACAACGCACTCTTGACTCGGCTAGTCACCCGAGAGCAGTTTATACATTCTCAACGCCGAGAAAGACTTCGTTCTTATATAAGTGACAGGGTGTATACAAAAACTGCCACCAGAGTGTATGCTCCATCACAATTAATCAATAATAGCGAGGGGAGGAAAGGGAATGTTGCTTGATGGTCATTTAATACAAACCTCTAATTCCATAAAATCTCCAAGGCCATCAACCTTATCAATGTGTATCCTTGTCTGTTCTACCATATACAACATTCTTGTTTTCTTTACAGTGCCTCTGACACCAAGCGCTTGGTGTCAATACTGGAGCAGGATTACATCCAATAGGAAAATCAACTTTGCTAAAATTACACAACTTAGGACCTGGTGTATCTGGCCTCTCATAATAAATTAACTGTGAAGCACCATCCTGTAATGTGGAATAAACAGAAAAGATGTTTAAATTCAATACCTTCTGTAATAAAACCTTTGTTTTGCTGACATATCATCAAAATTAGTTCAAAGAGCTGGGAACAAAACACTCTTAAAGTAATTTTCTAGCAGTTTCAAACATAAAAGACATATTAGAAAGCAAAGTATGGTTGAAACGAGAAGTCAACACATGCTGTATAGGGAGTTTTTCTTATTTGTCAATAGATTTTGTTCCCTTCAATTACAGAAGTGCAAAATTAAATCACAAATATGATAACATATGACAATTCAGGTATAAAAAATTTAGGAAAGAGTTAGAACCGATTTCACAACTTGTAAACAAAGTCAGAAAAGATGATGCCAAAGCCAATTTTTTTTTGAATTGAAGCTGTAATTTTTGCACTACAATAATAATTTATACCTTAATAAATTCAGAAAAAAGGGACACATCATACAGAAAAATAAAGTCAATAATTAGAGTGAAAGAATGATTTTGGAAAGAAATAACAAAATTGGACATAATACATCGCTTTACGAAATGCAAAAACTACATGTGTAAATCATGAATTACTTTTGAAAAAAATGGAATACTATGGTATTTTTGGGACCGCAGGTAAAAGGTTTAAATCATACATTGAAAGCCGAATGCAAAAAGTTTCAATTTTTGATTCTAAAATAAGTAAAGATGCTTCATCAGACTGGGAGAAAATAAAACATGGAATTCCACAAGGCTCTGTCTTAGGTCCCCTCCTCTTTCCGTTATACATCAATGACCTTCCTGGAAATTTATCCGACAAAGTTAAGAGTGTTTTATTTGCAGATGACACTAACCTGACTGTGCATAAAACACCAAACAGTACTATAGAATTTAATGTAAATGAAGTACTTAGATTAGTAGCAAATTGGTTTAAGGCAAATTCATTAAAATTAAATTTTGAAAAAACACATTATATGTAATTTCGGATAGTAGTCTGATGCCTTTCTAATTTACTGGTGCCATTCATGTAACTGAACTTTTTTAAATACATAGGTTTCAAATCAATCTGGGTGTCAATAGTGTTTTCTTTAATTTTAACATACCTTTATCTCTTAGGGTTAGTACCAGTGATTGGCGACCGAAAGGAAGAATCTGTTATGGCACCAGGCAGGATCACAGTTTAGACATTGTTGTATGCAAAACCCAGCATAAAGCTTTCTTTTAACACTTCTCACCCCCCACCCCCTTTTCCTTACCTTGTCACTGGTAAACGGTTAAATTTGTCTCTCCCAACATTAACACCAATTTAAATATTCCCTTCATAAACTCCTATCTATGCATAACACTTTATAATGCTCAGAAGATATCTCGTTGTCCAGCTATCCTTTCTTTAACCAAGACTCAGTCTAAATAACTACATGCAGTTCTTGCATCTCAACCAATCTGCTACACTTTTTTAAGTTATGCTCCTAAATTTCATCAGTAGTAGTCTTTTAGTATATTTTCATTCTTACATTTGCCATTCCTTAAATCAATTATCCCTTTTACTGTCCAACCACTTAACTCATACATAGTTTTTACCTATAGACTCTGAAAAGTGATATCTGTTTAAACAACTTGCTATGTGATACTTTATAATAATTTAAAAAAGATCTCTGAAGTGCTCTCTTATCTATACTATTATGGTACAAGCATAATCAGTAAACCTGAAACAGCCAATAAGCTACTTAAATTCTAGCTTCACACAACTGTCAGTAGAGTTTACCTTCGGTCAATCATGGCATCTCAAGACCAATACAAGATCCACGTGTGTCTGGCACACTGCTTTTGCTATCTTCTCCAGCTCACATCTAATGCCATATCCCTCATTTCTGTTTAAACTATTACCTTCTTCTACCACTATCACTACACGCTTTTCTTATGTGGAGTCCCTGCATATTTATACCACCTCACTACCTAATCAAAATATTCTTTGGACCTGCATTTCTCACATGAATACTGATTAACAGCAACACAAGCTGCTTCTTCATTCCATACCTACCAGATTTACCCACATCATTGATCTCATAAATCTGCTGCTTTACACCTATGTTTAGATCCACAGTTTCAGAAGGCTCCATCTGCATATAATTCTGACAGGTCAAAACTGTTTCTCGCCACAGTAACGAAGAATCTGACATTCATTCGTCTCTTTCTAACTGCCTCTTTCCCAGCTGCCAGATGCTTTCCTCCCTCTACAACCTATACACTCTTCCTGCGCTAATGACCCAGATGTCGACACCCTAAAGTGCCAAAAACATGAAAACATCCTAGCATTTTAAAGTTTTTTCTGAATGAATCTGTAACTTGTTTTCCATATGTAACTCACAAAGTAGAATTTTTCAATTTTGTAGTTTTTTTTTAATTTAATTTAATTGCAATGGAGCACAGGCTCCTTTCTTTCTTTTCTCTCGTCATTAGTTTTGCCTTAACCTGTCACACACATGAATAGCATCTTCATTATTTATAAAAGCACTTGGTAGGATTCTTCAATACTGTAAGTCACTCTGAAAATATTCTCAACATTGGAGGAATAAATTTTAAAAACCATCAGTGTAATTTTTTTATTCCCAAAATGTAAGTGTATATTTAACTCCATATACAGAAAAAATTTCTACCACAAATGGATATCCATCATAATACAGATCCTTTGAATAAAATACTTTATACACCATGTGTGAATGAATACGCTATCTGATATTTCATACCATTCTGAAAATACCCCACTGCATTCTGTTGTTATCTCAATATTTTTCCAATAATACAGTATATTTCAAATTACTTTATAATTAACATATTTCCAGTGTCTGTGTGGTTCTTGAAGCAATAATTGGCATTGACAGAATATGGCAGCAGAAGACTGATGATACCTTTACTAACGATACAAAATCAGTATCAAAATTTCACCCGGACTCATTAACATATACACTACACCGCAGATGACAGAAACAACAGCTGGATTCAGTAGTGGTGCAAACTCCATGAGACCATGTATCCAACTTGTCAGCAATGCTAAATACAATCTGGTGGAGAAGCAGCATGTTTACCTGCCGTTGGTCTGGTCTTCAGGTCAAATCAAATGTGTCCATGACACAATGTCATTACACCCAGATACCTAATTACCATTTACAGACTTTTGTAGACTTCAGTAATGATGGGAAGTTACCTGATGCTAATACAACGTCCAGATTGACTGTGACTGGTTTGAGAAATACTTTGGGCAATTGTCAGCAGATGGTTTGGCCATTTAAGCCAACAGATGTGAATCATATAGAGCAAATTTGGGATAGATATATATATATATATTAAACATTTGGATAGGAGAAAAACAACTGCTTACAATAGAAGAGGATTTCTGCAGCATCAAGACATGGAAAAAAAGACGTACATTTGCTTATGGCTCAACACCTCATCAAAGTTGGGATCATTAGAGGCAGAAAAGGATGGGGGGCAAGGAATAGGAAGGAATTTGGTCATGACCTTTAGCCTTGAGTGATTTGGAGAAACAATGGAAAACCCAAATCTGGATACCTGGACAGGGATTTGAACCCATGTCCTTCCTGAAAATTTGGGATATAAATGAAAGAACATTTGTGCATGAATTCTAGCACATACTGCAATGACACAATTATGAATGACTATCAAAAAAGCATGGCTGCAGATTCCTCCGAAGGATTTTCACCAACCAGCTGAGCCAATGCTACACTTCACTGACATAAAGGTGGCCCTGCACATTAACACAAATGAGAAACATTTTCTTTTTTCACTAAATAAGTTCTAATAATAGTAAACACTTAAGTGATATTAAAATTCTGTTGTTATTTCCTAATTGTAAAGCTGCAAATGCCAGACATTTTTGCTTTTGAAATTCTCATGGGGCAAGCAAGCAATGCCACAGCAGTTAAAAATTATTGTTATTTCAGAATATTATATTTACTGAGTGCCTATAAATCCTGTATTCAAATACTGAACAGTAGGCAAACACACAAACTTTTAATTACGTTAGATGTTAATTCTGACATTAAAATGAAAACCATAAAATGTTCCTCTTACTTTATATCATAAAAACATATGGATTCTTCTGAAATGAAAACACTGCTGGGCAGTCTGTATGTTTTATAATATTGTACTAAATACTGACAGACACCAGCATACATCAAGCTTTTTCAACAACCATAGCTTATTTGATCATAAGGGCAGATGGGTGATATCCAGCACCTACTGATGAGAATTATGTGCAATTAGATTGTTAAGAAAATTAAGTACTAACTATTCACAATGATGATATGAAAATGTCAATCAATTTTTACATAAGGAAAAATATAGAAGAAAACCAAAGACAGCTAAAAACAACCTCGGTAGATTCATGATCGACAAACATCCCTCTGAAAAAGGTAAAACAGACAGAAAACCTGAAGGAATCAAAAAGGAACCTTCATGGATTCACAAACAACAAAAACCCAGCTGAAAAAAAAAAAGATTAATTTCCTATGATATTTTATTACAAATGCCATCAAAAAATAAAGTAACTTTGTCCAAAGAGAAAATATAACACAGAAATTAGATTAATGAAACAAAGAGCAATAGATAGATATATATTGAACACTCAGAATTAATGTAAGATAGTACAGAATGCTTAAAAAAAAACCTGACAATAATCAGTTAAAAATTCATCAGAAATTGGTTTAAAAAGTATTCACTAGGCGAAAAAGATATCAAAATTACTAATAATGAATTTAACTGCATTTTCTCTCTATTACCATAATAAGAGGAAAATATTTCATGAAGTAAAACTAAAGTCAATTTAGAAATAACATGAGCATGCTGAAAATTAAGGAGGAAAAATGTGAAACAAAACATGACCTACAGACAGTGGTTGAAGAATGGAATTAAAGACATAATAAAAAAAAATAAAAAGAGGGATAAAGAGAGTAAGAATGACAGACTGATAATTTATATTTTCTGACACATGAACGGTGTGGCCCATTACCTTGTTACTGAAGCAAGCAGTTGAGTAAAAAACCGATGAACCACATATGATTTATGACATATGAAGGAGTGCCAAAAAAAACAAAAAAACATTTTTTAAAAGCTATATATTTTCAAATTTTTTATAAAACAACCTTATTCATTTAAAATACACTCCATTACAACTAATACATTTGTCCCAGTGGTACTACCACTGTTCAAAACATTTTCTGTAGTCATCTTTAGAAATGGCTGACAGCCACTCCCTCGTTTTTTTTTCTTGACCTCTTCAATGTTGTCAAATTGGTGTCCTTTGATGCGTGGAAATAAGAAAAAGTTGCACGGTGTCAGGTCAGGCGAGTAAGGTGCATGGGGCAGCAGAAAAATGCCATTTTTTGCCAAAACTACCTAACAGAGATAGCTGCGTGTGCAGGTGCATTGTAGTGGTGAAAGAACCTGTCTGCCACAAATCAGGTCTTTTTTTTGATGAACACTGTTTCGTAATCCACTGAAAACTTCCAATTAAAAGGTTTGATTGACGGTCCGATGTGGGAAAACAAACTCTGAATGAACTACACCCTTTTCATCAAAAAAGCAAATGAGCATTGTTTTGATGTTTGATTTGACTTGACAACATTTTTGTTGATTCTCTGACAGCTGATCAATTGTCTGTTGACAGTGTGAGAGCACAAGCTCCCGAATTTTTTCAACATTTTTGTTGATTCGGGCAGCTGATGGACGTCTAGAATGAGGTTTGTCATCAATCGTCATGTCGCCATTTTTAAACCAAGGGAACCACTTGTACACTTCAGTTTTTCCCATAGCGACATCTTTGCAAGCTGTTTTCAACATTAAAACAGTTTCAGTACAGTGGCATAGCTATCAGAGGGCTAGGCAGTGCCGTGCACCGGGACCCCCAAGCTCACTTCAAGGAGGCCCCCCACGCTTAGGGAGCCCCTCTAACAAACCTCACGACTTGTTAGAGCTCCAAAAATAAAAAAGGTCACCATCTGGCCCAAGAGCCAGAAATATTTTTTTTAACGGGGCCCTTGTTAATTTAGCTAACTACTGTTTCAGCAGTATTTTTACTGAGAAGACAAAATTTCACAGCTGCACATTGTTCACTTAAACTTGCCATCATCAAAACGAAACAATAACAAAACAGCCCTAGCAGCCCTGCAGATTAACAGAACAAGCCAGGTCGATAACAAAAAGACACAATGAGTTGTGCTATAAACACCTAGCGGCAGTAAAGCGTACTACACAAGCTCCGCCCAAGGCAACGCTATTCCAGTTATTTTTGGGTACGGTAGTATGAAAAAAAATAATAGCAGGCTGTAATGAATAGATGAGAGGAACAGCTGATTAACAAAATACCTGGTACACGATTCTTTTAGCTAGGAAGAAGGACGAGACAAACTAGATTGAAGAAATTCCTTTCCTGAGATATTGTGCCAGACTGGGGACAAGGCTTGGATAGATATTGGTAGAATAATTACGAATAGTAAGTGGACAGGAAGTGATTACCATGACCGTGACCACAAGCTTCAGGTATAAGGGAGTTTGAATTTTTTTTGGGGGGGGGGGGGAGGGGTAAGGGGATCTAGGACAGAAATAAACTACAAAGGAAAAAGCTGAACAATTTACCAATCACAATTAAATAATTTAAAATTTATTAACTTAAGTTTTGTCTGGAATCTGAGAGCAGTCATAAGACCAAGCAATATACACAAACAACGACCACATTGTGCTAGACACTTTTTTTTACTTACGTCTTTCCGTCTTGTCAATGTCATTAGAGGCAGGGTGGGACTGAGGACAAGGAACAGGAAGGAATTCAGCCTTGGCCTTTTGAAGGAAGCATTCTGCATTCGCCTGGAGTGATTTGGGGAAATCATGTAAAACCCAAATCTGGATGCCCGGATGGGGATTCAAACTGGCATCCCAAGTGCGTGAGACCAGAGCGTTAACTGCTCACCCATCATGCTCTATAGTACACCAGCTGGGTTGGGTTTAATGAGACTGCAGTAAACAAATGTGTTAATAAATGCCACTTAGTGCTATGGCCAATTTATTTAATTGCAAAGGAGCAAATGCCCCAGCGACTGTTTACCAACACACCTGCTTTCATTTTCCACCTTTCTTGTTAAAAAAAAAAAAAATTTTGGGGACAAAAATTTTGAGAGCCAGGATGTTCCATGGTTCAGATTCTATTTTAAACTGTGGGTCCTCCTAGGACTAACAACCCTAGTTGTAACTTGTATGATGTGTACACATGCAGACTAAACTGAAGCCATAATGAGACTAACGTGCTTCTATTTGCCCCCCCCCCCCCCCCCGAAAAAAACATGCATACATTGCAATAAAATCCTCTCGGGTGTCCAGCCGGATAGTGTAGTATAAACACGATGTTTCAACAGCTAGCTCTGCTGTCTTCATCAGGTGTCAGGTCCCTTCTAGCTGTCGCAAGCTAACTGTCATCGCCTAGACTGACTTAGCCTCCAATCGAACGCCCTTTATACAACACTATCCGGCTGGACACCAAAGAGGATTTTATTGCTTCAGTACGCCAGGAAAGTCTCCACTCACACATACATACATTGGTTGCAATAAAACCATGCAACTACTTTTTGCCTTTGCAAATTTTAATTTTAAATTCTTTCAGTGTTTCTGGTAATTTGCTCATTTCTGTTGGTAACTTGTTGATGGGCACGTGGAGGGGGGTGCTCTTGCAACCCCTCCCCCCCCTACTATGAAAGAAAGAAGACAGATAACATTAAGAAACAAAAATTTTATTATTAAATTCACTGTTTGAATAATAACTTACGGCACCTAGGTTGTTGTCCAAATTTGTTCAACACCTTGTCAATAAATTCAGTATCCTTAGTGAATAAGTAATAAGTTTATATATAATGTATGAAAAAAACAACAACAGATGCACCTCCCTTAAAGTAATCCTGCTGGCGCCCATGAATCTGTTCATTTCTGTTGGTAAATTGTTGCAATCTCTGACTCCTTTACCTATGAAAGAAAATTTCTCCACTTCCTGACACTTGAAACCAAACATCAGCTTATGGTAATTATCATCTCTTCCCTTCCAAGTACCATTCGTGATGTGTAAATTAGGAAAAATCACTTGGTGTAAAAAAGGAAAAGAGAGAATAAAATGCAACTATGTTGCCAAGTGGTAGCAAAAAGAAATGGCCACACACAACTCGTGCATAATGCCAATAAATGCAGCTTGAACAATCCTATGCATTTAGCTTGAAATCTTAAAATTCTGTATCATATTACACAAAGAAGAAATGAAACATGATGTTTTAAAGAATAAAATTCACTTGGTTAGGTAAGACTTAGGCAACGTGCAGTTTTTGGGTTTCATACTGTTTCAATTATTAGCACCAATGCATAAGGCTTAGGTGCTTGAGGATGAAAGCAGGGGCGTAGCTACCATAGGGCTAGGTGGTGCATTGCACTGGGGCCCTCACGCTCAGGAGGTACCCGAGTGCAGCAGAGGGGGGAGGGGCTCCCTATGCTACTGCTCAGGGGGCTCCTACCAGCAACTTGGCAAAGCTAAATAAAAAAAATTGAAAAAGTCACCCATCTGGCCTGAGGACCCAAAATAATTTTATTTTAGACCGGGGCCCTTGTTGACCTAGCTATGCCACTGGATGAAAGGAAAATTGTAGGTATTTATGAATATTTGCATGTATGAATGATAAATTAGATTCCAGTACTCATCAAAGTGGAAGGGGGGATAACAGCTGCGACAAATTTTAAATTAAAAAAAATTAATACTTTGCGCTATGCCCTTGCTCAACAAAATTTCTATGTTTACGAGTAGCAGCATGGCCCATAATGAGTTGCTTGTCACTGCTGCCCTCCTACCTTCAACTTTGGTGAGTATTTTATCTTTAATTTCCATACTGACATTTTCTTCCTACTCCATTAATGCTGAAATTATGTTCCAGGATAGAGATCATTTTGGAGGGAAAGGGATGATTGATATCCTGCTGACCACTTAGATCTTTAAGGATAACTTGTGCTAAGAGTTGTGTGTCCCTTTGCAATTATGGGTTTGGTATTATCCTATTTATGAAATGCTTATATTTAGGTAGAAACTGTGGAACATTTCCTTCTTCACCTTCCTCCATCAGACACACATAAACCAGTAAATACAGAAAACTTCCTATCATCATTAATAAAAATAAATTAATCAGTCACCTAAGCTGAAGGCTTGAGGACTGTGGCGTAAAAAAAGATCAAACACACTTCCGAAAATTTTGGATATTCCTTAATCACACAGGAGCTTGATAAAATAAGTGACCATTAATGGATGCACACAGCCTAGGTAACCAAACAAAAATCGCAAAACAAATGTTGGCTGCTACTTACAAGGCAACATTTGCCATTTGCACAATTAACTAACCACATGTTCCATCAAACTCCTACATGAATAAGGGATCTTCCAAGTAACCTTGAAGCTCTTCACTCTTCAAATTTTATAAGTGTAAGGTTTGCATTTCATTATAACTTGTTCTGTATTACCTTAAGGCATTACATTCTTACAATCTTAATCTGGATAATACCTATGTAGGAACAAGATGCAAGATTTGAAGTAATATTGGCCGTACTTTGAATTACCATATATTGCTTTCAAATGCTGTGGGAGTGTAGTTCAAATATTACTCAGACATTACTTTAGGGGGAAAAAAAAAAAAAAAAAAAAAAAAAAAAAAAAAAAAAAAAAAAATCTTTTGCTGGACAACTAAATTCCTAATTTGTTCAACAGTTAAAACTGTGAGAATTGAATTTTTCCCAGTGTACGGCTGATAAAACTTAACCCCAATAAACAAATTTATCTCCACTTTTCGAAATTTATGAGTTCTATCTATTACCCTTAAAATATATGTATAAGGGTCAGCAAGTTATGGTAAAGACAAAACCTGTCTAAATGCTTAAAACTGTATGTCATTCCTCTTTAATAAGCATGAATTCAGATAGTAAAGGAAATGATCAACACTAGAATATAAACAAATACAAATGACGGAGGTCTCATTTCATTTCCATGAAATATAGTACTCATTAGTTTTTGGAACTAAACATCTTGTTAATGTTTCTTTATTTTTCTGTAGCATTAAATCATTGGTTATGAAACTTACCTAAATCGCCAAAAATTTTTTTTCCGGCTGACACAACCACTCTCCATAACTCAGGAATATTTGTATCCCCACCACGGATGAAGCCATTAAGGCAATGATCACAAACTATACTCTGTTTAAAACAAATAGTAAAATTCACAATTATAGCACTAGAAGTAAAAATGAACATCACAAGGATTACAAGTCAGTATAATTTGTTCAAAAAGGGATTCGATATTCGGGGATACATATCTTCAATAAGCTCCCAACACTCATAAATGTCTAGCAGATGATAAGATTAAATTCAGGAAAATTTTTTAATTAACAGCTCTGTTGATGAATTTATTTCTAAGGTATTTCCAAAATAATTGCCAGTAATTGATGAAAATGTAGTTGATGTAATTAATGTACCATGTATGCTGTGACTGTATATCTTCTGGTGTATATATCTATTTTGTTATGCAATTGTTTATCTGTAAATTGACAACTTTCCACATCCTACAGAACCAATATCTTATATTGGGATCTATGGAAAATAAATGTATTGTATAATGATAACATTTTCTGAAATTACCTCCTAGTGAACTTTACATCGAGCTATTGTTATCTTACAAAATACCCATATACTTGTAACTTAGTTTTAAAGTAAAACAAAAATTCGATGATAAAATGAAAAGGAAATTCTCTTCCTCCCTAAAGTGCCACTGTCATATCTCCCAAGGAAATTACAATACAATACATTAATTTTCCATTGATCCCCAATATAAGAGACTGGCTATGTGGGACGTGGAAAGTTGTCAATTTACACATAAACAATTGCATAAGAAAATAATACATACACCAGAAGATGTACAGTAAAAGCATACATGGTTCATTTATTACGTCAACTATATTTTTTAAAAAATTAAAAAAATCTACAGACAATTATTTTGTAGATACCTTAGAAATAAATTCTTCAACAGAGTGAGTTTTCAATCAAAAATTCCTTCAGTTTTTCCTGGATTTAATCTTATCATCTACTAGTCATTTAAGATGTGTTTGGAGCTTATTGAAGACATGTATCCCTGAATATCAGACCTCTTTTAGAACAAAAGACAACTTGTAATCCTCACGAAGATCATTTTTACTTCTAATGCCATAGTAATGTATTTTACTATTTGTTTCAGAGTATAATTTGTGGCTACAAAGGATATTAATGTGTATATATACTCAGCCATCATTCTTAAAATCCCTAGCTTCTTAAACAGCTCTTTACAAGTTCTACTGCTAACTCCACACACAATTCTTATTACACACTTTTGCGCTCTGAACACTTTGTCTCTATGAGTAGAATTGTCCCAGAATATAGCCTACATCACATCAAGGAGTGAAAATAAGCAAAATAAACTAGTTTCCTCATATGGAGATCACCTACAGCTGAAATTGTATGAATCGCAAATGTGGCTGCACCCAATCGCATCAGTAAGTCAGAGAAATGAACTTTCCAATTTAAATTATGATCAGTAAGCAAACCTAGAAATTTCAAACACACTATCTCTTCAATGGACTGGCCTGCAAATCTGATGTCTATATCTGGTGTTAATCTGTGTGATGTACTGAATTGCATACATTGAGTTTTATCAAAGTTTAAAGACAAGCTGTAAACAATTCATAAGGCCAAAGACATAATTTGAAATATGTTTTGTAGAGAAATCTGGAGAATTTTAAATTCCTATGTTTGTGTCATCTGCAAATTTGAAATTTTTTGAGTTTTTAGATATAACACAAGGTAAATCATATAAGGAAACAAAAGGCACTAAGTATATACTTATATATATGTAAACAATAGTGTCCCCACAATAGAACCCTGAGGCACTCCACATCTGATAAATTCCTAGGCAGTAAACAGTGGACCACATATCGCTGCTTTAAATTGTTCCAGTAACGCTTTCTGTTTTCTATTTTGAAGATAAGAATTAAGCCATCTATTAACAATGACATCTATATCATAATACTTCAATTTTTTTATCAGAATTTCATCATCAACACAATCAAATGCCTAAGACAAGTCACTGTAAAGTACTACAGGAATTAATTTATCATTTCTAAAATATTGTGAGTGAATGTAAATATATCAAATGGCCCAAATAGTGATTAGGTAGAATATTATTTTTAAGGTGTGGCTAAACTCTATTGGACATTGCTTTCTCAAAATTTTTGAAGAAGACTATTAGTAATGAAATAGGACAGTAATTCAATACAAGTGACTAATTCCCTCTTTTTATAGGGTGATTTAACTACAACACACTTAAGCCTTTCTGGAAAGGTACCCCAAGTAAATTTATATTAAGCATATAATTTAGTATATTACTTAAATCTGTGGTGCACAGTTTAACTAATCTGCTGGAAATCCCATCATAACCACTCTAGTATTTGCTCTTAAGAGAGATGACAACTTTTCTGATTTCTTCTGGAGTAGCTAAATTTCCAGACATAAGGTCAAATTTTTCTTGAAAGCCCATATTGGCAAAATCCATATAATGTGTCTCTGAGCTATTGGCAGTCAATTTTATAACAACAGATAAAAAATGTTTATTGACTATATCAGCAATTGAAAAATTAGATTCTACTGAATTTTCTTTGATCTAAATGTCATTACGGCTTCATTATTTTGCCCTATTCCATTTCCTACAATGTTCCATATTATCTTAGTTTTATTTTCAGAGTCACGAATTTTATGTTTGTAGACAATACTTTTAGATTCATTATCATTGGGAACCGTCTCCAGTTTCATGGGTGAGGTTTATGTGCCTTCTTGTGTTTCAGTCTTGGTTGTTATGGACAACCGTTTTTTCACCGTCTCCTATCCAGAAAAGTTTCTCTGACCGTAATATATTCCCCGTTCCAGCATTTTCTCTCTATGTCCTCCTTCAGTTGGTCTGTCCATCTTGTTCTTGGTGTTCCCACGGGTCTTTTGCCCACTATCCTTTTTTCCAAATATGTTTTTGGTAGTCTTGTACTATTCATTCTCTTGACATGTCCAAACCACTTAAGTCTTGATGACCTAAGTCTCTCTTCCATGGATTCCCTTAACTCCAGGTTTGATCTAATCTCATCATTTTTTATATGATCAAGTCTAGTTTTCTGGAGGTCCCTTCTATGAAACTTCATTTTACAGGCTTGGATCTTGCTAAGGTCCTTTGATGTTAGTGTGCATGTTTCCAAAGCATGTGTGAGAACAGGAATTTTATTATTTTATTTTTATTATTTATCAATCTTGTTTCATGGATCCCTGCTGAGGAAAGACCTCTGGGATGTGAAACATGTCATGGTTAATACACATACATACAATATGAGTCATAATCATAGTAAAAACAAGTATATGTTCCAAAGACAATAAAGAGAATAACAACAAA
Organism: Vandiemenella viatica; assembly: GCA_031002005.1. Lineage (NCBI taxonomy): Eukaryota > Metazoa > Arthropoda > Insecta > Orthoptera > Morabidae > Vandiemenella > Vandiemenella viatica. The sequence goes on along the minus strand of JARYHS010012519.1, from coordinate 60,659,790 downwards.
CATTAATTTTTACAACTGAATTTTGCAAAAGTCATATCGAATGCAATTAATTAATTTTTTCAAATTCTTGAATGTTGTAGGAGGAGTTGCCAATAAGATAATCTCTGATTTTCTTTAAATATATCTTTATTATCTACAGACTGTTTTATACTCTTGGGAAGTTTATTAAACAAATGTGTACCAGAATAATTAATTCCTCTTTGTACTAATGACAGAGATGTTTGTGTTTTGTGCAAGTTATTTCTGTTTCTTGTATTGAAATTATGTACCTGTGAATCAGAAGTAAACAGGTTAAAATGATCTATGACAAAGCACATGAGAGAATATATATATACTGAGAAGTCATTGTAAGAATATTGAGTTTTTTAAAAAAAGTTGTCTGCAAGAAGTTCTTGGTTGTACCCTACACAACATCCTAATTGCACTTTTCTGTACTATGAAAACTTTTTTACTTTGTGAAGAGTTTCCCCAAAAGATTATGCCATATGACATCACTGAATGAAAATATGAGGAGTACACCTGTTTCATTAATTCTAGATCTGCTGTTCGAGAAAGTGTTCATATTGCAAAGGTAGCACTACTTAACTTCTTCAGTAGTGAAGTGATATGTTCATGCCAACAGTGTTTCTCATCTATTTTAACACCAAGGAATTTTATACTCTTTGTTTCTAATATTGTGTTTTTATAGCTTACTTGTAAATTTGGCTGTGCATACTTTTTTGTTTTAAACCTAATATAATATGTTTTTTTTTTTCAAAATTTAATGAATTTGCCTTAAACCAATTTGCTACTTCATTAAGTACTTCACTTACATTAATTCCTAGATTGCTGTTTGGTGTTTTTCTCACAGTCAGGATAGTGTCATCTGCAAATAAAACACTCTTATCTTTGTCAGATAAGTTTCAGGAAGGTCATTGATGTACAACAAGAAGAGGAGGGGTCCTAGGACAGAACCTTGTGAAATTCCACGTTTCATTTTCTCCCAGTCCGATGAAGCATCTTTACTTATGTTAGGATAAAAAATGGAAACTTTTTGCATTCAACTTTCCATGTATGATTTAAACCATCTACCTGTGGTTCCATTAATACCATAGTATTCCATTTTCTTCAAAAGTAATTCATGATTTACACAGTCAAATGCTTTTGCAAGATCACAAAATATTCCTACAGGACTCATTTTATTATTCAGTTCCTCAAATTTGTTATTTAAAAATGAATATATAGCCATTTCTATAGATGATCCTTTTAGGAACCCAAATTGTGATTTACTGAGGATTATTTTGTTTAACATGTTTTATTACTCTACAGTACATGACTTTTTCAAAAATCTTTGAGAATCCTGAAAGTAATGAAATGGGACGATAGTTATCTACACATGTTGCTTCTCCTTTTTTAAACAACGATTTTACAACTGCATATTTTAGCCTATTTGGAAACATGCCTTGCATTAAGGATTTATTACAATTGTGGGCAAGTACACGACTGATACAATCTGAACATCTTTTCAGTAATTTGTTTGAAATATTGTCATAGCTGGAAGAATTTTTAGGTTTTAATTGTTTCATGTGTTTATTTACTTCTTTGGCTGTTATTGCGTGCAATTGCATTTCTACAAATTTATTTGGGAAAGCAGTCTGAAGAAGCCTTTAGGGCACTATGTGCGGATTTCTTTTCTATGCCTAATTTCTCGGGATTACTGGAGATCGCGATTCCGTCAGTTGTTGTCATCATTATACTAGAGTGTTCAAACGCAAGACTCCACTAGAAATTCTTTCCGAAATACATTTAACGGTTTCATGCTGGTCCAGGCTGTATTACAAACTAATTTCTGCTTGAAAATAATGGTCCAGGCTGTATTACAAACTAATTTCTGCTTGAAAATAATGGTCCAGGCTGTATTATAACAGAATTACTGCTTTATAATAATATGTCTTGTGACTGACTACAGCAGTATTCCAACGATATTACTGAATTTTGTTGTAGCGGAATCACAATCTCCAGTAGACCCAATTTCTCTACAACTGAAGTAAAATGTTTGTTAAATATTTCACCTACTTCACAAAGAACAGATCCATATGAATGAGATATGATATGTACGAGACAATTTTACAGGGTAAGTTATTTAAAAAGTCTACATTAAAATCACCACACAAGATTATATTAGTTACTTTTCTGCTTAAAAATGTTTTAAAGTTCAGAAAAATATAAAAGTTTCCAGAAGGTGTTCTATATACAGATTTCTTTTATTTTACTTATGGCTTTACATCTCCTCGACATCGAGATCATTAGAGATGGGATAAGACTGGAGACAAGGAATGGGAAGGAATTCAGCCATGGCCTTTTGAAGGAAGCAGCCCGGCATTCGCCTGGAGTTAACTGGGGGGAACCATGGAAAACCCAAATGTGGATGACAGGACAGGTATTCGAACCCGCGTCCTCCCGAATGCGAGGCCAGAGTGTTAACAGCTCATCCACTAAGCTCAGTGTATACGGATACTATTATGAACATTTCATTATTGAAATTTAGCACAGGCTTCAAAATATTGATCAAGAAAATACTTGCTAACATTTATATTGTCGAAACTATAACTATTTCTAATAAAAGTGACAACTCATTTCTCAAAGTTTATTCTACAGTAATGAGCAGCTAAATTAAAGTTAGTTATATTTGACATACCTATTTCTGTAGTTATATGGTGCTAAGACAAGCATGAAACATCAATTCTATTTATTATTATTATCAATTCTATTGATTGCATTTAATTATGTGAAATAGCAATTCATCTACACTGTTTGATAACCTGATATTATGATGTAATAAATTAATCACTACACAATTTTTAATTTTGGTATCTGAAACTCACTACTGTTGAAACTAATTTCTGTTAAAACACTCTCCCTAATATTTGAGCCTAATTTAAAAAAGGAGCTGCCCTAACACCATTAACCACAGGAACCTTTTCATGAGAATTGGCAGTTACAATTACATATCCACAATTACTACTACTTACTTTCAATTCTCATTACAATGAAATTTCAGCAAAACCACTACGAAATTAAAGGAATGCTTCATAATAAACTCCTGAAATAATGGCAGTCGTTATGCTATTAAGAGCTGAATGTATGAGCTGTAGATAAAATTTGTTCATAATATCCATATTTTCAAGACAGTTCGATCGCCTATAAATTTGAGCCAATTATCATACATCACACTAAACTGGCGGCGATTGTTATTTATTTGAATAACTTCAGATCCCGACACTGTGAATTCATAAATGCGTTTGAGGTAAGGTTTGGAAGTAGCAGTATTAGAGGAAATTAAGGTGGGGCAGAATTACAAGACATTTCACGAGACAGCATAAGGTCAGAGAAACTGAGTTTTAATTTTCGTTGCTTTCATCAACGCCATGTTAACACCATCATTACTTCGTTTGCATATAGTGGTTTAGATTCTACTGAACGTTACGATACCAGCAGTACTGTTTGCTAATGGGTACAATTGCAACTACAGCTTTTCACTTTTGGAACGCGTCAGTTTTTAGGAAACCAGAGCCAAAATGTAAATTCCATGACTATTGATGTTTCATCTTTCTGTTAAGTTCTTCCAACTTCTTAAACCCACCTCAAACAGCCGGAGTTTGAGTCTTCCTTGGGAAACATTGAAGAAAGTATCATGTTGCTTAATTATTACACCTTTCGAATTACTAAGCTTTTCTGCTTTTTCAATAATTCCGCACAAATCTTTAACTGTAGCCTTAATTTCCACGTTTCTCATTGTTTAAACAAGCTTATAAACAATCAAATCTTATAATACCGTCACTCCACCCAAAATACCGCCTGGCGCCTAACTTTCAAAGTCCAAAGATTGTTTACAATCATGGAGGTATTTCCTTCCTCCATGTTTACAATTCGAGAGAAAAGTAAAGGGCACACACACACACACATATATATATATATATATATATATATATATTGCTTATTAATTAAACAGCGATAAAAAGTTAAGGACATACATAATGACAAAATATAACTTTAAAAAAGAAGTGTTACACGCAAAGAATATTGAAAAATTATCTTCATACAGTAAAGCAACAATATTTAGAGCACCACAATAAAAGGTGATGGATAGACTTTGAAAATATATACAGTATACACGGATACACTGCAACTGAGTTCGGCCGAGTTTTCACTCTGCCGAATTCTGCCGATCCAGTCTGCCGACTGTTGTGGTTACACTGGCTCGGACTTCGGCCGATTCAGTTGTCAAGATATCGTGTTTCAAGCATGGAGGAAGGAATAATATGGAGATGACGCAAGAGACCTTTACCACGCATGGGAGTGAAGCAGGCCAGCGGAGGAGTGGGGGGGCATGGCCGGAGTGGTGGGGGCTTGACCGCTTCCCAACAAACACGGGGAATATGTACAAACACCTCAAGGGGACTCTAGGATAAACGTGACGCCGCAATCTGGTGATGGATTATTATGTAACTCGATGAGACAAATAAAAAATGAAGAATAAAATTTTTTGATATCCTGCTTAGTTTTCGAGATATTCTGTCTCAAATGTGAAATGGTTTTGGTTCAAATTCAGAAGAAAAAATTATTCAAAGTCAAATTTTATGATGAATTTTTATTTAAAAAGACGAGACAAATAAAAAATAAAGAGTAAATTTTTTCGATATTTCACCTAGTTCTCGAGATATACTGTCTCAAAAGTGAGGTGTCTTGAGTTGAAATGCAGAAGAAAAATTTCGCAAAAGTCAAATTTAATGATGGATTCTTATGTAACACGACGAAAAAACTCGATAATAAGGAATAAATGTTTTCGATATCTTGCTTAGTTTGGGGGATATACAACATCCAAATTGAGGGGTTTAGGTTTGGATGCAGGCTGGACCAAAAATTAATTCTGTCAAAGCCACAATGATTACATGGTTGACATGCAGAATGGATATTTCAGTTTTATTACTACCACTTGTGGTTAGTCTGAAATGTGTCCTAGACCAGAAAAAAAGTAAGAGGACCCACTCTAGGGATGAGCAACCCAGACATTTTGTAGGCTGGTACCAGAAATAAAATGTTTATTCAGTCACCTTAATGAACATTCTCTTGATCAAGATGTGTTGTCTAATTTCACAGCCCTACTTATTAGGACAATTGTAAAAAAATTATCTCTCAGTTAGATTTAGATACGGGGGGGGGGGGGGGAGAATGTTGTACAAAAAAAAAGAGACTAAATTAGAAACACATTCCCCAAATTGATTTTGTTCAAAGGCCAATAACTTCTTTATTTATGAAGCCCATTTTTATTTCTGCATGAACCTGTTTCGACATAAATAGATGAGAAAGAATTCAAAATCGGTAAAAATAGGTATAGACGTATTTACAAACAGAAACAAGTCTTATTTGAAGCTTTAAAAATAACCTCAATGGCCTGAAATAGCTATTTAAAAAATTAATAAAACTCACAGCTTCTCACATAACAGTTAATTTCATCATCCATTGTCAGTATAATCAGCAACGTGACGAAAGAAATCGTAATAGTAAATTCACTGAATCGCGAAGTAAAACACGCCCCTTTAAATCTCATTTTAAACACTCGTTAAAAAATAATGCTAGTCTATTATGTGCAAAATAGCAAGTTTGCTGATTTTCTACACTACACCAAGAAAAATTTGAGAACAAAGTCATCCCATTGAGAGCTATGACTAAATATTTATAGACGTGCTGCAAAGTTTGCGGTGTCTACCGCTCACTTCAACAACGATAATTAGAATTAAACTTACTTGTGAAATGATATTCCAGGTTCTTTCCTGTCTGGCCTATTTGTGCAACCGTACGCAACACAAGCTGGCATTTTTAGACACTTATACACAATACTAAATGAAATAATCACTGCATCTACCACAATGTGAACACCTTAATTGTTGGGAAGCGCCTTATGGTCGCTGCCGGTGCTGCCACCATGCGGGAGAGTTTAGTGCTTGCTTCACCGATTTAACGTCACTTCTCCTCCATATAATCATGGAGGAAGAAATTATATGGAGGAGAAGTGACGTTAAATCGGTGAAGCAAGCACTAAACTCTCCCGCATGGTGGCAGCACCGGCAGCGACCATATGGTGCTTCCCAACAATTAAGGTGTTCACATTGTGGTAGATGCAGTGATTATTTCATTTAGTATTGTGTATAAGTATCTAAAAATGCCAGCTTGTGTTGCGTACGGTTGCACAAATAGGCCAGACAGGAAAGAACCTGGAATATCATTTCACAAGTAAGTTTAATTCTAATTATCGTTGTTGAAGTGAGCGGTAGACACCGCAAACTTTGCAGCACGTCTATAAATATTTAGTCATAGCTCTCAATGGGATGACTTTGTTCTCAAATTTTTCTTGGTGTAGTGTAGAAAATCAGCAAACTTGCTATTTTGCACATAATAGACTAGCATTATTTTTTAACGAGTGTTTAAAATGAGATTTAAAGGGGCGTGTTTTACTTCGCGATTCAGTGAATTTACTATTACGATTTCTTTCGTCACGTTGCTGATTATACTGACAATTGATGATGAAATTAACTGTTATGTGAGAAGCTGTGAGTTTTATTAATTTTTTAAATAGTTATTTCAGGCCATTGAGGTTATTTTTAAAGCTTCATATAAGACTTGTTTCTGTTTGTAAATACGTCTATACCTATTTTTACCGATTTTGAAATCTTTCTCATCTATTTATGTCGAAACAGGTTCATGCAGAAATAAAAATGGGCTTCATAAATAAAGAAGTTATTGGCCTTTGAACAAAATCAATTTGGGGAATGTGTTTCTAATTTAGTCTCTTTTTTTTTTTTTGTACAACATTCTCCCCCCCCCCCCCCCCGTATCTAAATCTAACTGAGAGATAATTTTTTTACAATTGTCCTAATAAGTAGGGCTGTGAAATTAGACAACACATCTTGATCAAGAGAATGTTCATTAAGGTGACTGAATAAACATTTTATTTCTGGTACCAGCCTACAAAATGTCTGGGTTGCTCATCCCTAGAGTGGGTCATCTTACTTTTTTTCTGGTCTAGGACACATTTCAGACTAACCACAAGTGGTAGTAATAAAACTGAAATATCCATTCTGCATGTCAACCATGTAATCATTGTGGCTTTGACAGAATTAATTTTTGGTCCAGCCTGCATCCAAACCTAAACCCCTCAATTTGGATGTTGTATATCCCCCAAACTAAGCAAGATATCGAAAACATTTATTCCTTATTATCGAGTTTTTTCGTCGTGTTACATAAGAATTCATCATTAAATTTGACTTTTGCGAAATTTTTCTTCTGCATTTCAACTCAAGACACCTCACTTTTGAGACAGTATATCTCGAGAACTAGGTGAAATATCGAAAAATTTTACTCTTTATTTTTTATTTGTCTCGTCTTTTTAAATAAAAATTCATCATAAAATTTGACTTTGAATAATTTTTTCTTCTGAATTTGAACCAAAACCATTTCACATTTGAGACAGAATATCTCGAAAACTAAGCAGGATATCAAAAAATTTTATTCTTCATTTTTTATTTGTCTCATCGAGTTACATAATAATCCATCACCAGATTGCGGCGTCACGTTTATCCTAGAGTCCCCTTGAGGTGTTTGTACATATTCCCCGTGTTTGTTGGGAAGCGGTCAAGCCCCCACCACTCCGGCCATGCCCCCCCACTCCTCCGCTGGCCTGCTTCACTCCCATACGTGGTAAAGGTCTCTTGCGTCGTCTCCATATTATTCCTTCCTCCATGGTTTCAAGATGGACGAAACTAGCGTTCTTGAAGTGTTGTGTGAGAACTCTCTACTGAGATTTAATATGATGTTTGGTAGTGAAAAAAGTGAATGGGTAAACGAATTTTTTTTCGGAGAGAGAGGCCGAAGGAGAATTTCATACATTATTCTCGAAACTATTGGAACAGCCAATTAAATTTTCAGAATACTTCCGGATGAAACCGGAGACATTTTTTTATATTTTGGAAGGAATCTGACCTGCTATAATAAAGTATTCAAATTTCAGGAAATGTATTTCTCCAGAAGAAAGGCTTGCTGTGACATTGAGTTAGTTACCTAAGTCGATTTTATTTAATGCAGGTGCACTTACTTGACTTGTTCCATACCAAATTCTCTGTTCCGAAACCAAATACGTTCGGCCGAATGAAACAAAAGTATTTGGTCGGCGACGGAAGTCGACTGAATATGGCGGAGTTCCGCCGACTAGGTCGGTCGTAGTGTAACCGGTTTCCATATTTAGCTTACTTTTGTTTGGTTCGGCGACATCGGCCATATTCGGCAGAGTGAATTATCGGCCGAAGTCGCTTGCAGTGTAACCGTAGTTAAGCATCACTTCACCAAAATCACAGTAAATGTTATTGGTATGGCTCACTCAGATGTAACACTGAATGACATAGAATTATACTGACAAATAATTAAAAAAAATCCATGAAGGACTTGGCATGGAGCAACCATATTTGTACCTCGTGATTTTTGATGGTCAAAAATGCAGTTCTGTTCGCAAATTCGATATCTAACAACGGCTTTTGACATATTGGCGACGTGGTGGCAGTTGATCGCATACTGAGGAGATAACCGGTAGTTACCAGGGCCGGATTAAGACAGTGCGGGGCCCGTAGCAAATGTGAAGAAGAGGTCCTTGATTTTTGCCGTCCGGGGGAAAATTGTAGAGCAAAAAAAAAAGAGGGCGCCCATCTAGCCTAGGTGCAGGCCCCCTAGGAGGCGCGAGGCCCGTAGCATTTGCTACCTCCTGCTACGTCGTTAATCAGGTACTGGTAGTTAGTAGTACTGTACTGGTTTACTTTTTTATGACTTTACGCCTCATTGATTTCGAGGTCATTAGGGATTAGAGGCGGGGAAAGAGCCGGGGGCAAGGAAAGAATAGGAAATTCTCTTTCGAAGTAACCATTCCGGCATTCGCCTTGAGTGATCTGGGGATACCAAAGAAAACTCAAACCTGGATCACTGGAGTTCCTGTTTTCCAACTTTGCTTCCGAGCATGGGTAGCGCAGATGAGCATCACATGTGGAGTTACCAAAGGCTGCGCGAGGCGGGATGGCCATACCGGGAATTTGTGCACCTCGTGGGACAAGAAGTATCCACGGTGGCTCGATGTTGCCACAGGAACGTGGCGAAGAGTGTGGGATATAGTTGGTTTGAGAACTGAAGGTGATGGGTTAGAGAAGGTTGGGTGCTGATAACAGGTCGTAGGAGAAATACAGTTAGAAGGATGAAGGAGTCACTTCGGAAATTATGGGAAAAAATAGGTTTGACTTGCTACCAGAGTCAGGAGGGGAGGAGCCTCATGCAGATATAGGAGTAGGTAGGGTGAGTAGACCTTTAGAAATAGGGGCGTGCAAAGAAAGAATAGGAAGTAAAGGGTTCTGCTGTTATATAGTAGCCATGGGAAAGATTATGCCTTTGTCTGCAGGATCCGTTAATGGAGGAAGGAATATATGGAGACGACTCAAGGGACCTTCACCACGCACTGGAGTGAAACTGGGTACAGAGAAGTGGGGTGGGGAGGCCGCCTTATTGGTCGGGCGTAAAAACCGGGGAATAGGCACAAAAACCTTAAGGAAATCATAATACAACCGTGGCACCGCAATTTGATGATGGATTATTATGTAACTCGACGAGACACATCAAAAATGAAGGATAAAATGCTTTGATATCGTGCTTAGTTCTCGAGATATACTGTCTCAAAAGTTAAGTGATTGGGGTTGAAATTCAGAAGAAACATTTCCCCAAAGTCAAATTTGATGATAAATTCTTATGCATCACGAAGATACAAATCGAAAATAAAGTATAAAACTTTTCGATATCTCACTTAAATCGCGAGATATAATGTATCAAAATTGAGTTTGTTAGGTTATGATGCGAACTAGACCAAAAGATAATTTTTCTGCACTTGCAGGTTGGGTGTTTAATTTTTTTTTACTAATCCTTGTGGTTAGGTTGAAACGCGGCAACTTCTGACACACTGTAGTGTGTGCACACCGGCGCATAAGTCGTTACCGCCCACACCCGCTGATAAGGTGGCGGGAACGATTAGCACCACATATCGGGGAATTTTGTCCATTCCCGTAACCCAATTAACAAGAATGCAGTAAGCGACGCACTTTGTAGTTGGAGTCGTCAGCTATTCTATCCCGAATACCCAACAGGGCTAGACATTGGCAATTTATCACCTCGAAGTCACCACCAGCCCCGACCACCACCGTACTCCAGAATCGGCGGAAAACCGCTCACGGACACGATGCGCAGCAGAGGACTTCCTTCGATTACTGCGAGCGAGGAACGGTCTCGGTGGAATCACAAATCCACCTCAAGTCGTACTTCCAGGCTGCCTGGGCAAATAACAAGAGCTCGCTATACCAGCGGGCCTCTAACGTCGCAGTCCCTTGAGGAAAGTATTAGGCCCAACGAACCAAGCCGCTGCTGCCGGCCGACTCGCCTCCCGGTCTCGTGTCCCCCGATTATATCAACTCATTCAGCCGGAAGAGGGCACCACCGGGCTACAGCGCTCTCTCACGGGCGAAACTAGAAGACGATCACAAGCGGGCGGGGAAAATAAATAAATGCGAGCCGAGTACGGCTCAACCTCCCACACCAAAGACACAACCAGCGAGATCGAGATGTCAAGGCTTAGTC
>JARYHS010012519.1:60536999-60648095 GCA_031002005.1 Vandiemenella viatica | reverse complement strand
TGGCTACCTTCACCTAACCCGATAGTCATACCGGGTATATGTAATCTATACTTTGATGTGGAAATCCGAACAACCGAAGCGTCCTGGACTTCACACTACACAGCAAGCTGTACCGGATGTTAAGAGCCTTTGAAAATCCCCGCAGGGACAAAGGTTCGAACCGATGTCCAGATACACACCTTAACGCTGAGTCACCAGACAGTTCTTGAGCATAGAGTGTCACTTCACGACAAAACATATAAAAAGCTTCCAAAAACTTCAATACATTTTACAGGAAATAGGTAAACAATTTGAGCAAAGAAAGAAAACACCTACCACAAGATACTCTCACAACGAAGCTAGATGAAAACTAAAGTAACAATAAAAAATGATCTCAGATCAGTTATCAAGCAGCTAAAATCAAATTTGCCTATATTTTACAAATATCTCCATAGACGTTTCAAAAATGCAAGGTCTTGAAACTAAGAGCTAACTAGCCATTTTAATGGTTGATATACTGTTTAGTAATCCACGTTTAATGACAAATAGCTATTTTCAAGCAGGAAACATACTTTTGATGAACGATGTAACCAAACGACTATTTGAACCCAAATATGATGAATGCTATTAAACCATCTTGCTGGTTCTTGGCGATTACAGAAAGCCTGCTACAAATCTGATTACTGAACGGATGGTTTTTGCTTGGTATGCGACTGTAAATTCAAAAAATTAAGTGCGGCAGTTATCAGTAGCGTCCCATACAGCGGTTTCAGCTTATCAGTGGCGACAGCTTATCAACAGGACGCACCCAGTGGCAGCTGTCTCAGCCTCACAGAACTACTGCACGGAGGTCGCAAAGGCGTTGACAGTAAAGCCTAATTATGATATTGCCTATGGCTGCGGTAGCCCATCACATGCTTTTATCAGGGTTTTGTGACTTGTATACAACTAGGTAATTGGAAGGGAAGTTAATTTCAGAGAGCGAATATTTGTTTTCCATTGGTTGGAGTCCAAAGTCTTGCCGTAATTAAAGTACAGTATTTATTTTCTGAGGGAGAAATCCATCTTCTAACAACGAACAGTTCGAACTTAATGTTTTTTTTGTTAAATTTGAGTCTTTGAGGCGCAAATCAAATCCCACTTTGCCTATATGATTAATTACAATCGCCCGAAACCAGATATCAGATTTTCGGTTTTTTATCCCTCTGTGATTGTAGATTCGAAAGCCCGGCATCTCGAGTCAACCTGTTGTGTGGAGCGTGGCGACATCTGTCTGTGATCCGTGCAACCTTGTATTAGAGCTTGCAGCACGAAGAGGTGTATCAATGAAGGAAAACAGCTTAAGAAAATTCATTAGATCTTTGGAAGCAAATAATATTTTTTTTATTTTACACAGAAATTTATTGAAATAATACTCGAATAAAAGATTAACTTTACCTTCCTCCCTCTTCTATATGTAATTTAATTGCGGTGAAGAAAAATGGGGGTTGACGATTTCCCTGCCAACCTATATTCGCATTTCACGACTTTTTATTCTAAATTATTTCAGTGTCTAAGGTAAACTGTTCAGCTTTTCCCTTGTTAACTTATACCATTCGCTGACTCTCTTACCTACAAAAGAAACTTTTCCTCTACGATCTGGCAGGGCCGGCGCTAGGAATTTTGGGCCCCGGGTAAAATGGGCGACTTCTTTTTTTTATTTATTTATTTTTTTTTTTAAAAAAAAAAGCTCTACAAACTAGCCGGGTGACAATAGGCGGATTCTTGGCTTCGAGGCCTGGGGGCCTCTGCAGCCGGTAATCGGGGGGTCCCCCATCAGCCGTCGGGCCCGGGTACATTTGACCTGCTAACCCCCCCCCCCCCCCCCCCCCCATCCCCAACGCCGGCCCTGCAATCTGATTAAAATCAAGAACTGATTTGTTATCATGGTCATCTCTGCTTTTCCACGTACGTCTATTTCTTACTTCTACTGTTCATACATTTGCGCTACGATTTTTTTGGAAATTTCGTTGTGTAAAGGAAGAATGGAATTAAATATAGATTGTTACATTTCGGTATCACAATTGAACCAAACAACGGCAGAATCTTAATTTCATTACACTTTCTGTTTCATTCATGAAACGTTTAGTTTTGAAACAAAGCGTTACTTAAAATATTAAAAACAAAAAATATATATTTACGAAACCTATACATTTTTTCAGATTCTACATAATATATTTTACTTTAATTTATCTAACTGCGATCAAGCGCACGAGCCGGTGGCAATTTCTATACACATTCATTTTCCTATGTTTGTCTTCCGTGCTTGTTAATTTTAAATTATTTCAACGTTTATCGTAAATTAGGGCCTACTCATCATTTCTCTTGGTAATTTATTCCAATCCCTGATCCTCTTACCTACGAAAGAAACTCTTGTGCCACTTGTAGTCTTGGTAAATCTTTTTTCCGTTCCCTGCACCTCTCTTCTCTTAGTTCTTCCACCAATATCTTTCCTCGCCTTATCAACAATAAACACCTTCTTCCTGTCTTCCAGTGACTCCCAATCCAGTTCCTTAATGATATCAGTTACCGATTATGTTCTGCGGTAATTTCCAACTTCTGTATTTGAAACCCAAAATTTGCGTCCCAAACTACACCACCATAGTCGCCGGCTAGCCTAGGTGTGGGGCCCCCCAAGGAGGCGCGAGGCCCCCTAGAAGGCGCGAGGCCAGTAGCATTTGCTACCTTCTGCTACGTGATTAATCCGGTACTGGGCTGACCAAAGTTTTGTAACCCACTGTCCTCACTTCTTTGGTACATTTCCTCATCATTCTCTACAATAAATGAAGGATTTTGAAATCTATTCTTACCAGCCCAGTTGGGTTTATTATCAAATGTTATGCCAAAATATTTACATTTCAAGTCTTCAACAAGCAACTCCTTCCCCACCTTTTATTCATAACATACACTGCAAAATTTCTCAAAAATATGTTGTTGTTAACTCAGCTTTAAGCATTATCCATAAATAAACTTTTGAAATAAGTGTGCAACTGTTAAAGTGAAAGGTTTCTGTTCGTTCTTTACACTTTGACGTCAGTTGAATCATTTTAGCCAAGGGCGTTTCCCCACGCTAACTTCCTTTTTCTTGTGTTATTATTATTATTATTATTATCAATTGACCGCAGACGAAAGATCCAAAATTCAAAATTAGAACAGCAGATCTATCATGTGCTGTTAGTGGAACCGCTATCCGCAACTTTGGTCAAATATAATAATATTATACATTTTTTTTTTTTTTTAACAAATCAACAAAAAAAAACACACACACACACACACGTATACACGCGCGTGTATAAGTCTGCAAGTATTTTTGTTAGAGGCGCAAAGCATATCGTTTCCGTAGTGTAGTGGTTATCACGTGCGCTTCACACGCGCAAGGTCCCCGGTTCGATCCCGGGCGGAAACATTTTTTTTATTTAGTTTGTATGACATGATTTAGAGATTAACAATAAGATGCATCATTAATTTAGAATAGATTATTATTAATTCTAATAATTTTTAAGAAAACTTGTAATCCCACATATCCTCAACCTGATCTTAATCTTATAAGGATTATAAAATCACATGTCTATACAAACCTATAATGAAATCTTCAACTATTTCTTAAAAAAGAATTCTTTCATAGTAATGGTTAATGCGTCTTAACAATGCTACATTGACGATTATTTTAAAGACATACAAAGAGGAGCATATCTTCACTGTCATACTGTCATATAGAAAAGTGGGTCTTCATATGTATGAGAAAAAATAGACGAGCTACAACCGATCACTGCTATGTTTAACAATTCCATTCCACATTTTGAGTTTATAACCTAGTCTAAATTTACATCCTCCGGCTATAAGCACGTTCTCTAATTTATAGATACGGTATACAGCCAGATCCTATCCAACTAGTAACACCATGCCATTTATTTAACAAAATTTCATGCTCCACATAGTGAACAGCCTCAACCAGACCACAAACGACTGCTGAGAAATTTACTTTTCAATTCATTATATACATAAGAAAAAATTGTAGAATATGTTTAAACCCCTTTTCTAAAGATTAACTGTATCCTGCTGAACAATTCAGTTGATATAATTATGTAAGTTCAGTTCATCATACAAACGTGTAGATTTTGCGACATTATAACATGATAAGTATTACAAGAGAGTTAAGATTCCTGTTTGGTTTGCCGTTCTACGCGAAGTTATTCAAAACATTTTTATTACCTGGAACTACTCCGACTCACAAATGTTGGTAGGTTATAGATATACACCCCATGAAGATATTTGAGCTCGGCGTTAGATTATAACCTTTTCATTTGAAAGCAATTGATTCCTACTCGTACTGTTTGGCTTGCTAAGCCTAACACAGTCGAGGATTTTCTTTCAGGGTTTACTCCCTTAGCCTATGAAGATCCCTCTTCGCCACAAGGCAGTGGTGTTTCCGTCCAATTTAACCCCGGAGATGATGGGTGGCCATTTTCGCCAATCTGAAGGTCTCCTTCTCTGCCGAAAACTCCATTGAGGACTTCGCCCCATGGTGATAGACTTCTTGCATTATGGTCACGGTTGTACGAACATTACAATTTGCAGGTAATTTGTGGGGGTATCCCTGGGCATGGGTTCCACACTATATCCTGTGGGACTGGATCCTTGCCTGGACTTAGCCACCCTGTCACTCCGGCCTACTGGAGTTAGGATGTCCACCCCCGCAGCATGGATGCGCCAGACAAGAATTACTCAAGTGGAGTATAGGGAAGGTGACCCTATCTCCCTTGAGTCGGGTTAACGGTTGTGTATGATGCCACAAAAGAAAGGCCAATTTTAACATATGGGACGGAAACATGGGTGATGAAGGAGAGAGACAAAGGGAAAATACAATCTGTAGAAATGAAATTTCAGAGGAGTAGAGTAGGAGTAACAAGAAGAGACAGAATATAGAATGAGAGAATCAGGGAGATGATAAAGGAAGAACCGTTACAACAGAGAATTGAAAAATCTAGGTCACATTGGTACGGGCATGTAAAGAGAATGGGAGACGAGAAGCTACCAAGGAAGATGCTGGACATGGAGCTGAAAGGGAAGAGGCCTAGAGGAAGACCGAGGGACTGATGGATTAAAGGCGTTAAGAAATGTGTGGAGGAAAGAGGAGGAAATTGGGCGACTGTGGAAGAAGAGAGATGGTGATTAGACAGGAAGCGCTTCCCAGAAGACCCGGCCAGTAGCTGGAAGCTGTCCTAGATGATGATGATGATGATTAGATTATAACGCTGAGAGCTGATTTGTTCCTCAGAGCTGCCTACACTAGTAATGCTATTTATAGTTTTCTTTTTGTACGCACCAGGCACTGGTGTTCACGGAAGGCAGCTGCTTCTGGGTTTGACTAGCAAGGTCACCTCTGCGTTTGCGCTAACTACGCAACTAATCCACAACTCGAGCTCTCCACCCCCTCCCAACCTTCCATTATCCGTTTACTATCTTGTGATTCACCCATGAATAATTGCCGACGGGATGCGTGGCAAGCACTGCAACTTACATTTATCAAAATCAGCTGCTGTTATAACTACACGCCATAGAATAAGAGTTATAAAAAAAAATCAACACTTTACGCGACCGCAAAATTGTTGTGTTGGCCGCGTCATAAACCACAGACTTACGTGTTCTTGTAGCATGCCATAGACAAACATTGCGATTTCTTGTGGATTTTAAAGCCGTTTCTTGTTGGCTACACTTAACGTGGAAGCAAAGACACACATGATCCCTTGCGCAACATCTACCTATACAAAATTAGGATTTTGTCTCTGTACTTAATGTAAGTCGTCCCATTTCCTTTATATAAGTTCGTTCCATGACTTAAGGATACAAATGGTGTATCAAACAAATTTTTAATTATTTTCCGCATATAATACCTCAACGGCAAGAGATTTCTTTAAAGATTTTTTCAAAGGATTCTTTTTGTGTGTTTATAGCGTATGTGTTCTCATTTAGAAAGTTTTTTTTTCTTGACCTCGTCGATGTCGAGGTTATTGCAGGCGAAAGGGGACGGGGGACAAGGAATGCGAAATAATTCAGCCTTAGGCTTTTGAAAGAACTATCCTGGCATCACCTGGAGTGATTTAGGTAAACCTTAAAAACCGCATTCTGCCAAAAGCGAGGCCCAAGCTGTCATTCATACTAATATTACCTCACGAGTTCTCGTTAGTTATTAAAATGTCGTGGAGTAAGAAGCGTGCTGGGTATTTCTCCAGAAACGTGTTCTGCCGGTTGTCTACTTCCATACTGATGTGACTTACTTTGCGCTGTCCACTATTACCTCTTGCTTCCCGAGTGAACTCGCGGCCCCGCGAATCACTTCGTATTTCGACCAGTTTTAAGGCTTTTTTATATTCGAGATATACGAGTGTTTATAAACGAAATCGTTCCTGTCATGAAGTTCAAAACTCATCTAAGTTGCCTTAATAATATTTATGGTATAATCTGATCTCCTGCCTGGGAATCTCGTCAACACGAGTAACTGCATTATTCCGAATCGTAGAGAAACTGGGAAGACTGAAAAGGTTTGCGGATCAGGTAGGTGTTATGGTACGGTTAGTTGTTCCGTTGTTATTCATTGAAACTCATTGAAAAGCGGAAATAATACTGGTCAGAAAACAGGACAGTTAATTAATAGGAAAAAACAATATTGGCCGAACCTTTAACAACTGCCTATTAAACCGACTTGACTAACAGAAATAGGGGTGAAATGATGGAGACAACGAAAAAGACGCAGGTAAGATGGGCCCCTAATAGAACTCTGCGCATCTTGTGAAAAAAACTGACGTATGAGGAGATTTCTGTATTCCTTCTCGCCATCTCGATAACGGAGTAGAGTTGGCGTTATCATTACTACCTTGATATCGATTATCCCCCGAGGTGTTTCCTCAGTGCTTCTGACTTGAATTTTGGTTTTGGTTTTCAGAAAATTCTTGTTACATCTGTTACGAATCCCTTCCAACCTGAATGTGGTCAGT
Source organism: Vandiemenella viatica (assembly GCA_031002005.1). Lineage (NCBI taxonomy): Eukaryota > Metazoa > Arthropoda > Insecta > Orthoptera > Morabidae > Vandiemenella > Vandiemenella viatica. The sequence goes on along the minus strand of JARYHS010012519.1, from coordinate 60,641,082 downwards.
CTTCCTGAAGACTGAGCAACACAACGCGTGTAAGGGAGCGTCCATAAACTACGTAGCTCGGCTAGAAAAAGAGGGGGGGGGGATTCGCTGGAAAGCTACGCTGAGCTACGTGGAGGGGAGAAGTTTTTCCAAGCCAACCCATGTAGGTTCTTATTCATATTATTCATCGCAGCTAAAATAAGGTACAGAACACACAACAGCATGTGAATATTTATTTCCGTCATTTAACTATCTCCGTACAAAATATCTTCTGGAATCAATAGGGAGATGCAAAAGCCACGTCAGGCAACGTGGGCGGAAGGTAGGGTTCACAGGAGACCAAAATGGAGCTACGTGGTTTATGAACGCTCCCTAATTGAAGAATCAGCCCATAAATAAATAGTTTGACTGAAAACCATGGAACATAGAGGAAATGTGTAAACTGATAGAGCATAAGAAATGGGAAAACATACTTCCAATGAAGAAAGTTAGAGAGAGCTACTGAATTTTCCTAAAAGAAACAACAATATAAAAAATAAAAGCCTAAGAACAAACCCAACACTGTGGCTAATTTTTGATCGAACACGAGCCCAGGGACCCGCGTACCGGACGCCCTGATTGCGATTATGAGGTAGTTCCCCGCTATCAACCATGCAAATGCTGGGTCGGTCGCCAATTTCCGCCTCATCAACTACACATTTCACAAATAAAAATCACATTTATCATACTTATCATGTGTTAAAGGGAACATTGAATCTATACAAAAACACAAACAGGTATCTTAAATTCTTAGCTTGATATAATAGCCAAATCTATGGACAGAAAGTATAGCGAAAACATCTACATTGATCGAATATAACTAAACAAAAGCAGTTAGTAATTACTGTAGATTTAAACTAAATACATGATTTTCTTTATGGTTGGCTTCCGATATAAAACATGTTGAACAATTACAGAAACATAAGTAGGTGATCTAAATTCTTAGCCAGCTGTGATACGACGTCGATAGACAGAGAGCGATAAAAATCTCTTGCCTTTATTGGCTGCAGACGACATCACACGATGACTGAGATGGTAATTTATTAATATTGACGATTATGCTATCACGCAGAATTTGAAATGGTTGAATTATTTAAGCGAGACAACACCGGCAGGCAAGAAACTGAAATACCATACAGACTAAAAGTATCATTTTTTCATGATCTAAATAAGAATGGAAGGCGATGTATGAAAAAGTTGGGTTAAAACCAAGGTAAAATTCTCTCATTAAAATAAAAATTCGGAAAGAATAAAAGACATTACTTACAGAAGTTTTTGCTTTTGTAAATAAGCTTATGATAAAGTTAAATTTCACAAAATTTTAGATGTAGACATAAAATATTGAGTTACAAAAATATTCTTTAATCTGTTTAAATATCAGGTAGCTAGGGTAAAAGCAGAGATTGATATTCAACTTAAATGTACAGGAAGTGGTCAGGAAATGGGACCGTGCACAAACTACGTGGCTCGGTCCAGGGGGGTGGGGAGGGGTTGGCTAGAAGGCTACACTAGGCTACTTGGGGGGAGGGGGGGGTTCTCGAGCCAGGCCACGTAGCTTTCTTTTCATAACATTTTTCACAGTTAAATTGAGGAATAGAACTCAGAACAGCATGTGAATATTTATTTCCCTCAGGTAATTATCTCCGTATGTAATTTACAATAATCTGACAAGAGAAAACAGTACAAAATGTCTTCTGGAATCAAAAGGGAAAAAAGCTACGTGCTACGTGGGGGGGGGGGGGGGGGGGGGGGGGCGGTAGAGGCAAAAGCCACGTAGGGCTACGTGGAGGGTTCACAGAGAGGGGTTCACAGGAGGCCAAAATGGAGCTACGAGGTTTATGCACGCTCCCTAAGAGGAAAAATTAGTGTATGGCAGAAATAATAACGCAGATGGTTCAGTTGTTTATAAATTACCGTCATTTCACGAAGGAATATCCATTCAGAATTAGAGTAGAAATCTTTTAGAATCAGTCATACATTAAATAAGGACTCAAAAATAGTTCTTTGAAAGTATTTACATGAAGCACAGAACTTATGATAGTGATGCTCGGACGCTTAGATTATTAGATGGGAAAAAAAGGTTGTATGTTTCAAATATAGCGTTAAAAATATACCTGTATATTAAGATTTTGGTGCACAAATAATGTAAAAAATGAACACCTTCTCGAAAGAATACGTGAAAAAAGAGGACTTGTATGAGAATCCTATAAAAGGAGAGTCTTAATGATAGATCACTTTTCATGGATTATGATATTTGATATGAACGGTTAACGTTCTGGCCTCGCATTCGGGATGACGCTGGTTCGAATCCCCGTCCGGGCATCCAAAGTTGGGGTTTTCCCAAATCACTCTAGGCGAATGCTGGGATGCTTCCTTCATAAGGCAATGGCCGAATTCCTTCCCGTTTCTTGTACCCAGTTCCATCCCGCCTCTAATGACCTCGATGTCGACGAGGCGTAAAGCAATAAGTAAAAAAAAAAGGGAAGATATTGTATTATTCGTTTTACGGTAGAATTGAAGTAAAAGTTTAGAGGATACGCGTGTGTATCATGCGTGATCTGTGTCAAGATGTGCACAGGAAATCACTTAAAAGTCAATGACATGTGCTTTAAGACGCTAAGCCATATTGCTGACCGCTATTTGTCTTATACCTTAATGTGACTCTGTGTGCAGCATACCAAGATAAGGATCCATGCTTGTCATGCGATCTTGTATTAATCATCGGCGCCTCCTGTAGAGATTGAAACCTTGAAGCAACCTTCAGCTGAGAGAAAGGCAAACGTTTGATAGAGTCACGGCAGAGTCCGAGTTTACTTCCACCATAACCTGCCTACAGCCCATTCTGATTATGACATAAGCCGTTTATTTTTTCATAACTATCTAAGCTGGAAAAAGTACAAATAATAATAAAAAATTATTTTACTCACTAATATGAAATCTTGTGAAACATATTGTAAATTTTTTAAAACTGAATGACAGAGTTTTTTTGTATATCAGTACAACATTATTTGATGGGGAGGTGCAACCTTAAACAATAGTCCAAACGGGAGGGAGGTTATGCCCCACATTTCTTAAAAGGTTGAGAACCCCTGATCTAGGCGAGGAAAACACACATTTTCAAACTCATAAACATCAAGCTAAAGGTTCCATAGCATTTAGCCACTTCTGAAGAGATCACCGTTGATGTATTTACTTACGAAAAGGAGAACAGTATATCCTCGGAAACATGTTCTGTTGGTTGCCGATTTTTGTGTTACCTTAAGTCGATCAGCGCTTGCGCTACAATTTTTTCTTTCGCCACACTGAACTAGCAGACTAGAAAATCACTCCCCGTTCTCCCAATCATAAGTTCATTATTTCCGATACTCTTTGCGGATTACTTCCTATATAGACGTTCATTGGTCATTAATCATGTCATTTCAGTCGATTAGTTTCCATCCAGTTTTGGAGGAAAAGTTTAAATGAAGTTTCGTATTGTGAACTGAGGGGTGAATCGGATCCAGACGGTATTACTTTAGAGAGTACAATTTCCGTTGGTTGCATCTTACTGTAGTTTGCAGAAAACCATTCACAAAGTCGATTCTGAGGCATTTAAAGCCAGCTTTTACACATGCATAGAGAAATCACGAACGATTATACAGAGTGTTTCAAAAAGGACTTTACAACTTACAAAATTTACAAACAAAGTACAGAGCTGGTTTTGGTATTGTTTTAAAGGAAAACACTTCAAGTTTTGACTCGCGTAGTCCGCTAGTACCTAATCGCGCCGCACAAGCGCTAGCGGCAGTTACGTTAAAGATGGCTGCCTTCACTGGACCCGAGCGTGCTAGCTGTGTGTTTTGGTTTGAAGAATCGAAGTCTACGACAACAGTTCAGCGTAATTTTCGTACCAAGTACGCTAAAGATCCTCCTAGTAGACCTACAATTTATGAGTGGCATAGATGTTTTGTAGAAACAGGTGCTCAGTAAAACATAAAAAATCCTCAGGTCGTCCAAGCACATCTGACGAGGTCGTTGAGCAAGTGAGAAAAAGTTTTGTCAACAGCCCTTACGAAATCGACCCGGCGTGCATCTCGTGAGCTGCAAGTCCCACATACGACGGTTTGGCGTGTGTTGAGAAAACGTTTGCATTTGAAACCATACCGATATTCGCTTTTACAAGCAATTAAAGACACTGATAAGATTGCACGTAGGAACTTCTGTGTGGATATGTTAAATCGAGTGGATGATGATGAACATTTCTTAGACCACATAATCCATAACTGTAGGATTTGGGGCATGAAATTCCACATGAAACATTGCAACATGTTCGTGATAGCCCTAAAGTGAACGTTTTTTGTGCGTTGAGCAAGAGGAAAATGTACGGCCCCATTTTTTTCCAAGAGAGAACCATCAACGGGATAGTGTACCTTAATATGTTGCAACAATTTTTTATACCACAGATCGATGAGGATGACCGAGAACGAAATGTTTTCTTTATGCAAGATGGCGCACCACCACACTATCTGACTGACGTCCGGGATTTTCTCAATGACCGCTTTCCAGGTCAATGGATTGGCCGTGATGCGCCAATTGCATGCCCCCCCCCCCCCCCGTTCCCCAAACCTGACACCGCTAGATTTTTTCTTCTGGGGTTTCATAAAAGATATGGTGTACGTACCTCCTTTGCCGGCCACTCTACCTGAACTTAGAGCAAGAATTTATGCTGCTGCTGAGCAAGTTACACCTGAAATGCTAGTGCGAGTCTGGGAAGAAATCGACTACCGATGGGATGTCTGCAGAATAACCAACGGAAGCCACATAGAACATCTTTAGTTTAAGGTATAAAAACCTGAACTGCTTTCCATTAAAACAACACCAAAACCAGCTCTGTACCTTGTTTCATAAAATTTATATGAATTTTCAAAGATGTAAAGTTCTTTTTGAAACACCCTGCACTTAAGAAGTTTCTAAATGTGTCTGCCGATGCACTTGACTGGCGGTAACAGCGTGGGAATATCCGTCAGCGTAGCTCAGCGCTGAGCGCTGGATCGGGGAAGTATTGTGGAGTAGGGCATCAGCTCAACTGACTGCGCTTTTTAGCCATCAAGGCAAATACCGGGTCGCCTAATAAACTACAAATTTAACCCCAGAAAAATAAAAAATACACTTATCACACAAAGTACATAGTAACACGTTCCACGGACAAATGGCAATACTTCACTTACACCATTAGTACGATCTGGCAGTAGATATAAAAGCTGCTACAGACGACCCAATTTAGCTCCCAATCTGCAGGGGCTCTGCAGATCACAAAGTAGGTGTACTACTGCTGATGTCCCTGCAGACTAGGAGCAAATTGAGACGTGTGTAGCGCGTATGGAATAATTGTGACAATTTCTCCTTAGTCGGCAAGGAGCAAGGAGCGAGTGTGTTTCGAGCTATTAGTGATGTGCGTCGTTAAAAATGTCTAAAGAGAAAAAGGTGTGAACGAATATTTTCTAAATTTATATATATATATGCCCCAATTGTAATATTGTGTAAATATCAAATAAATAACTATATTTGAGTTTGTTTGTACTTACAGTGTTAAAAGAAAGTGCATTGCGGTTCCAGCTAAAAGGTAATTGAATGCTGTGAAAGTAGCTGCTCAAAAATACGAAGAATAGGGATAAAAATTTTGATGCGAGGCAGAGGTTTTTAAAAAAGTTGCAATGGTACGCTCATTTAAATTTATATTTAGCGTGGGACAATCACAGCAAAACTACATGAACCACAACATGCGGAAAAGATTTCAAGATTTTCTCGAAATTTACAAGGAATTTGACCAGGAAGAAACAGTTGCAGTCTTTTTTTTTTACCTTAATGTAGTGTTTTTATAGACATTTGTAGATAATTCAACATGTTTCAGAAATGATGTCTGAAGCATTTGTGGTAAAATCAGCAACATAAATTTCGTATTTTCATAGCTTTGTACACTAACTAAAAATCTCAAAGTAACGAATACTCATTCTCTGGCGCTTTATGTATTAGGACGTTATGTATTTTCTAGTTTAAACGCCCGTCAAAAATGACAGGCATCACCTATGGTGGCAGTAGGAATTTATTCTGGAAAAGCTTGTAAGGAGAAACGAATAACGATCATTTATATTGTTATTTTTCGTGATATTAGCACTTTGGTTAGATACTCGACAAGGATTAAAACTAATATCCCGCTGCATGACCTAAGTTGTTAAGATATTTTTTTCAATTTCCTTTGCTTTCACTGGCGCTATATCTAACTGTGTCAACTGCACAAACGTTGTAATATGAATTTGAATCACGAAATAAAAATTTGTAAGAACTCGTCGAGTTTATATCGCGATACAATTAATGTATTAATTCGTGTGTGATAGAAGCTTCAATTTTCTATCGGCAATATTAACGGAGTTTGTGGTTAGGTCGAAATACAACCTGGACCAGAATGAGCGTTATTTTATAATAATTAAGTAACTGCGAATAAATGACTTGCCAGAACATTCCATTCAACCCGTTATTTTTGTCGAGCTTTGAGGCTAGTAATAGAAATGAAAAGTGACAAGGCCAGTGTTTCTAACTCCCTGCTGTAGTAACCCCAATCATAGGCCACTGGTTGCGTCTCACAAACGGAACAGCTACTTCCGCACAGCGGTCATCGAACTGGTTCTCGGAACACACTGACATCACGGCTTCTACCTGGATATATTGCTTACCTGGAAGAACAGGAAGGTCCTCCAAGTGAGTCCTTGGATTCGGGGGATCCTGGTAGCTGCTTTCATAACCTGCCTCCTCCCTTCCCTCTACAGCTAGCTTAATCATCCGCGAATCACAAAAGTTCTCAGAAACATACTAACGTTACCAAAGCCAAATTCGTTCATAATCGTTGGATATAAATTACGTTTTGCATTATAATCTTCACTAAGGGCATCAAAAGCTCGCTCAGGAATTTTTGTCTTGTTTCGTTTGATATTAATGGGAGATTTTTATTTTCCGGGAATGGTTTCTTACTGGACTAGAGTTCCATCGTAGGTTCGATTTCAGATTTGGGAATTATTCGTCTAATGTATTGCTTGGTGCACAGACAGGGGCGTAGCTATCGGAGAGCTAGGCGGTGCCGTGTACCGGGGCCCTCAAGCTCAGCCCTCAGGGGCCACCAAGCGCAGATCAGGGGACCCAAAGGCCAGCTCAGGGAGCCCCTTCGAGTAGTAAACCTCACGAGCCTTGGCACAGCTTTTTTTGTTTTTAAAAAGGAGTCGCCCATCTGGCCTGAGGGCCACAATATTTTCATTTTTTTTTTTTTTTTTTTTTTTTTTTCCACACTGGGGCCCTTGCTAACGTAACTACGCCACTGTGTACATCTATTGCCGCGTTTACACTCTCGCGCGAGCTTAGACGAGGCGAGGCGAGACACCGCGAACGCGAGAGTGTAAACGGTGCAGAGGTAGTCTACCTTTATACCTACCGCCCACTTTTGTATCAATATATACCGTATGAACCTAGACGTACAGCGAGTTAAAGCCCATAATAATAATTTGCCAAATACTTTGTCTGACTTTCGCTACGTTTGGCACAATAAGTCTTTATAAACTACTCACTGTAGTTAAATCTGTCTTTTTATTATACTTTGCGTATATAAAAGGACGAAGTTAGGTGAAATTAGATTTTATTATTTTATTTATTAATGAGATTCCTAAGGCAGATGCTAATAAAATAAAAACTGTATATCTTTGGTCAATTTTGCAAGGAACAAAGGTCTCCTCTTTCGGTTTCTTTCTTTGGCTATAATATGATTAACAGCACAAATGTGCCTGATTAATTGAGATATGAAGGAAAAGGTTTCATTAAACTGAATATCAGTTGTCATACATTTTGATATGACAGGTGTTTTTTTTATTATTTTGCCCACGGGTTTTCATATCCATCACTATCGAATTTTGTTTACTTTCTGCGTCATATACGATTTCTAAACCTTCTTCCTGTCAAGTTCTAACAGCTTCTTCAATATTTGCGGTAGAAGATTTTTCATCCAGTCATACACATCGAATTTCAAAATATCTACAAATCGTTTTTTCCATGTCTAAAGTTAGTTGAGGTGGGCTACTGAATCTGTCAATATCCTCTCGAGTTATTATCGTTTATAGATAATAATTCAGGAAACTATTGAAATTTCTTCTTAATAGATGTAACGCAGTAGTTAAAAGTTTTCAACTAATAATGATATACAGAACATTTTGGTAACCTATAAGAGTTTTATTAGCTCCTTTAAGGTGCAAATCAACATAATTAAATCTATAAATGAATGCAATTTTTCTCGGCGTTGTTTATTTATAAACGTTTCTCGGGAAACAAACCGAGTAATATTGTGCATCAATAATAATATTACTCGGTTTGTTCCGAGAAACGTTTATAAATAAATCATTAAATCTATTTAAAAAACCTTAAAAAGTCAATTAATTTTTTAAAAAATAACGAAAGCGTTTAACTATTGGACCAAACCCCCAGAGCCACCACGAAAGCTGGCACGCCCACTAGTCATCCATGAATGAATTCTTGCGAGAGTGTAAACGGCAGTTCGTTCAGCGCTCGTGCACGAGGCGCGAGGCGAGACGCGAGGCGAGAGTGTAAATGCGGCATATAAATTTAAGTTCTTAAAATGATTATTTTTTTTACTTATGCCTTTACGCCTCGTCAACATCAAGGTCATTAGAGGCGGGATGGCATTGGGAACAAGGAACGGGAAGGAATTCGCGCCTGGCCTTTTTGACGGAAGCATCCCGGCATTCGCCTGGAGTGATTTGGGGAAACCATGGAAAATCAAAATCTGGATGCTCGGACGGGGATTCGAACCGGCGTCCTCCTGAATGCGAGGCCAGAACGTTAACTGTTCACCCACACGATCGGTTTAAACTGTAGATAAATAAAATCCTACACAGAGTCTTAGATGACAAATATATTAATAACTAAGAAATAATAATGAATATAAAACTGGAAATACAAGTTTATGGTAAAATTTTGTGGTCAACGCACAGTTACATCTTTAATACTGTTCGGAAATATGTTCCATAAAATTATGTTGCCCTTGATTTCGTTGTAACTTCTATACTGCTGGTGTTTATGTTCGAGAATCGACCATAGGTTGTTTCTCTCCAGGAGGTTCCCATTTATCTACTCGCTAGCGTAACGGTGCGTTGCGCGTGATAAGTAGAATTTCTCCAGCTTCTTGAAACGGCTGCAGCGCAAAACGAACTTTAATTTATATTTCAAAACTTATAAGCCATTGAAATTTATCTAAAATGTATACAATTCAAGTAATGAAGTGTAATATGGACCAAAGCAAAAGGAAAGGGTTCGAGCGAGCAACTAACCGAACAAGCGAAGGAGCGCGTCTGCTGAACGAATAAGAAAATTACGCGAGTGCCAATGTTTTTATCGGTGTTTTCATATATTTATCATTCTTGATTCATAGATTCTTACTGAGTAAGGACATTTAGGACTGGATTATGCCATGGTTAATATATATGATATAAGATGAATAATAATAACCGTGAAAACACAAAAAACAGTTAAACAAACAAATTGGCAACTGAATTTTGTGAAAGTCTTGTAGCAGTTACGAGTGGGAGTGAGGCGTCAGTTGAATAGGGCTGATTAAACTCATGCGATTCATTCATTTTGCTATTTTTGTAATCAATACACTCTCATTAAGCATTTTTTTTTTTTTTTTTTTTTTTTTTTTCTGCTCATTTGTAAGTGCCAAGGCGGTATTTCAAGGAAGTTTTCGGGAACGGAGTCGCAGTCGATCAGCGTTTCAGAGATCTTGGAACACAATCTTGAAGGTGTTGGCCATTTGTTTCTGAAATTATTTCTTTACGGAAATTATTATTCTGGGAGGTGCTAGCGAGAACCAAACAATGCGCAGTTTTAATGCTCTTATATCCTAGTTTTCTCATTTGCGTGGCTCCATGCGGCACATCAGTCAGATATCGCCTCTTACTGAATTTGTTGCAGGCTCATAGTACTAAATTCAAAACGGCAAAAAACTAATTCATTAGCATGTTTAATTGACTTTCGGGTTTTGCCGCGTTGTTTATTTTCATTACCTAAGCTTTCGGCTGCTATCCTCCAGCCTTCGTCAGAGATACTGTTTATGTTGGCATAGCAACGAGCGCCAAGCATCGCAGAGTAAGAGGCCGCTATCTTCGTTGATGTTGTTGGTGTTTTTTAAAATTTCTGCTGCCTCTTTCACCCGTCGGGGCCACCACTGGTCTTCTCTCCACAGTAGCCTCGTTTCTTGAAATTTTACTTCATGACCGGTATTAATAGCATGGCGGACTACGGCGGATTTGTCACTGTTGTTATATTTGTAGTGGCGGATATGTTCTTTAAGTCTCTCCGCCACAGTTACAGTTAGCAGTTACATACTTTCTGAATTGGAATAATTTCATAATTTGTAGGATTATGCACTATAAATCCGACTGTGAAGTTATTTTATATAGATCTTAGGAAAATCGTTAACGATTTTCCTCTTCAAATGTTAGGTACTGTACATGACTGAGAATAAACAGTCACCATATATTAAGGCTTATTGGCTGTCAACAGAATGACCATCATGTACTGCATTTAACTCTACTACACATCATTGGTTCCCATTGTTGGCAGAAATAATGCTACCTGTTTTAAGCAGATCAATTGCTTTATCAGCAAATTTAATAAAATCTGCAATGATAGAAGGCTACTTGAACAAGACTGCTGTCTTACGACTAACATCAACAACTTATTATCATAGCATCCATCTCTGCTTGATGCCGTTGATCAGCTTAGAAGTGGTTTCAAGTTATTACGAGAACCAAGACATCGGATGGATGGAATAACACAATATGTTCAACTACAACCCATTCATTTATCATAGTCGTATTGCCAGCGAATGCAATATACTGGCTCACGACGGAAGGCGAGAGAAGGTTTTGCTGCTAATTTCAGAATCTGCGAAGTACTTAGTAACCTCTGTAAGTCTACATTTAATTGTGAGAAACGCTAACATTGCATACTGACGTTGAATCTTTGTAATGTATACATTTTTATTATTTCATTTTTCAGTTATTTGATTCTTCACATTGCTATATTGTTTTAGCTGTAAGTTAAATAAATAACTCAAGTTTTCAATGACGCTCTCGTAGGGAAACTAATATGTCCACGGAAACAAAAAGAAATAAAAGTAACAATAGTTGATATAGATTCGAACATGTTTCTAATATCATGTCTTTCGTTGAATGACTATACAGAAACTACTTCCTTAACAGTTACAAGTAAGGAAATTGGCCAGGAGCCAAGAGCAGGTGATTATGATTCAGCAGTGGATTCTTTTTCAAGGTAGGCGTTTGGCTACATCACGCAACATCCAAAGCCCAAGTAACACGGAAGAAAAGTCACCAATTTGTGCGGTAAACCGACAATCGCTGTCATTCTACACACATAACTGCCATTCCTTTCGTAGCACACCCTGATCACAGGAGGAACATGTCACCATTCTATTGTGTACTTGGGTGCATTTCATCATGAGTGTTACTGATTACAGTCTGCTTAAAATTTTTTTAGATGTTGCTTTTTCTAACTTTAACATTTTTAATCCTAATCACCCACACATTTTAGTAGGAAAAATCGTTGATTTTCCTCGTTTGCGCTATTCCATTACACTTTAAGACAGAAGTAAATTCCTAAACAAAACAAAAAATAAAGGAAGTTCTGGATTTAATTAGGCTCCCTCGTTTCCATGATCGTTGTTACTTTTAAAAATTCAATCTATAAACTGATGTTTGAAACTCTCTTTATCTGCCATTGGAGATTTTCGTCAAGAATGAGAAATAATCGACCTACTTGAAAAAGATTTCTCATGGACCATAATGCTAATCAGATATGCCCCATTTAACTGAAAAAATCGTTGAGGACAGCAAACTACATGGTTCAGTGTGATTACCCAACGCTACACTGTACATGGGATCTGCGCCCAGCGTAGACACGCCCTGTCATTGGCACATATTCGAAGCTCTCACGAATCGCATACAGTTGGTACTATTTTTTTTTTTTTTTGTAATCTTACTTCTTACAGTAGAACACTCTTTAATTACACGGTTTACCCTTTTACGATATTGGCTGGAGCTATTGTTCGCATGTTACAACTTCACAGAAGGATTCCAAATACGCATGTAAAGTGATAAGTGATCCAAATACCCCCAACAAGGCAGCTATAGTAGTTGTACTTAGATACTAATCGCTAGGTAGTAGGTAGAATTCCCACAGTAAAAATCTATATTCCCAGAGAAATATCCAAGCTGAATCCAAACCGTTGTTAAATACAAGTTTTCAGTATTGAACTATTATTTTACAAATATGCCAAGAAACGAACCAGATTTCATTTCAAATGACTTTATGGTAAAATTCTGAGTCAGAGAGAGATATAACTGGTCAGATACTAAATAGAATTCATGTCAAGGTTAGGGACGTTGCAGAGTATGACAGACGACGACAAAAGTAACTAAATTACATACCAACCTGTAACTCCGCAGTAATGCATAACGATGCAGCGTCATTAAACACGTGACGGCGTGGCTTTTTTTGCGAGGTCTTACTTTACATTTTTCAGCTCACGTGTAAGGTCTGACCTTTGCACGTGAAGAGGCAAGGCTAACAACAATATCATTCCTCTGACTGCTGTTTAGCTGTCCGATGTGATGAGGCGTGCCTGTGTGCAGGTACGAGATATACAATGACTTTCGCGTTGCACTGGGTTGCGTGAGCTGGCAGGTGTCTCCAAATAGGTCCGGGGAATCACTTGTTCTTGAAGTTGTCTTCTGACGTATGGAGCAGAATAGGTTTCTCCACCGTAACCAGTTCTGTTTAAAAAAAGGAAGGACTTCCGCCCCGCAAAATGAAGCCCATTTGAAACTCTCCTGTCTTCGGTTCATGTGAATATTTTCTTTTGTTAGCAGTCTCCAGATGGATACCTCTGGGTACAAAAGGTTAAAATAATGTCGAAATCACAGTATGGAAAAGAGAGTTGAGCTTCTCGATTTTAATGTCACATTACAAGAATGTGATATTCAAATCATGCAGGTTGGCTCTAAACATCTTTTTAATGAAATAACTAGACAAACTTTGCGCGAATGTCCATGTCGTAGAAGATACCTGCCGGAAGGTACATCACCAAACTTCTCATAATTTTATTTTTATCTCAGGAGCATTAGTTCAATTATACGGTTATCCCTTTCTACTATCAGATCTTCCGCCCCATACGTAGTGGTATATCGTCATACGATCAACACTCCGAGCATTGGGTTTTCCTCCACTTGTAACGAGCCGCGCTGTCGCCACGTTACAAGGTGCATTTTTATTATATATGTAATAATATAAGAGTAATTTACATAAATCTTGGGCGACCACCTAAATAGATTTTTGTTGTAATTTTCTAAAGTACGCAAGATTCCAAGTGAGGACTGTAATGAAATGATGAACATACAATGTATCTTGGTAAAGCGAATATTCAAGAATTATTGAGCTATGTAGGCTTGAAGCTAATCTTGGTCTTCCCGAATCATGGCGACGGGACGTCGCGGATTTGGGGTTTTGCCAGACCACACACTCTGCTCCCTGGGGATGGGCGATCAACGACGTCACTCACCTGGCGGGAAAAGCCTGCCGTCCGAAACCCGAATGTTCCCTCGCCCCGGCGAACTTAGCCGAATATGTCCGACCTCTATTAGATACTCTAGCCAAATCACATATCTGGGATATCACGTGACATTAGGTGCCGACCTGAAGATCCAATCCAAATGAGCGTATAACTTAAAATCATGGGAATTTTTGTTATATGTGAGCTTCGAGACTACAAATGGGCGGAGCGAGAAGTTTCCTCGTGGACCGAAGAGCGAGGAGCTGGACATTCGGACTTCGAGTCCAAGCTAGGCGAGTCTAGTCTGAGGTGGACTTGGAAAGTTGGCTTCTCTCGCCAACTGCCGCTGTACGATTTCTGGCGGCCAGCTTGCCTTGCTGGAGCAAGCTTATCACAGCAACACGGCCGGCAATGCGATGATGCGCATTGTCAGACCAGAGATGCCTATAGCCGACTTGTGAGATAATCTCACATATCGTGGGTCCGCTACAGTCACCGCAGACATCAGACGCAGGACTATAATGGTAACTTATTACGACCAAGCCATCTGATTATGCATTCCGTGAAACAGAACCCGTAAGCGACTTTGAGAGGATAGGTCCATGTTCTCACTTTGTAATTGTAAAAACCCCTGAGCTAGCGGCATAATTTGCCAGAACTAGTTATTTTCGAATGATATATTGTTCATTCTGGCGCCCATGATTTTCTTTTTTAACTGTAAAGTCACAGTATTATGATGCCTTTGTCTGAGGTCGTCATAACTTGTATTTTTCATTGTTTCCAGTTGTCATTATTTCTTGCATTTTGATTCTGAGATATATTTAAAAGTAAATATACAATTGTTTGCTTGCTCATGACGGCTAATTGTAACTCTGAGCGTTGCTTTAATGATTTTGCCAATTTGTGTTAATGTTAACGATAAATTCGCTCAGACTTGTAATCGCCAGTGATAAGAAAATAAATGTCATATTGTGACAATTTTTCCTAAATTCCAACTAACGTCGAGATTCTTGCAAAATTAAATAATTTTCACTCCTCCTTAAAAATTAAAATTAAAAATCCACAATTATTAATCATAAAGGTATGAAAGATAATTGTAACGTAGTTTGCCCACCAAGGCACCCACCACACACTGAGGCACCAACTCATTTAAAATCTAGACCCCTTTTCCATGTATGCTTTAGAACTACTATCCCGTAAGTCAGTGTTTCCCATTTAGTAGTACGTGGGTTGTTTCAAGGAGTACACGTGGTAATCTCTTGGTTAAGGTAATCAGTAAGATAATTGGAAAAAAAAATCAATTGTGCAAACATTAATATCGCAAAATATATTTAAAAAAACTGCGTATGTGTGTGTGAATTACATTATTGTAATACCTTCAATTTTTATACGTCATTTCAGCTGTGAGGGATACGCGAGGTTGAGCTCTTCCTTGAAGTGGTGCTCGGGAAAAACTAATTTCGAACCACTGCCGTAAATCATACCCTTAAAACAATATATTTATTGTGCTTAACATGGAGAATTTAGTATCAGAAGCTGTATAAGATTAACCTCACATCCTCACTGTATAGTAAGGAGATGTTTATAATAACTCGAATGATCATGTAGTCTTCCCCGATAATCTTGATGATTGCGGAAAATTCTCATCCTTCATGAGATTCAAGACGTATCAACGATACTGTTACCACTATTAAACATTATTCCAGATTAACTGATTTTGTATGAATATTGTAACAACCTTCATTGATGTAACTAAATCGTTCGTCTCTCTTGTATGATATTAACCAGCATTAATAACTTTTTGAGAATAGAGTTTCATCGACAGAAAATGCAGACTAACAAAAGAGTAATACTGTTTTTCAGCACCTATTTTTTTTTTTCTATTTACTTCACAGCCTAGCGCCTAGAAACTAATCTTGGCGGTTCTTTCCGTTATTATGCTTAAACATATAATTACTATTTAATTATAGAAGAACTTTAATAAATCATTATCCTAAGATAATTGCTTTACATGAATCCTGTTAAACGAAAACTTGTGTCAAGGCTATATAAATTCACTACTATTACTACTACTACTGCTATTACTACTGATACTGCTACTAACATTAGACACGAATCCTGCAACAACTACTTACACTACTACTACTACCACTACTATGACTAATGTTGCATTTCCAATGTCAGTTTAATATTCCAGTAGATTCCGTACAATTAAAATGTCGATTGCGTCCCGAAAATAGATTTTTCAGGTAATGGCCGCGTTGTTGATCTCCCAGTTCAGCAAGAGTTGACGTGCTAGAATACCAAGATGGCTCCAATGGTCGCTCAGAGGACGATTTCTCCGGAACGCAGAATTTTCTCCCACATTTGATGCGATTTTTTTTCATATTTCTCCTATTGTGTTATCAGCCAACTTGAAAATCTAGTTTCGAATTTTAGTAATCGGGAATTTCTTCATTTTCATTGTTATTGGTAGGTTAGTTCTCAGCTTCAGTTAATACTCAGTTCACTCTCTCCTGTTATAATTGTATTCACTTCCTCTGCGCTCTAGGATCACTGATTTCGCTCGGCAAGTTTGATCTGCACAAATTTTTCATTGCAAAATTTTGAGGCTGTCTGGTCCCGCAGGCGCCACAGGCTCTTATTATTATTATTATTGCTTTTCGCTTCGTCGATGTCGAGGTCATTAGAGGCGGATAAGGACTGTGGGCAAAGAATGGGAAGCAATTTGGCCATGGCCTTTTGAAGGAAACATCCCAGCATTCGCCTGGAGTGATTTGGGGAAACCATGGAAAACCCAAATCTGGATGCCCAGCCGGGGATTCGAACCCGCGTTAACCGTTAACCCACCGTTCTTTTCTCTTGCAGCAGGCTTTGTTGGTGGTATCCCGGAGAAGGCAAGGAAACACATCGTTCGTTTGCACTCCCGATTCGCTGCAATTTCACTCTTGTTGCCATTCAGCCAAAAGTAAATAGGGTGGCATCACTAATAACAAAATTATCTCACTTGGAATGGTTTCCGGATTGAAGTCTGAGGCAGTCAGATCTGGTTGTGACACCAGCTTGAGGTGTATCCTCTTTGTGTAGTTATTTTTTATCATTGAAATCTTTACTTTGCATAAATTATTATTAAAAACATATAATTATTGAAATAGTTAATGAAGGGAGGGAGCAGGATTTTTTTGCATTAAATACTAACATCGCTGCATCATCTCATTTATTCCAAAAAAAAATTTCAACAATTTTTATGATCACAAATGAAAATAAATTTAACTAATACAATCACTTAGCAGATTTATCAACAGTTATTGGGTTCTTTAGCAACTTGAATAATGTTCTCAGGGTACTTTATCATTTATAATTGTCAAGAGAATGAGTTCAAAAATTCTCAAGGCAACACCAGTTAACTCTATCTTCGGGAGCATGGGGGCTCTCGGATCATTACCGGTAGTTGAACAATACAGTAGCTACGTGATCATTAATTTACTCCTATTTGCGTATCGTTACCGCAGCAGTGAACAGATGGCTGCAGCTCGAATATGGCGGCAGGTTATCGGTGAATAGTGTCTCGAACGCATCACATATGCGCTTGATGGGCGGATCTCATCGTATTCACTACTATCAGTACTTGGATGCGATCAAGCATTGACGGAGTCCACACTTCACTCATGACCCTTACCACGGCACGTACAAAAGCCGTCTTCACTCGGCGGCTGGCTGACTGCGTCCCACCGCCGTCGTACCGAAACAAAATAAAAACACCCGCATTAACACTCTACAACCAGGCCGAACGTTTCTTGGTTGGCTACCGCTTGTTCCAACAGCTGTCCCTTTCATCACGTGAAGCGGTCGCTTCTGGTGCCTCGCGACATCTCTACGCACGATTAGTAAGAATTCTCCTTATCGCTCAAGGCTGAACCATCGGTATGTGTAGGTCAGAGCCGGTCCGATCTTCTTTCCATTGTCCCATCTATCAGGTGACTATCGGCACCTGTCGCCTCTCCCAGCGCAGACTGCATTACTATATTCCTTTTTCCAATATACAAATGTTAAACTGGAATGTATCGGTCCTTCAGCGATACATTACATGTTGAACAGCCACTCATTATTTTTAGGCCAAACAGTGAGAAATTTTTTATTTCCTACATAGCCTACTGCCTTGTTACCTAAAGTAGGCTCTTAGTTTATACATTTTTTTTTAACAAATTATATTTCTGTTTATATTTTTAATAGATCCTGATATTTGTCTTAAATGTTTCAGTATTTTACTAAATTAATCTACCATCAACACTAATTTCTCCACACCAAAAACAGCGAGTGTCTATGTATTTTCATACTACTAATAAATAAACTTTCTATACACGAATGATCTTGTCTGCACTAATGATGGTCTGCGCTGACATCTAGGCCGCCGGCTCTCTCTGCTTATGGTGCAGGGTAACTGCTGATGCTGCAAGGTAATTGCTGATCACCAAGCACCATCAGCCAGCTTGACGTTTCACGTAGTAACCTCGTCCTTTTCCGGTATTGTCCTTGGAACCACCCACTACCATGTCAAGAGTTTCCTCCAGGAATCAGAGTAGGCTGCTCCCTGATCCTTATAGAAGATGCAACTGGTTGTCAGTGGTTGTGAGTGGTCGTCTTCCTGGTGCAAGCACATCTTCAGTCGTGGGCAGTGCCTATAATTACAGTTTGGTCTTTCTTACTCCATTTGAATTTCTTCATCTCCTGCCCTTCTTTCTTGTGACTGGTAGCAGCATTCCAATGAAAAGTCCGTTTTTGCTATAATTATTCTGTTTTACTTGATAGATTCACGAGGTTATCACAATTCGCTCTCGTGAAACTTTCATCCTTTTTCAGACGATCTAGAACCAGTACACTCTCAGAATCCCAGAAAAGAGACAACATCATTTTAATTTTAACTTTCACTGTAATAACAATTGCTTTGCTTCAGGGTAAAGTGATGATATAAGGTCTCAATCATAATCACAAATCGTACAACAAAATCTACTGGCTTGTCTTCAAACAGGGCTAGAGGTTACGCTGAAACCTGCCTCCTCACTGTATTTTGTTCTGCTGTCAAAGGTTTCGGGGCTCGACAGGCGACAAACTATATTGTGTTCAACTACTCTGTAGTCTTCTGTGGTTCTTGTAATGTCTGATAGATTCTTCCGAATTATCAGCGTTCTTTCTGTAGACACCAACTCAAGTACTCAGAGTTATGTCTTTGCCTGCCTTCCCTCACATCGAACATCTTCAGTGTTGCTTCTCGCCGTTTATATCCAGAGGCCCACTTTTATAGTGCTGTAGGTAAGGCAACCTTCCCAATGTTCAACCATATATTGCCACTATATTTTGATGAATTTCGTTTGGCGACACCTCTTCGAAACACAAATATTTAACGCCCTAAAGTCATTTTTGCAGAAGTGTAAATATCAGGAATGAGCTTAGCTTATGTGTTGATGCATAATCCATAATCTCGATACGGATGTCACAAAATGCAAACCACAACTTTGCAAATTAACTGAGGCTACTGTTTAGTTTCATGGCAGTGTTACGATCAAACGGAATTCGAAGTCTAACGCAACAGCTTCAACCGCAACGCAGGATGGCTTACTCATCCACAATGCGTAGGTCGAAACATAATTATGCCCATACTTAATAAATAGAAGTTATCTGAGATGGTTCTACATACTTTTTAAAAGAGAAGAAAAAAATAAGTAACAGAAAAATAATTGGGCTTATAATGACGATATATGTATCCCAACGTTTAATTTTTATCTCTCGTAGTAAATCAAGGGAAATATTAGATGTCTCTATCTAATTTCATAGGATTCATAAGAGTAGGAACGAACGAATCCAAGCAAACAATTAAAACTACAGTACTTGCATCTGAAACTGCGCACGAAACAAGTTCCCTCGACATTGAGCCCAGAGGTCACGCTGGAACTGAGACAAACTCACTGGATGGAACCTGTTCGTAACGGGCCAAATGTGTAGCCGACACTTGCAGAACTACGACACTTTAAAGACTAAGATGGTTTATTGAAACTGGAGACACCATTTGTAGATAATAACAAGGAATGTATATGCATGTTTAGTTCTTTTTTTAATTTTGATTATGGCTTTACGTTTCATCATCTTCGACGTGATCAGAGGGGGGAAAAGCATAAAGGGCAAGGAAGTGGATGATAATCGGACATGGCCTTTTGAAGGAATCATTCCGGGATTTTGTGAAGCCATGGAAAACTAAAATATGGATGGCGGGATGGGCCGGTTTTGAATTTGACCAGTTGACGAAAGATGCAAAGTTCATGGTTCATTTAAGAAAGCTTAACTTTTGTCGTCCACATACGAGAAAGAGCGCATCAAGGAAACAAAATATTATCGCTACAGACTTCAGTGTTATGAACAATTGAGGCTGCACTCGAACCAACGACCCACCAAGTGCAAACTTAACGTAGCGTCTTGATAACCATGAGACATGCGAAAGACAAATCGAACTTATTCGGGGAAGAAAATGGATTGAAGGAAAAACTTCTGAAGCGACATTGTAAACGGCTGACAACTGTGTAAGTAAACAGTACACAACTTCCGTTCCGTGCAGATGTTACAAGACAGCGCTCATGCCTGACCTTACTAGTGGTCGTGGCGTGTGCCCTTGACACTGAACGAAGCAGCTGACTTGGCACTTCTCCAGTGCGTGACTGCGATGCCCGCTACGGATTGTCCGTTAGGTGGGGGGAACAACAAGGCGTGGGAGTCTAGGCGGCGCCTTACCCAACACGAGTGAATACGACAGGCGTGACTTCAAACGCATCACCATCGTAATGGTCACCGTCAAAACTGTTTAAGGCGGTTTTCTAGATAAATGGTGGCATGGTATCCACTGATCACTTCGGAAATACACCTTTTATAAGCACAATTACACAACGCACTATGTGTTAACCCATGATCGTATTTTGGGTAAGGTCGCTGGTCTACAGTAGTTCCACATTTATCGCGATATATGCGACCTAGATAACTATTAAAACTAATATTATAAGCAATGCTATTAGTTTGATAAATATATTAAAATAACAACAAACACACAAAAAACTCAATGAAGATATACACGTAATAATGAAATGACTCAGCTACAGTGAACACACAATCAACGTAAAAAAAATCACCCACGTTTTTACATTTAATAGCTTTAACGTCACGTCTGAGGTCACCTCAAGCCTAATTCCCACTGTAAATACTCTGCCTGGCAAAAAAGAATGAAGCGTCCAGAAGTGGCAGGAAAGAAAATGAAACAACAGAGATTATAATGTTATACCAGTGATTACAAAATCGAGTCAAATTTAGAAAGAACTTGAAAGTATGAGCCCACTTATCAGTGTGACGTTGCGCCCCCTCTGTCCTGGATGCACGCACTGACTGGGTTTACTCTCTTCTGTGGGAACTTGGCCCACAGTTGTTGTAACTTATCTATGATATCCTCGATATAAACAGTGGGACGGAGTTGACATCACAGTTATCCCCACTCATGTTCTATCGGGGACATATCTGAGAATCTTGCTGGTCACTGGAGTATTCAACATCACGCATACTGCTTATAGAGACACAAGCCGTGTGTGGACGAGTAATGTTCTGTTGAAACATGTCACCGTGATACTGTTACACTGTAGGTAACAATTGAGGATGCAGGACGTCCGTGACGAGCCTTGTGCCTTCAGAGTGCCCCCAGTCACTAACAGCCGTGACCTGAAGTTATACACGCTTGACGCCATGAATAATAACACCATATCGGCCGTCCTGATTGTGGTTTTAATGCGGTTTCCCGCAATCATCTATTCGCATGCTGGGACAGTCCCCAATATCTGCCTCATGAACTACATATTTCACAGACAAAAAATATACTTATCATAGAGAACACATAAACTGATCAGCTAGAACATTATGACCACCTACCTAATAGCCGGTATGTCCGCCTTTGACACTGATAACAGCGGCGACGCGTCTTGGCATGGAAGCAATGAGGCCTTGGTGGGTCGCTGGAGGGAGTTGGCACCACATCTGCACACACAAGTCTCCTAATTCCCGTAAATTCCAGAGAGGGGAACGATGCGCTCTGACGCCACGTTCAATCACATCCCAGATGTGTTCGATCGGGTTCAGATCTGGCGAGTTGGGGGACCAGCACTCCAGTTGCAACTCGCCACTGTGTTCCTCCAACCACTCCTGGCCTTGTGATATGGCGCATTATCTTGTTGAAAAATACCACTGCCGTTGGGAAACATAGTCGTCTGCAACCAGTGTACGATACTTATTGGCCTTCATGGTGCCTTGTATGAGCTCTACTGGACCCATGGATGCCCACGTCAAGGTTCCCCAGAGCATAATTGAGCCGCCGCCAACTTGCCTCCGTCCCGCAGTGCAGCTGTCAAGAAATTGTTTCCCTGGAAAACGACGGATTCACACCCACCCATCGGCATCTGAAGAAGGTATCGGAATTCATCAGACCATGTAACGCTATGCCACTGCGCCAAAGGTCCAGTGACGATGGTCACATGGCCATTTGAGTCGTAGTTGCCGATGTCGTGGTGTTAACATTGGCATATGCATGGATCGTCAGCTGCGAAGGCCTATCGTTAGGAGTGCTCGGTGCACTGTGTGTTCAGACACACTTTACTCTGCCCAGCATTAAAGTCTGATGTTAGTTCCGTACAGTTCACCGCCTGTCCTGTTTTACCAGTCTGCCCAGCTACGACATCGGACATCTGTGATGAGGGGTTTCGCCACTTGTTGAAGACGCTCACGACAGCACTCCTCGAACACCCAACAAGTCGTGCAGTTTCCGAAATGCTCGTGGCGAGCCTCCGGGCCATCACGATCTGCCCTCGGGCAAACTCAGATAGATCCCAATTTTAAGCACAGATAGCACGCTCGCTGATACCTACAACATGCACCGTGCGTGTGTCTGACTAGCAGTCATTCCTCGTCAGGTGTCGTTGATATCGCCTGGACGATTTATATCGGTGGTAGGTAGGTAGTCATAATGTTCTGGCTGATCAGTGTATGTTTTGAAGACATATGGCAATACAAGACTTTCCTCAAATAGGTTAGGTACGCCGGATCTAATAGGCGCGGTTAGACTTCGTGTAGAAACTTAATTCCTCCCTCTTCCCCCCCCCCCCCCTGATGTTTCACAGGGGATCATCGGTGGCCGAATAGGAGGGAAAAAAATATTAACATTAGGAAGACGGTACGCTGCTGAACTTGCATTGATAAATATGTCTTTACTGACTTGATTCTTTTCCTGACTAATTTGCAATGTTTAGCTTATAATTCCTAATATTCAGTATTAAATAATTAAATACCAAATGTAAATTGAAATTAATGAAAATTCAAACGAATAGAAGGTAATAGGGTTACTGCAACACATTCATTCATTTTGATCTATTATAATTATGATCACAATGTGATAGCCACGTTGAACATGCCTTATCTTTTCTAATAATAATAAATCTCCACTACGGAAAGACTGCCACACCCCTCCACTGTAGACGTACGAAATAAAGCTGCTACCAGTGGACACGTGGATGTAATATAGAAGAAAGGACAACGTTCCAGGCTCATTCCTGGCATTCTGGTCACCCAGTTCGTGGTCCGTATTTCTAACAAAAAAAAAAATACAAAATACATTTGCAACATTCTTACACACTTAGCAGACACATGGCGCTCTTCCTTGGTTTTTAATGATTTGGGCATTAGTACGACGTTAAGACAAAGGAAAAGAAAAACCTAAAGATGACGCAAGAAAAGGATGTACAAAAGATAGAGACATATCAGTCTCAAAGAGATAAATTTACATTAAAACAACAGACCTGAAACAACTGAGAATCTGAAGTTTGTAAGAAACTGACCTTTTTAGTATTCCTGGATTTGCCTCGGTTGGATGTTACTCACCACAGAACACATGGAATACTCTCTTGTAATTTCAATGCACTTAATTGGTCTGTATGAATCAACAACATAAATAAACTAAGGAGAACTTCATTTCACTTTTCTGTATATTTCACTCATCATTTGCTTCACAAATTACACTTCCAACAAATCATTTAATACTCTTTATTCTCTCTTACTATCTCGATTAATGACACAATTACTGTTCAAGCGAGGAACACCAATTAATGCTTCCGCCCGACATCATTTCTATCCCCTGGTCTGACCAAAGAGTATTCTCACTCCGCTCACAGATTACTTCAAAGATAATTACATACAAGCTGTTTCGATATCCTAAATACAATCATTTGCAATGGTTCTCATCAAACTTAAATCGACAGCACAATGTTAAATATAGAGCACAAACAACAATGAAAAAAAGGAACACTAAAACAATAAATTTTAGGTGTGAGGGGACTATGTTTCCTCACAAGCTAAGACATCCAAAAAAATCCGATACGCACCCAAAATATAATAAAACGAAGAAATAGGCTGTCTGCTTTCAGTGGCTACGAAATACTTTGTCTTAACTGATGTCAGTTATAGCAGGGGTGAAAGAGATGACAGTATCATTGGAGCAATAGTACCGTCACAAATATCAGTCGAATCACCGCCTTCTATCCACTAAAAAATAATTGTGCAGAGGTTTGGTTACAGGACCTAACTTGACACATCTGAGAAATGTAATAATTGTCACTATTTCGCAGGTAAACTTCAGGTATTATTTAGAAGGCCACTAATTACAATGCTAATGTCACTCGGCGAAGCAGTTCCGACTGGACCTGGCCTTGTATACCGTCAGATATCGACAGCGCTGGAACGGACTGGTGTTGTTTCATCTCACCCAAATGCTAGCGATCACATATATTTACATATTCATATAACTGGTTACAACCTTCCACATTCTGTTTTATTGGTCAGCCGGTTACCCTTTTTTTATCATTTTTATCTCAGGTTTTCACATTACATTATTTAAATCTTAGTTAATTGGCTAATTTCTGTCTCATAATCTTGGAACTCCCTCCTTTTCACCAACGTGTGGGTAAGCTTATAATAATTTGAAAAACTGCAGATAATAAAGGAACAAAACTGACTATTAAGACTTGGTATAAAATATATCTGAACAAAGATTTCACGAAAACGCGCACATTTCTCACCAGTTTGGAAAGCCTATTCAAAAACGAATTTTTTCGAACGCCCTTTTCAAGTAATATTTCTTCTCTACACGAAATTGCCAGTAGCGAAATTTAAATTTAATACATTCGAGAATTGTACTACCTCAGGCTATATTACCTTCTTGATGCTTACAGCATTGTGACAATAATTACCTTTGCTGTATCAGTCACTAGTACTTACCGAAAATGGAAGGAAAATAGTAAAATAAGTTCAAAAATATAGGAATACCGCTAATTAGTAAAGAAAATCCTATAAATAGTTTTTAAGGTGTGTTAAACAGCGTGGTTTTGTTCCAAACTACTTCTTTTGGTACAACCTTTATGAATCATTTCCTATCTCCGCGAATTCTGTTTTTTAAATGTCAGCCAGACGATCATGAAAATAGCAACTATATTTCGGAATGATTTTAGGCGGTGCATATCTGTTACATTTCGACAACGGTTACCGGTCCTCCTCGCAATGCATTGATTCGCTGGGCAATTAATGTTATCGACATCACGCGCCATTTCTATTTCTGGGTGAAACCACACAGGGGTGAAAGATAAGTTGAGAAACTCATATGACGTCAGAACCGTAGACATCCTGCGTCAGCAAATATCTCGTGTGGTCAGTGACGCACCAAATATAAGGTAACGTTCCGCCACAGTGTCCATGACGCACAGGCATGTTAATAATACAGTCGGCCAGCTTTACCGAGTTGATTATCTGCACGCACCGGAATTTAAAGCAGACACGATCAATAATATTAGCAAAACTTTCTTATATTGATAATAATACTGCCCGAGTAGGGTGAATGGGTGATGGTTGATATTGATTGATTATTGATGGAAATCCGGTTTTTCTGTTATTCGATCATCAGTACTGGAAAGTGGAGGCAATATTGTCAGTATTATTGACCGTGTCGGGGCGAGCTCCAATATTTCCATCAATACTCAGTTCAGTTTTCGTCGCGCTTCGGTGAAGGTGAAGAAGTTGACGACATGACCGACCATATTACCTTCTTAATTTGTGGACGCGCCTAGTATTTTCATTCACAAATAAAGTACGGGATTATATTCTGGGATTCACAGTAATGTATAAAGTGATTTTAAAAGTCAGAACAGATCAATTAGAGTAACTACCAACAATAAAACAAAGATATAATTTATATCTTTATTTAACTATATAGCCTAAATATTCTACCGTTGGCATGAATTTACATCTTTGAATCAATACTTTTTTAAAAGTGTTTTTATGTTTTGTCATGCAGTTTCAAAAGAATTTGGTAACACCAAAAAAATTGCTTACAGAGATTGGAAACGTTAAAATTACTTACAAATTTGTTTTAAAATTTCCTTTGTTTTGGTGTACGCTTTTTTCTTTCAAGCTCATTTAGTTTCTTACTACATATTTCATTTTCAAATATTTGAAACACACCCACTACGTTCTTCGGTATTTCCCCAGTATTCTGTCCGTGTAAGGTTAAAAGAAACTTCAGAGCAATTAGTATTAATGGTAAAAGTATTTCATGAAATTAAAAATGTAGTAGAGCTGTTTTAAAATAAATCTTCTGTAAACCAGGTCTTCAGAATTTGCCTTAATTTTTATAATCTTTATATATATAAAAATCTCGTGTCACGATGTTCGTCCGGGATGAACTCCTAAACTACATAACCGATTTAGATGAAATTTGGCTTAATGTGTGTAATTTAGTCCAACTTAAAAGATAGGATGGTTTTTAAATGGATTATAGACCTCAATATTTATTATTTGCGAAATAAATGTTCATTAAATGTTTGTCATAGGACAATGGTTTGTAATTATTTGTAAGCCAGCCAGGCTAAGCGGTCTGCTGGCTAAGTGGTTAGGGCGTCTGACTGGAGATGGAAAGGTCTCTGGTTCGAGTACCTGTCTCGGCGAGGATTTTTATAGACAGTTAACCCGGCATTAACCCCCGGCGCAGTATGCTGTATGAGGTGAAATACGTCAGGACGGTACTGTGGTTCGGTTTCGACGTTAAAATGTAGGTCCCCTGTACCAGGCAGGATGGGCGGGGCGGTTAGGACAGGGGCAGAATGCCCAGCCAGTTGAAACCATGTCACCAGGTCATTACGACCATACGTAATTATTATTATAGTTCCATAAGTTTCTAACAGATGGCGATATGTTAACTTATCTATACAACACTTGGTTAGCTAGGTTGGGTAAACATCCAGTAGATCACGTTCTGTTTCCATTTATTTATGCTACAGTTTATGCCTAACAGATGGCGGTGTGTTAATTTATCGAACCATCCAGTAGATGGCGTTGTATTTCGATTTATTTATGCCATATGTGTGAGTTTCTTCAATTTTAATTGTGCTGTGTATTGTGTTATAATTATACTGTATTGTTGTTCATCGTTTGTGTGTCTTTATAGCTAACGACAAAGCAATTACACACATGAACATAACATTGAAGAAAACGTTACGATAAATTCGAATCGTGTAAGCATTTCTCGCTAGCTTATCATTTTTCTTCTTCTTTTTGTTATGGTCAGCTAGAGACCACGTGACAATTTCAATTCCTCTCCTGTTGTTTTTTCTTTCTTCCTCCCCAGTACTCCTTCATTATTGCACTCCTCTATACCTTTGAATCCTGCCATATTCAAAGTCTGCTATCGAAAAAATTTTCTTACCATACAGTTCACTGGTATTATTTCGTTTCAAATCTTTCTAAACCTCTTGAAAGCCTGGTGTCATCCATGCTATAAATGTATCAAAAAAATATCATTCTTCTTTTTCTGTTATTTTTTTTCAATGTTATTTTATATTTCCTCAATAGTTCTTAACTTCCATTTTACTGTATTTTTCAATGGACCCAAAAATTCCGGTTTCACCACTGTGTTATAGTGTCTTATTTTAAGGCTTTCAGAAAGGCACTTTTTGTTGTAATTCAAATATTTTTCAGTGAAATGTCGCCAAAGAATCTAACCTCGACAATGCAGAGAGGCAAGACGCACGACGAGAGAGCTCATCAATCAGTAACACAAATCGCGGCAAGTAAGGAAGTTCAAAGAATCAGGACAGCTGAGCGTCGTATGCCAGAATCTCAAGAACAGCGTGATGAACGTCTGTGACAGAATATATCGAGAACAAGAGCGGCACGAGAACAGCACATAGCTACATTTAGAGAAAGAGAACGAGAGAAACAGTAAATCAGCCGTGCTTTAACACGTGTATCATTTGTTCGTCTTGCGTTCCAATATGCACCAGCCATTGATTACTCTGCACATTCTAAAACTGCAATCGGTGCAATGAACAAAATATGCCAATATTATCAGGCGTTGAAATTCTGCAATGAAGCAGCCGGCATGTCTTGTGCATCAGGAAAAGATGTATTATTACCACTACCCGATCCGCCAGAACATTTACAATCCTTCTTGCTGGCGAATCAAACGATTCGAAATTGTTTCTGCGCAAGACACGCAAATTCAATTCTTGCTTCCAGATGACGTCTTTTGCGGCAGCAAAAATTTGCGATCTTACATCTGATGGACGTCATTTGAAACTCTAATTCAAAATACAAGGCCAGGTGTACCATAAGATTGGGTCGTTGATACCGATGCCAAACGATGACCCGAAGTTTCTCTAAATCTATTGGAAATTGTGAGGAACGCTTGAAAACTAGGTGCCAGTATAATTTCATCGAACAAGCAGAAGAGAGAGCAATTGTGGTATTGTTGGAAAATTGTTTGGAAAATAATAATCAACTTATTCAATTGTGTCGCCACAGTTAAAAAATAACAACTATCAAATTGTCATCAAAGCTGACAAATTACCATCAGGAGAACACGCTGGCAGATTCAACGCGCCAAACGTAGATGAAGTTGCAGTTTTTATGGTTGGTGACTCAGTTGATTAAAGTCACACGTCAAGATAGAACTGTTAGTATAATTTCGGATCTACACCGTTCGTATGACGCACTCCAGTATCCACTGATATTCTGGCAAGGGCAGAATGAATATCACATCAACATCAAACAGCGTCATCCAGTTGCTGGTAAATTTAAAATTCAACTATTTAATTCTTTATTTTATTAGTACAGTAGACCCGCGGTATTCCGACCAGGGGCCGGATTATAGCGGGCCCACTATACTGATTTCTTATTCTTTTTTTTTACTATTTAATTTATTATTTTTTCAGGTAATAAAACAAATAAAAAAGTTACTTCAATGAAGTACTACGCCCCCCGATTAATGATTAGACGTAATTAGGATAACTATATCCTTCGATATCGTCAACTGTGCCTTCAATACGTCGTGGATATGTACGCCAAGGTTGAAAACAAGCATTTGCGTTTTATTCGATACAACCAGGCTAAATTACGATCGGAGGAATACATCCTCTTACGAGATACTGTTATCGGCAATATTTATGAAAATTTAAACGCCAATGATATCGGTAATGCATTTATTTTACCTTCAAGCTACATCGGCAGTTCACGGAACATGCAGGAATATATACAAGATGCGATGACTTACGTACGTCATTATGGTCGTCCAGATTTGTTTATTACATTTACATGTATTCCGAATTGGGAGGAAATACAAACTTTGCTATTACCAGGCCATAAATCAATGCATCGTCATGATGTCACGGCACGTGTGTTCAAACAAAAATTAAAATCATTGATTGATTTAATCGTAAAACATTCAGTTTTCGGTAACACACGTTGCTATCTGTATTTGATTGAGTGGCAAAAGCGAGGTTTGCCTCATTCTCACATTTTGATTTGGCTTGAAGTTAAAATCCGTCCAGAAGAAATTGATCAAATAATTTCAGCCGAAATTCAGGACCCATTAATTGATCAAGAATTGTTTGATATTGTTACCAGTCACTCGATCCACGGACCGTGCGGTGCTTTTAACATGACATCGCCATGCATGGAAGGTGGAAAATGTAAGAAGCGTTTTCCAAAGGAATATACGAATGATACTATTACGGATATCGATGGTTATCCGTTGTATCGCCGCAGAAACGCGGAGAATGGTGGCCAAACATTTACAATGCGAATGTCAAATTCTAGAAATCAAGTTGAAATTGACAATCAGTGGGAGGTAACCATACTCACCATTGCTTTCAAAAACGTATAAGGCTCATATTAATGTCAAGTTTTGCAGTTCTGTAAAATCCATTTAGTACGTTTGTAAATATGTTAATAAAGGCAGTGATTTGGCCGTATTTGAAGTTCAAAATGTAAATAAAAATGACGAAATAACACGATACCAAATAGGTAGATACATCAGCAGCAACGAAGCTATCTGGCATATTTTTAGTTTTTGCATCCATGAAAGAGACCCTTCCATCCAGCATCTTGCAACACATCTTGAAAACGGTCAACGTGTATATTTCACCGAAGAAAATATTTTCCAAAGAATACTTGAGCCACCAAAAACGACAAACCACAAACTGAAATTTTCACATTGTGTCAAAAATCTGATTTGTTCCACCAATTCGCAAAAACATTATTATATACCGATGTTCCAAGCTATTTTTCATGGAACAAATTAGGTAAAAAATGGTAGCCACGTAAACAAGGAGAACCATATCCTTCGTTCGCAGGCATATTCAAAGCAAAGACTTTACACAGTGCATCCAAAACAACATGAATGTTTCTTTCAGCGTTTGTTATTGGTGAATGTTCCCGGACCAGCTTCTTTCGAATGTTTACGAACAGTTAATGGTCGAGTGTTCAATACATATCAAGATGCATGTCGCGAGTTGCAGCTGCTGGTAGACGACAATTATTGGGACCTGACACTTGCTGTTGCAGCGTTGACAGCCACGCCGAATAGTATTAGTCAAACTGTTTGCAATTATTTTGACAACATGTTATCCAACACAATCTTCGAGTTTGTGCGAAAAATATAAAAACAGTATGACTGAAGAGATAACTGAAATTTCAGTTTATATATATGAATAAAAAATAATTTATTTATTTATTTTATAAATATCAATTTTTTTATAATTTCAGTTAAGTAATTTGTAATGAAATGTAAATTAAATTTTTTTATGATCGTTTGTCCTTAATTTCAACTCTCCGTAACTCTTTACCAATTACATTTGAATTTGCAAATCGACTACAATGTTTTTGTCTTTATTAGTGAATATTAATTTGACTACTTGAGGAAGTTTAGAATAACATGAATCCAACGTACTATAATTAGTAAGTCACAGCAACGCGTGACCGGGTCAGCTAGTAATTACTAAGAAACAGTTGCCAGCGCAGTCCGTGACAAATTTCGTAAAGTACTCCTCAAGGCCAACACATTTTCCTCACTTAGCCGGTCTCGGTAGCATAGGGGCTAGAGTACTGGCCCCAAGTACCGAAGGTCGCCGGTTCGAGTCCGGCCGAGGGCTGGGTGTTTAAGTGTTATATGTTAATGTGCTTGTCGTGTCCGTCCTGTGGTGTGTCTACAATTACTTGAAAGATATATATTCACTGGATGAAAATAAACACATACTTGAGCTGGCTGTATGGCTTAAGGAAGCCAAATGCCATTAAAAAAAAAATCCTCACTTGAATCGCTTGAGCTTAGGTACAGTTGATTTCCCTTTTCTAGGAAATTATGCATATAGGAACACGTAACTGTAACTGCTGCAGCTTTTGGCAGCTGTAAGTTATTAGGATTTTGGAACAAACCAAACCGTGGATTAAATATTTCAAATGTACGCGACCTCGTAACAACCCCTAATTGAAAATTTTCAGGTGCATCTTGAGCGGGTTCTCATTTAGATTACTGTACCTATGTAGCGAGGAGCATCACCAAGCCAATAGATTGACATCCTTCGATGTTGTAGTGAAAGTCAACAGGTACGTACATAGGGAGGTAAGAATCCGAAGCGTGTAATATAAACAAAACTGATAAAATTAGCGAACGAATACAGAACTATGAAAATTTGCCTTCATACAGCCTTATACAACATGTATATGCGTTCTACCACAGGTTCACTAATTAGTTACAAGCACCAAAATAATAGCCATACAACCTTTCGTACGACAATATATGTTTTGGAATAACAGAATCCAACACTAACCGAATAAAACTACAGTACACAGTTCACCCTGCTTGTTAGATAGAAAGAGAGACACTGAGCAAATTTATTGACAATAGTATTGTCAGTAACATTGATCGTGCAAAGTAGTGCCGCATTGAGACTGAGTGACACGAGTATTGAAGGCTTTATTGTCAATACCGATATTGATAATGCTACTGATTGTGCAGGATCCACTTAGGAATGAAGACATTGTATTGTGTCGCTCGTGTTAGAAAGGACACCGGTGTGTTTGGCCTAAGGATCTGAACCATCTCGTTAGAACCGCTAGCATCAATCTGAATAGTTTTAAAAACGTGTATAATACTTCTAATTCCTTTGTATGTACGTAGAATCTTTTGTAAAAATTGTCGATGAATCAAACTTTCAAATTTGAAATATTAGCTAGGCGATTAGGAAGAGCACATCTGGTATACCTCATTTGAAAATCTAAACTTTAAATAATTAATTCGGTAAAATGGTTTGAGTTGCAAATACGGGACGCCATAAAGTGACAACAGCACGCTATGTCTGTATCAGAAAAGTCAAATATTAATGAGTGCGTCAAAACATTGGAAGGCAGAGCACACAGAAATAAAAATACCTCTAATGCCATATAAAGCAGTGCGTGCACCTGAAATATGGGTAATAAGTAAAGTTTTATGTGCAGCAGCTTTTAACACAGCTTTACATACATAAAAAACCACTAAGATGGTCTAATAAGGGTATTTTATGAAAAAGCCAACATTTGCTATGCCTCGTCGATATCGAGGTCATTACAAGCAGGAAATGACTTAGGGCAAGGAAGGGGAAGGAATTTGGCTATGGCCTTTTTGGAGGAACCCTTCCGGCATTCTTCTGGAGTGATTTTGGGAAACAATGAAAAACCCAAATCTGGACGGCCGGACCAGGATTCGAACCCTCGTCTTCTCGAGTGTGAGGCCAAAGCGGTGCAGCTCAGCAACCACGCTCTTCCTTTTTTAATTTTGTTACCTTACGTCTCTGTATGCTAACTGACGCTCTGCCAACAGCTTCAACATATATTTCCCTGAATCTGTTTACTGATACCCCTACGTAATTTGTACCTCCGACGTTGTTCTAATATTAAATTAACCAGTCCAAAATGCACGAAGTTGTGTCATATCGTTCTATCCTCTACATACATTAGATCAATTAATTATTCATTCTGTATGGTCCGGTCGATTTAATTTGTGGTATTCCGTATAATACCACATTGAAAGATTTCATTTCTCTTCTCCAAAAGAAAGTGTCGACGCATGTGCCGCTACCATATATATATCTTCACAATCAGTTTCAGCAATGACTTTCTAATATTGTAAAACTTATCTTGATTTTATGTCCTGCCTAATTTTATCATCATATGTGAGTTTTGCACCTAAATGATAAAAATCGTCTGTTTCCTACAAGAAAACTACAAATTTCAGTTGTGCATTTTGGTACGTTAACAAAAATTATGAAAATAATTAAGAAAATTATACCACTCTTTTAAATTGAGTAATCAATTCCTGTATGATATCCACTATAATGCCTATTTTGTTGGGCAATACTGTATTTATTTTTCATTTTATGAATGTTCATTTTACAGTTTGTCTTAAGGTTCAGATTGTGGCTAATTCCAGCATACGATTTTGGCACCTACATCTGCAGACATGAACTCCGTGGGGTATATTTGGGGTATGAACGACAGAGCTGTTCATGCGCAAGGTCCAGCTCCTACCATAATGATGCAGCCCTTGGAAGCTGTGGAACCGGAATGACGCAGATCTCTCTCTCTTTTTCCCCCTTATGGCTTTACGACTTGTCCATGTCGAGGTCATTAGACGATGGAAAGGACTAATAACAAGGAGCGGGAAGGATTTCGTCCATGGCCTTTTGAAGGAAGCATCCCGGCATTCACCTGGAGTGATCTGCGAAAATCATGGAAAACTCAAATCTGAATGCCCGGACGGGGATTCGAACCGGCGTCCTCCCGAATCCTAGGCCAGAGAGTTAACCGCTCACACGCAGATCTCTTGTAGGTACTTCCACTGACTGGTTCCTTTTAGGCCACGTCGAGTTGCTGCATTAGTTCAAGCTGAAGGTGGCCCCACGCTATTATCTGACATCCCGTGACTTTCTGAATGTCACTGTACGTCCTGTTGGAATAATTTCAAAATTTAAGTCCAATAAAATAAAATGTGTCATTTCACTGAAACTCCTAAGAGAATTGCAGTTTCAGTCGATGATGCGTGAAATAACAGCCAGAACATTGAGAAATGTTCCCAAGCAGAGGTAGTAAATTACAGTCAGCCTAGCTTACGAATTTGAATCACATATTTGCTAGGAAAACTAAGACAGTAATAGAGAGATGCAACTGGTTAGGAATGGATACCGAGCAGGGTTGCCACCCGCATTATCCTCTTATATAAAATTCTCATCTGGAGACTGCGCACGTCGTCTATAACTATTGGCTAGAGAAATGTCACGTGCCAGACTTCACTCGCCAATCAACAGCCACCATATTACATTCGTTGCTTCATGTTGCTTTTTGTTATTTACGACAACTAGATGCAGAAATTCATGTAAGGAGTAGGGTATTCAATATTTACGCTATTTTATCTGTATCAGTTATAAAAACTAGGTTAAACCATAACCTAAGAATTCCATGTGAGTTGCAAATGAAATATGTAGCACATTACAAAATCAAGGCCATTAGCATTATGTAATAACAATTCCGTATACTTAACCAACCGCAAAAAAAAAGAAAAAAGAACTGCCACAGTATTGCGTTCAAACCACCATTTCTGACGGGCTCGAAGCTAGTGTTATATAGTATTGTACTTTATTTCACGAGTGCGTTCATTATAATATACGAAAGTAATAAAGTACTCCTTTTTAGCCAACACACATTCTCACCTCACTGGCTGACTTTTTACGTTTTAAAGTATTGTGCGAGCGAAGACAAGGATTTGTCGGCCACTCGGCCCGCATTCGACCAAGTGAGCCGTAGTAGCTATAGATTTGTTAAAGGGAAACTACCATGCACACATTCAACGGTGACTGTTTTGTTATTGATTTGTATCTTTGGATCGCTTTCTTAGAACTGTACCTGTCTCTCGTAAAACGTCTCCTTGGCCTTGGTGCGGAGGTTAGTGTAGTGCGCTGTAGATTCCTGTGATTATTGCTACAGCAGTTCCGCAACCACAAACCATACCAAAGCAGAGCGAGACATCAAGAGATTCATTCATGAATTCCTGGAGATTAATTCATCTGAATCAAGCGTCTGAAATACCTAAACCCGTGTTTGTCAACTTGGGTGCGTTTATGTTGGAGCTGCGATAAACGATGAGAGCGGCGATAAACGCGGCGACAATAGCGGCGCTCAATTTCTTTCTTCGTGTTGTGTTTATATTGGAGCTTCGATATTAGCGTAGAATCGTGTTTATATTGCACACAATTGTCAACCGGCCATACTTGTAGAAGAAATCTAGCTTATTTCTTTCGTATAGGAGTTGTATTGCAACAGTTTTAGAAGTTGTAAGAGAAATAATTATGAAAAATACTACAACTACTTCAGATGACGATTCCGGAGGAACAGGATTTCGTAAAAAAATAGCCGAAGATTGTTACAATATTTCCAATTTTCCGAATTACATGGGCGCTGTCGACGGAAAATACTTCAGAGTTACTTGTCTCTTGCCCACTCTGATTTCATGTTCCAGAATTACAAGATTTTTTTTCTATTGTTCTGCAAGTATTGGTCAATGCTAATTATAAATTCATAAACATTGAAGCTGGAGGTTATGGTAAACAGAGTGACGGTGGAACAGTTAGATCTGCTGCTCTGTATGTCTCTTTAATAGATGGAAGACAGAATATCCCAAATCGTTCTGCCAAATTCTGAAATCACTGAACCTCGTGTTTTTATAGGTTACGAGGCTTATCCATGTTTAAATAATTTATTAGATCCTTATGGACAATATTTAGATGCAGGCAGATGACACCTCAATGCTAGGTTATCGTGGACATGAGGAACCGTCAAATGTGCCTTATTTATTCTAAATGGAGAATTTTAGCCACAACAATAGATACTTCTGTAGTCGTAACTGACAATATTAATAAGTCCAATTGTTTGCTCCATAATGTTATTGATTGAAAAGGTATTGAATTTCGAAGAAACTAACACTTAAAATCCTAAGAATTTGACACCAATATTGGAAAGCCCAACCAATCTGCAAAAAATACCGGCATCTTATATAAAATCTACTTTTGTTACAATTCGAAATAAATTTATACGAATTTCTACATATTTGATATTTATAATGTAAATTACTTTTAATAGAAAAATATTTTTTCAGTAAATTATGTACAATTTCTCTTTGGCTGTATTAATATTTTAGTATTTTTTTACTTAAATCTTCAGTTTGTAGTGTTCACACATTAAAATGAGTTTAAATTACGGAAATCGCACTAATTAAAAACGTTTAGAATTGTTTGTTTTATTATATTTAGTGGCCATTTCCTCCTAAAATTTGTCTAGAACTAATCTGTTGTGGTGATTTTTGTATTTACATTACCACAAAAGGGACCTACTAAAAACTTCACCGATCAAACGGTCGCAGCCACCCTCGATAATAGCGAAGAAAATGCTCGCAGCGATTAGCGTCGCTCTCATCGCTGCTCTGCTACTATGCGTTGCTCTGCGCGCTGCTCCAGTATAAACGCCTCCATTGTTAACAATGTTTCACTTTTCTTCGCTTCGCTAGTATCGCCGCTCTCATCGTTTATCGCAGCTCCAACATAAACGCACCCTTAGGTGTCGCTACCACACTCGGGGCGGGAGAGGGGGGGGGGGGAGGGAATCCATCGCAAGTCAGGTAAAAGTAAAGAATCAAGGTTAGTAGGTCTTACAGTACGATAAAAATACAATATTTTCAGTGAGTAGGCTGTGCCTAATTATTTTTTAATAAATTGTCGAATCGTTGTTATATTTTTGAGACACAAATAACAAAATAATTTTCTAATTCTTAGTTTTTATGTTTACCATTGAACAGATTTTCAGTGGCTAAAGGCTCTAATTCTAAAACTTCCCGCGCCAGTCTTCGACAATCTTCTTTTTTCTTCATCCAAAAGCTGACAATCGTTTGTGACTTAAATTATATTTTAATCACAAGGTCAGCATTTAGATCTATAACATTATCTTTCATCTTTCAGGTCAGTCAGTTGTACCGAAATATCCTAAAAAGCATTTAGTATCCATCTACGACCATCGTCAGCTTCAGAGTCCAGTTCTTGAAAGAAACTTAATAGTTCCTCTTCCAAATCAGACAAACTTTGGTCCGTTGCAATTTCTTCGAGAATCTTCTCAACGCTCTTTTTTTTTAATAAAAAAAGAAAGAAATTCCTGGCCGCAAATGAACTTATGCGAGACATCTTTTGATTTTATCTTTAGCCGTTAGAAAGTTTAAAATATTTATACTGTCTGAAAGATCAGCAATAATTACTAATTTTAATAGCCAAGCAGTGTCACAAAAATAATTCACATATTTAGCATCTTGTGAGGACATTATCAATTCAGCTTTTAGTTCCAGAATTCATGGCAATACCTTTAGATAGCTACCTGACCTCTGTGTGGTGAGTATTTTGATGGTGCAAATCACTGTCTTCATAAATAGCAAGAGGATCCCATCAATCTTCGGGTTGTGGGCTTATATATATAAATATATATACGGTGATTTTTTGTACAAATTTCGTCAAGAACGATTTAACTTATGAAGTGAAGAAATTTTTTTTTTTGTTTCAAATGTAAGGCTATTGATATTCTCTAGGTGTAACGAGTACAATTAATTTGATTACATTGTTGCTGGCTATAATGACTTGCGCTACTTAGAGCCCAGGATTAGTAGCCTATTCAGCACTAAGTACTGTATGGGTGGATTGACACATTTAATTAAT
Source organism: Vandiemenella viatica (assembly GCA_031002005.1). NCBI lineage: Eukaryota > Metazoa > Arthropoda > Insecta > Orthoptera > Morabidae > Vandiemenella > Vandiemenella viatica. The sequence goes on along the minus strand of JARYHS010012519.1, from coordinate 60,603,225 downwards.
GTAAAAAGGCAAAGCTAGTAACAAGTTCCGCAAAATATCTAAGTTTATAGTATAAACAATCTTACGTACTGTAATAATAAACTAGCCCATCATTCGCCTCAGCTAATAATATCAGAAACATATAGAAAATCAAAACGTACGGATAGTCACGACAGCAAAGATCCTGAACAGTGTAGTTATTGCCGAAATTTGTAACAACATTGTAGGCTTTCATTTTCGTAAATTATGTTTCTTAACAATGCTGTAAAAATTCATCGTTATTAACAAATATGACGTATGAAGAATTATCCTAACGCCTGCAGCTAAAACGCGATTCCCCGCGATAATGCAATGATTTGGCGGCAACGGAAGAGGCTTACTATCATAGTAAGGAGATAAATTTCTTCAATACACTGGAATAAACTAGTTGTCTACATAAGGAAAATGCGAAACTAACAAACATCAATCTGTTTTGAGAAATTATATTTAGCAAACTATATTTTGTTCATGAGATTTTTCTTCTTCACGGTGAGGGTTTAACGATGCCTTGATTATCCATTGGAAGTTTCACTGCTTTTCTGAAATCCTCGAATATAATTTTCTTAAATCTCTTGATCTATAAATCAACATTTTTTATTTTACACTTACATTTTTCTTGTTCTCTAACCGTTAAGACTAATGCTGATGTCCAGAGAAAATGAAGTTGTACTCCTACTACCAGAGATCGTGGTTAAAGAAAATCTCTGTTGTTTTTGCGGCTACGTATCTATAGCGTTTAAAAATTGATATCCCGAATTAAAGGCACGAATACTTCCAAGTTTTATTTAATGTGCAAAACAGTTATTATTGTAAAGTTATATTATTGCTTTCATTAAGGGCTATGGTCAGAGACATTTTAACTGCGTGTTTAGGGCGAAGTATGCTGTATCCATGGAGGAAGGAATTATATGGAGGAGAAGTGAGCTTAAATCGGTGAAGCAAGCACTAAACTCTCCCGCATGGTGGCAGCACCGGCAGCGACCATATGGCGCTTCCCAACAATTAAGGTGTTCACATTGTGGTAGAGGCAGTGATTATTTCATTTAGTATTGTGTATAAGTGTTTAAAAATGCCAGCTTGTGTTGCGTACGGTTGCACAAATAGGCCAGACAGGAATGAACCTGGAATATCATTTCATAAGTAAGTTGAATTGTAATTATCGTTGTTGAAGTGAGTGGTAGACACCGCAAACTTTGCAGCACGTCTATAAATATTTAGTCATAGCTCTCAATGGGATGACTTTGTTCTCAAATTTTTCTTGGTGTAGTGTAGAAAATCAGCAAACCTTGCTATTTTGCACATAATAGACTAGCATTATTTTTTAACGAGTGTTTAAAATGAGATTTAAAGGGGCGTGTTTTACTTCGTGATTCAGTGAATTTACTATTACGATTTCTTTCGTCACATTCGTGGTCGGACTTGGGAGGAAACTGTAATTCTTTTTCCTCTTCAATAATTCGATGATGTCTTGATGTAAAATTTATAATATGTTCTGGAGCATGATTAACAATTTTTCCAGGAGTATACAATTACCAGTGTTTGCATATTTCACTTCACATTTCAAGAGTAGTTTTTTTTTTATAAGCTGCTTTAAAGTGTATGGGCAGTGGGATTGTTTGAATTCCTCCCCCCCTCCACCCCCCAAAGATCTGATACATTGTAAAAATATTTCAAAGTGATCCTGACTAAATTTATATGCTAATATATATTTTAAGATTTTTTGATCAATAACTAAGGAATTAAAGAAATACTTCAAACATGAATCAGAAAACCTAAGAATCCAGTGCTCCTACTGCTGTCAAGTATTATCTTGCCATATGGTGACACTTTCAAATTACATATATAACTTTCTGTTTCAATCAATCTTGTATCACTGTTTCCTAATTACACTTGGATATTATGGAGCGTGTGCTCCATTGAAATTAAATAAAATAATAATACCCTTAGTCTTTTTTTGTGGCTGTAGATGTTTTGGCAAATAAAATTCTATTAAAATAATTTTTAACAGACTTTTTTCCTTAATTTCTAATGTTTATAGATAGCATCAATTGAGATACATACATAAGAGAGCGTGCATAAACCACATAGCTCCAATTTGGCCTCCTGTGAACCACTATCCCTCCCCAAGTAGACCAACTTGGCTTTTGCCTCCACCCCCCTTCCCCCCCCCCTCACCCAGCAAGTAGGTTTTTTTTTCCCCTTTTGATTCCAGAAGACATTTTGCACTGTTTTCTCTTGTCAGACTATTATAAATTACATAAGGAGATAATTAGCTGAGGGAAATAAATAGGTTTAATTCTAGATCATGATACTGCTACAACTACTTTAGGCCTACTACCAGTACAGGGATCTAGCTTTTTTTTTAATTATTCCTAGCAGTTGAGGTTAGGTTGAAATACAGCCTGGACCAGAAGAAAAATGTCATAAAAGTGGTACGGATAATTCTTCGATAGCTGCGTGCGGCAGAAAGGTGCTATAGCGGTATCGCCATCTAGAATTAAACCAATAAATATTCACATGCTGTTGTGAATTCCATTCCTCATTTTAACTGTGACAAATTTTATGAAAGGATAGCTACGTGGCCTGGCTTGGAATCCCCCCCCCCTCTCCCTACATAGCTCAACGTAGCCTTCCAGCACCCCCCCCCCCCCGGACCAGGCCGTGTAGTTTGTGCACGGTCCCTACCTTTAACCACATGTTAATTCATTATTAATAATGTGAAGTAAAGGAAAATAATGAATCAAATTCTGTGTCATAAAGTTACTTGTACATTCCTGTAATAGCAACAATTGTGAAACGGCTCTTTTATTTTTAAAGGTAATAATAAAGCCTCTGCCCTTTTAAACAGAAGTTGAAGTAGAGTTCTTCTAGCGTGATAAGTTATTTTGTTGAAAAAAGTATAGGCTTGTTCAGACAGTGACTCATCATCGCATTTATGATTGGAGCACACTTGCTTGAAGTTACTTAAAAGAACACCGCATGATGCCAACCATACATTATAGTAAAGTATCACTCTTTACTTTTTGTTGATACACTTTATACTAACTATAAATTATGCGGAAACATTTTATTTCTGGTACCAGCCTACAAAATGTCTGGGTTGCTCATCCCTAGAGTGGGTCCTCTTACTTTTTTCTGGTCTAGGACACATTTCAGACTAACCACAAGTGGTAGTAATAAAACTGAAATATCCATTCTGCATGTCAACCATGTAATCATTGTGGCTTTGACAGAATTAATTTTTGGTCCAGCCTGCATCCAAACCTAAACCCCTCAATTTGGTTGTTGTATATCCCCCAAACTAAGCAAGATATCGAAAACATTTATTCCTTATTATCGAGTTTTTCGTCGTGTTACATAAGAATCCATCATTAAATTTGACTTTTGCGAAATTTTTCTTCTGCATTTCAACTCAAGACACCTCACTTTTGAGACAGTATATCTCGAGAACTAGGTGAAATATCGAAAAATTTTACTCTTTATTTTTTATTTGTCTCGTCTTTTTAAATAAAAATTCATCATAAAATTTGACTTTGAATAATTTTTTCTTCTGAATTTCAACCAAAACCATTTCACATTTGAGACAGAATATCTCGAAAACTAAGCAGGATATCAAAAAATTTTATTCTTCATTTTTTATTTGTCTCATCGAGTTACATAATAATCCATCACCAGATTGCGGCGTCACGTTTATCCTAGAGTCCCCTTGAGGTGTTTAACCATACTCCCCGTGTTTGTTGGGAAGCGGTCAAGTCCCCACCACTCCGGCCATGCCCCCCCACTCCTCCGCCGGCCTGCTTCACTTCCATGCGTGGCAAAGGTCTCTTGCGTCGTCTCCATATTATTCCTTCCTCCATGGCTGTATCTAGTGGTTCCATCTGTGGTTTTCCTCACGATACGTTCAGAATTTCTTTTAATATTCCAGCGTTATGTAACGTAGAAGCATAAGACATACCAAACAACTAAGTTGAGATTCTAAACTCTAAAACGGTGAAAACCCCATCGAAATCTTCGCAGTAGATTTCCAGTTTCTGTGGGGCAAATGCAAGTATTTAATTTAATTTAATTGTAATGGAGCACAGGCTCCGGTGGCAATTTCCCTACACACCCAACTTCCCCCTATCCTGCACCCACCTACATTTGCCCTCTACAAATTTTATCTTTAAATTCTTTTAAAGTTTTCGGTAAATTATTCATCATTTCTCTAGGTAACTCATTCCAATCCCTGACACCCTTACCCAAAAAAGAGAATCTTCCCACACCCTTGTGCCTGAAATCGAGTGCCAGCTTGTGGTCTTGGTCATCTTTTCACTTCCATGCACTACTTTTCATACCTATTGCAATATCTTTCCATGCCTCATCGCCAGTATATGCTCTGTACCTGTTCCTGTAATTTTTTTTTTTCTGAGATTGGACACCATACAAACATGCTCTTACGTTAAATTTTTACGGAAGGCCGCCTATGAAACGCAGTGAGGATGGTGGTTAAAATTTATGCTGAGTCCAGCCCGTGACACCTCAACTTCCTGAAGTTTAGAATTTATCCAAGAGCAAATGTGTTCATAACTGATTCTTGAAATGTTTTCACATTATGGTGGTTGTTCTTTGGTATGTCATGTCAACACCTATTAGTCAAGCCTTAAAACTTCTATAGAAAGTTTGTAGATTTATGCTATATGAGGCTAAAATGAGAAGCTATTAAAATATCATACTCAGTAATTACGTGTTCGTAATTATAGATAATCGTAATGCGGCGGAAAATCTAAAACTCTGAAGCAGGCAATAGATATAACTCTGCGAATCACGTTAATATACATCTAATCGATCTGACATAAGAGATCTTCACAACTTTAAGACTCAACATACTTATACCGTATTAATTTTAAACTTGTATGTGTATAATGTTTATTGAAACTATTTGAAGGGACGTTTTTCACTATACATAATCATCAAGCTTTGTTAATAGTAAATTAAATAAACAGTTAATGAATCAAACATTGAAACTGTTCGTATACTTTATTGACAGCGGAAACATCATTCTGCTGTCGATTCACAATTTTTTTGCAATTTTCCTTACATTCAACTTCCTCCATCAACAAAATTTAACATTAGCTACAAATCAGAATGTACTAAAGTACGCGAGTAGTTTTACCCACTGCATAAATAATTAAGTGAATAAATGCAACAGCCATTTTCTTAACTGTATTTACGTCACGAACGAAGTCGCTAAATGCTTTGCGTGCTGAAGCATGGACCATGTTACGATTGCAATCTGTGACGCATTTTGATCTCTAAACAAAGATACGCAGGGAAAAGTCACGCAGGTTCCACGAAAACACAAGTAACTGAACAAAACTCAACAGAATGTTTTCCACACAAGACTGTAGTGCAACGAATACCATCCACTAACATCACTTGTGATGATGAGTAGACAGGTGAACAGAACTATGATCTCGTGTTTACCTTCTCCGGGTTGCGAATCACCGTACGACTCCTTGTTTACTTGGGTTGCGAAACACCGGACCAATCTGACCACCAAGAACAATAGCAGGTTACGAATCATCGCACGCCCATTCCAATCGAGTGCAATTCGTTAATTGTATCTAGCTGTGGTAGGACAATTTGATCACGTGTGATTATATTTTTTTGCTTAAACCTGTGACCATCACTAAAGAGGATGGGAAACAGAGTAAGGCGCCATGCCGGAAATCAAGATTTGAAACAGGGTCCACTGGATCTCCCAATATCCAGTAGGGCCTCGCTTTCGGTCAGTGTGGGTGCTTATGTGTGGAAGATCGAGTTTGAAATACCGATCAATAATGCTATACGTATCTACTTTTTCCAACCTTCCACTCACCACATTGAAAGTGAAACATTGTAATTGCTTTTGATTATCTTAAAACAAAAATATTTACAAAGTAGCTTTGATATGAGACCTACACACGAAGTCACGAAAAATGCGATTGACTCTACCGCGTCCGAAAGAAGAGTAAAACCCGCCCATCATTGCAACTTTTAACAGCTTATCGCACAAGTCACCTTCAGTGATGTTTACTACGTTATTTTGGTCTCACAGCTTATTGTTTTACTGCATCTACAAGTTTATAATTTACTGACAGTTTCGGAAAACGAAGTAATAGCCTATTGCCAGGTTCTCCGTCTAAAACAAAATATTTTAATATCAATAAGCAGTTGAAGAAATCCAAGAGAAGGCTGGGGGCAACGAACGGGAACGAATTTGGTCATGGTATTTTGAAGGAACCACTCCAGTATTCGTCTGAAGTGTTTTAAGAAAACTATGGAAAACCGAAATCTGGATTGCCGCAAAGGGATTCGAATATACGTCCTCCGGAATGAGAGGCCAGAGCGTTACCGCTCACCCTGCACGCGCGGTATGTGGTCTCTCAATAGTACTTTTATTGTTACGTAAACTGACTGGAACTTTAATGAATGATATTATAAAAGCAAATAAAAAAGAATGACGCTTTAAAAATGTGAGGCCATCGAACGGGTATATATTACAACATGAAATATTAAAAGCAGCTAGTAAATCAACCACTGAGTAGCAAATATATATATATGCTACTCAGTGGTTATATATATAACAAAACAAGACCACATAACATAGGCAAGAAAAATACTGTACTTTCGAAAAGAATCAAGATTTGCTAACAAACTATAATCTACCTACTAGATGATTATTTCGCCATTGTTTGTGTCGTGTATTTGTATGGAAACAAAGATAAAACAACAAAGAAAGGAATAAATGAATAAGTGAAAGGAATGAATAAAATTGGAAAAAAGATTTGAGAGGGGGACGGGGAAATATAGAAGAAAACGATGTTTAATAGCTAATTTTTGACCCATTAACATAGGTGCTGGAATTTGTTTAAGAAAGAAGGATAAAATAAGCAGAAATTTAAACGCTAATACGAAATAGCCTAATCACGAGAGCTGGGTAAACAAGTCAACGACATATTGCGCAGATAGCTGAACATGTATGATAAGGTGCATCGAGATCAACAACCAAGGTATTATCTGCACGATTAGATTTTCCTGAATAAATTGTCACAGATTATCTGTTATTCTTCAAGTTGATTGAGAATCGAATCATAAAATAAAGGTAAAATAATATTCAACCATAGATTCCTCAGCAATTACATTTTTGCAGAAGGGGCAGGTTAGTGGTCCTACCCGTTATAATTCAGGCAATACCTGTACGTCAGTTATTTGGTTCCTTGAAAAAGCAAAGTCGAGAACTATTAAACGAGGTTTCTGATTCGTTAAAGATGCTATGAACAATCTAAACCTGCCTTTCTCAGAACAGCTAGCATGTTTACAAATGCTTGATGATATTATGGTCAAACGTATACAGATAAAGGTTTATGATAATTTATTACAGATTCTTATATATATATATATATATATATATCGTCCTGTGTAAATACGTTCAAGAGGAAAATGTATCTGTGCTCCATTTGTTTCTAAGGTATTTTTTTAGATAGGCGTTGGCACATATTTAATTTATTTATCGAGGTGAAAGTAATGTTGTCATCTGAGACGTTTACCTCCGTTGTCAGAGGCCATTCTGTGTCATGATAGTGTCCGGCCCCTGTCCCGCGTTAAATAATTCAAGCCAAGTTGTTGAAAGAGATTTTCATCAACTGGGAGTTGGGTGAGCATGGTTGGCCTCGCATTCGGGAAGACGCCGGTTTGAATCCCCGTCCAGGCATCTAGATTTGGGTATTCCATGATTTCCCTAAATCACTCCAGGCGAATGCTGGAACGCTTTCTTCAAAAGGCCATGGCCGAATTCCTTCCCGTTCCTTGTCCCCAGTCCCATAAGTGAAAAAAAAGTGAGCATGCTTTACAATTAGCAAATAGTGTTATTAGAAAATAATGTTCTCCATCTTGAAATATTCTTAATCTTTCTGCAATGCATGTAGAATGAGCCCACATAATACTGTCGATAGCAAGACGTTAAACTGGGCAGCCCGTTTGATAGTATTCCGAAGGATAGGCCTAAGTGGCTAAATGGGCTGGCACCGCATTTGACCGTCTCCCCTTCTTTCAGCTTGATACAGCAGCAACAACTCACAACATGCCGGTCTCGGTAGTGCAGCGCAAAAGAACTACGCTTCCCCGAAGACATCGTGGCGAGCTGATGTGATACGGACACGCAAAAACTATCATTGTGTCTACAAAAATGCATCGGCCGAAATGGTGATTATGTAGGAAAATAGATAATTGTTCAACCTTTAAAATGATGTATATATTATTAATTTTGTATCCCTTAAATGCTTTGGAGATCTCAGTTATAGGATTGGCCTCGTAGCTGCACGTTGCAAGAGTTGCCGGTTAATGTCCGATCTAGGGCATCGGTGGTTCTAATTAAGTACTGTGTCCTCCCTGTGTTGTCCTTCCATTTGTGATTATTGATAAACTCTAGAAAAGATTGTTGTACATTTGAGATAAACAGTAAAAATTGCAAATCTGACTCAATGGCAATAAGGCCTTATGCCGTTCTTTATTTTATTAAAAAAAAACAAAAAAAACAAAAAGAGAGAGAGAGAATAGGACAGAACCCACACAACACTTAACAAAAGTCACCACTGTGATCTAACCAGATACACTGTATAACAATCCTTAGACACGTGTAGGAAAGTAATAGGCCGTCCTGTCTCTGTTATAAGACCTAGTGAGCTTTTTACAAGAAGACTAAACAAAACTTAGGGCTGAAGACCGTAGCAAAGTATAATCAAAAAGCGTTAAAATGGAGATAAATAAATGCATTAAGTAGCGAAATTTCTTTACAATATCTGTAATCTTCATACTGTAAAATATCTTCCTTAACGTTCATAATTACATATTATCTGAAGACTCATCAAAATCAATTCACAAGATAAACTGTTGCTGCCGTGATTATTTTATTATCAAAATATCCCTACGCAGACAAATCAATTCACAAGATAAACTGTTGCTGCCGTGATTATTTTATTATCAAAATATCTCTACGCAGACAAATAATGTCCTTTACGATTTGCGCAGGTTCTTAGGGTCGGTAAATGGCATAGTTCGAAAATTTATTTAACATTCAGAATTTTAGCTCAGTGAACGATTTATTTAACTTGAATAAAACGAAACTATGAAATCTCACATTTTAATGAATGTGAACTTGAGACCTCTAACATGGAATCAACAAGGGACAATTTTTTGGTGACATTTTCTTTGTTATGGACCAATAGCGAATGCGACGTCTGCATTATCAAAATTGGACGTGGTGCGAGACGTAAGTTCCCTGCGTTGGGACTTCCATCCACCCCTGCATTTCGGAAATCGCCCTCGTGGTGAGAGGAAGACCCGAGATCCTAAATGGATCGGTTTGTTCCGTCTGCGGTCGCTGTCCCTCTCCAGCATATGTTGCGTGCGGATCCATTGGCGACGTGGCTACGTGGGTACGAAGTCAAGACGTCTGCAATCGCGCTTTTGCGATCCACAGATGGTCAGAGTACGTCCAGTAATGTCCCCAAAAACCTCCCTCAGATTTATTATTGTTGCTGTTTGTAAGGGAATATTCTAATTTCAGTTATATTCAAAAAATATTTAGTTGTGAACTATTGCTTCTACTATTCTGATTCAATTATATCGTAATTTAGAGAAAAAAACATATTTTACAGTTTTTACAGGACTTTCTATACATATCGCAAGAATGACAAGGATTTTCCTGTCCTAAACATGTTTACTACTTAAAGAATTTTTATTTAATAAAAAAAATTACTAAACACTATCCAAATGATTTATTAACTTCTCTCTGGTATCATACTGATAAATGTTCTACATTAAGTCCAGTGATTTAATTGGAAACGTAATATGCATCAGCATATCACCTCAACGAACAATGTATGCAAATTACGTAGTCGGCGACAGTAAGTTCTTAAATAAGAAAACTATACAATCTGGTGTTGTCATGAGGTATTGAAAGCTATTGTGACATTAAATTCTTTTGTATGAAGGAAAAAAATATGGATAAATAAGAGCAGAGTTAATACATAAGAGTAATACAATTTTAAAAAAACACAGAATTTGGAAGCGCCATCTTGTTGTATTAAACTCATTATTTTGCTTTGTTTTTGACCTACTTGTTTTCGAAGGCCGAACCAATCTCTTGAATCCGAATCTCGTGGTAATGACCACTCTCGTTCTACAGTGTTATGATAACACAAGTTCTCCTGGTATCGTCTCTTCCGCCAACAGGGCATTAGAACGTATGACCACGAAACTACTGAGTGTGATAAATAAGTCATGTGACCGTGCTCGCAGGAAAAGACAAACCAAAATGGCCACAATATACTCAACAGCGAATATATATCCTGAAAATTTTACTGTAATTTGGGAGGGGGATTGGTTTATGTCAACAAATATGAAAAAATTAGCTCAATATTTTTCCTTTTACCATAGTAAATAAATACTGACTAATATCCCATAAAGTGTATTTTACCCTCAAACGGAACGTTCAATATTGTGAGAGAATATTTACTGTTCTTATTGATTATTGGATCGGTGTTTACTACCTCAGCGTAAAACATGAAAGCAAAGCAAATTAATTAATGTGATACTCTGAGGACCAGTGGGTTCAGCTATATGCAGCTTATTATTTTTACAAATAAACCAGTGATTCAAAAGGAATGGTGGTTAACGTTACCACACTAGAAATTGAAAACCCCACGAATTTACAAACAAATATTAAAATATTTATTTCTTTTTAAACAGATCAAACTGAATGAACTTTATTTCTTAATAAGATCAAATTACATGTGTGATTTAGATTACCCATTATTTACAGCAAATGATCTTATCAATTCATATTGGTATAGCTCAGTGGAGGGTATGGAATATCTCAAAGATGTTTACTGAGCGTTTGAAATTGATTTTGAGTTCTACTAGAAAAAGCACAAACTGTGTTTCTTCACTGTTCATAGATAGCAGCGGTTAGCAGTGGCATGATACAACGGGAAATTGTTATTACGTGTCCTCGGTTCCGCTATGATAAAGTTGAGACAAGTGCTGTGCAGCCGGTTCTGGCAGTGTAGTGGCTAGCGCGCTGGTTTCGCATTGCAAGGTCCGCCGGCTCGAGTCCGGCCTCGGGCATGGGTGGTTTTAATAAGTGTTGTGTTCGTCTTGTGTTGTCCTCACTGTAGTGTCCACAATACCATAGTGAAATTCTGATATAGCAGCTGCAACGTAAACAAATTGGAGCTGGCTAAATGGTCGAAATGACCGAAGGCCATATTTAAAAAAAAAAAAAAAGTGCTGTGCAGGCGACGAACTGCAACCGCCCGGCACTGTATGTGTTGCTCTGTGGGGTCGTTATGAACCGCAACCAGCAGGTATTGCAAAAATCCCTGTCCAACAGCTCGTAGTCGAAAACCAAAGATCGAATGTCTTTCTGGGCGTAGGCCCATCTGCAGCAAGCCTCGTATACCCGCCTCTCTATTAGTTTCTTGCAATCATTTCTTCCTGCAAACAAGCTAGGGAGCCGATAGGCAGAAATTAACGTAATTTACAGCTTTTCCGTCGTCTTATTTGCTATTCCATTTAACTTCTCCACACTCAGCATTTTCATGCATCTCATTCTTTGCTTCTGCTCCCACCATATTCCTATAATACGTAAGTGGGACTTTCCGAACATCTGCAAAATACCCGTGCTGTCAAGAAGCAGCAATAAATTGTATTAACTGTCTCCATTTATCTCACACTTCATTCAGAACTTCCTTGGGTCTTTCACAAGCTTAGAGCAGCTCATGTGTTTCCCGGCTACTTTCCCGGCTAATCCGCCGGGGCTCATGGGTGTTGTTGTCCGGAAGACCTCTCAGGTAGTGTTCCTGTGCGGATATATGACAAAAGCGCACAGTGACAAAAGCGCACCACCCAAGCTCGCCTACCCGCAGTTGAGAATTCCAAGCAAAATTCTTTCTTCTTTGAGTATCCAACACAGCTCATCTGTTTAGGATCTTATTGCTTTCGTGTCATTCGTACAGTGCAGTATATTGTGCTATTCGGTTCTACTGTGAAAGTATTTGGAGTGTATCGTCATGGAAGTGGCAACAACTCATAAGGGTAAACCTGCCGTTGATTATAACCGTCATTCTTATCGGGAATACAGAAGGAAAAATAGCGGTGTCAGAAGGAAAAGTCGAAAAGCTGCTGTGGAACGCTCGAGAGGAAAAATTGGAAAGTGTTAGGTGCAACTGAACATTCATAAGAAGCAGCACACCGTCTTTCCAGGAAGGTAGAGGATTATAGACCGTCCTTCCAGGAAGGGGAACCTTGAGCGCTTATGTCACCTGTGCGCTTTTAGTCGGTCACCTCCTGTGCCCAGCGTTCCGTCCTTGGCTTCTTTGCAAGTTTGAATAACACGCAAATTTCTTATGAATTTTTCGCAGGCCGGTCTAATCATCCTGATCACATGTAACATCACAACGCATTGAGTGGAAAGTAAAATAATGAAAAATTTTGTGATTTGTGTAATCTTCTAAATCACATCATACTTACTTCAAAAAAAACAATATTTGTGAAGAGTAACTTCAATTTTCTTCACAAGCAATTAACTGTTCTTGTTCTTGAGGAAAAATCATGCTCCTTTAACAAGAGATTGGTGAACTTCGACCAATAAACTGATAAATAAAATATGCAACATGTAAAAAGTCTGATGCAAAGACCACTCTTCAGCCACTTCCGAAAGTATAGTATTTAACTTTCCTTGAAACTTTGTTTTTTAGAAACATATGTGTAGCTGAAAGTAACATAATTTTAACATGTCGCTGATTACAAGTAGCCTTTACGATTATTACAGAAACTTCATTATTTTATTGTTCGAATAGTGAACAGTGTTCAGGTAACACACAAAGAAGTAGCACAAATATTAACATGAAATCGATAACTGTTTTTAATCTAGTAGGATTATTACGCAAGCATTAGTACAAAATTTGGACCTATTGCTGTAGTTGCGGAATTAATTTTCTCATTCTTATGTTACATAAAGTAAGACAGTTACCGCGAATGAACTTAATGTTTATGCTTGATGCTTTTACCCTCTTTTGTGACTTCGACTTAATGCCATTCATTTCTGTGATTGGAACAAAGCAAAATTCTATCATTAATATCTGTGCTTGTAAGTAAGGCAAAAGCTTAAGGCACTGCTAGTCAGGGCAACTCAAAGTATGACACCAATAACAGTTTATATTAGACGAGCATTCCTCTTCCATCGCGGTTTGACCTTGAGTTTAACATGGAGTCCGAGGCGTAAACAATGATCTACTGGATTACGGCCGTGACATTGATCTTCAGTGCGACCGCGACCTTCACTTTCACCGCGACAGCTCAGCATGTTTTTGCCGTTAGTGTTTAATAGCGTTATTTTGTCAGCAAAACACATAATTTTTTTACGTGAACACAGGGGATCCTCTCGATACACCCGTCAACAGTCTCGGAAATTGCATTTTTAAGATGACGGTTGTGTTGCAATAACAAACTTAAAAGCAGGCATGGATCGAAATTTTGTCCAAATTTCTTCTGCGTACGTTTTTTTAAAAGAATCTTTGTTTGAAATACGGCATTTATATGTATAAAATAGTGTTCAACGTACAGACTTTCAGAGATGTGGTTTTCTTGCAAGCTGAAAATCTGGAATGGTCCTCCAGATTCATTCAACTAATTATCTAAAGCTGAACATGTGGTTCCCTTCCCATTCTTCCTTTAGGTGTGCAACGTGAGATTTATTTGATGTTGGCAGCCACTTGCAAAAATCTGAATCTGTCTTCTGTCCCCAGCATACGTGGCAGTCCAGTCACAGATATTTCGGAGCCGGATTACCTCATCCCAACAACAGGATAGTTTTAAGAAAAGTTTGTTTTCCTCCCTCATAACATGATCCAGATGATATATGTAGTCTGATGGTAGTAAATGGCTTACTTGTTGATCTTGCCCTTCGAAGAATCTCTTCGTTGATTATTCTACCTATCAAAGGGATCTCAAATATTTTTTGTAAGGACTACATATAACATTCCCACCCTAGTCACAGAATTACAACACACTTGAAGAATTTTCATTTATTTTCATATTAAGTTATGGTCAATACGATAGGAATTACAATTAAAATTGAGGATGATATTTCTTCTTTTCGCTTTCCAGGATTTTCAACCTGCCGATACGGCCTAAGAAACATAGTCACAAGGTCTCCAAACCTGCACGAGTTGAGATTGAGATTGTACTTATTCACCAAAGGTTTACCTTTTTTCAAGGATTATTGTTACTGTAGTCTCCCTATTAAAAGGTACGCTAAAGTTTTCTCAGTTATATATTCATATATTGCACAATTTCTAAGTTTTTTTTTTTTAAGTCCAAATAGGAGTATTATAGTGGAGAAGCAAAAAAATGAAAATTTCTTCTAAGAACTTGTTACATTAGGTTCGGTTTTCGTACTGACTTCCGATGCTTGTGCTTTTTGTTTCGTATACAATATATTTTAAGGTAATACAGTTTATGGAATATAGAAAATTTATATGGCAATTGTTCATAATACTACATGAAAAATTATCCTTAATAACATGCCGGGGTAATTGTATATTAAAAATCTACATGCTGCCAACTATTATCATCACTAATCTTAAACTCTGGTTAGGATTATACCTGAATTCACAATAAAGGGATTTTAAATGCGGTGTGTACTATATCATTTCTGCAACAATTACCTTAAGCAAAAAATCTCATTTTTAAATGCTAATAACAACTCTTTATCAAGATTTAGTATAGATTAAGAACAACGATGTTTACTGTAAATTGACTATCACAATTTTGTTGTGCTTATTAAAGTGTAGTTGTTTGATTAGCTTATTCCATTTATTTCAAGGTAGTTTATTCAAACACACTATGTTTCAGAAAACTGAAGAAAGAACAAAGGTTACGTGGTCAATATACAATATTAACAGACTTCAAACGGTGCGGAGTGTTTACTGTGTTGTATCACAATCTTCGGTGACTTTCTCGTAAATGTTCATTTAAGATGCAATATGATTTGTGGCGGCTGTCTGTTCTTGGTATAATCGAATTATTATTTCTTGCTCCGTTACTCGGTGACGCAGAATTGTAAGATTTGGCACAGATTTAAAGCTATACCATAAGCTTTAAAAATGCGAAAGGCCCATCGAAATCCGTGCTGTAGTTGTTGCGTGATGTTTGCGAAAAACCCCATACAGACACAGCTAGCTTATAGATTTACTACAGTATAGATAGATAAAAATTTGAAAAATAACTTCATAAAACGTATAAAAAGCATGAAAATCACTTGCTATTAACATTTTCGTAAAAGATAATCCAAGTAACAAACCCTCAGCGCTCGAGAGTGGCATACCCTTGACACAACAGGTTAAAAACTTACGTTTGAATAGCAAAAAAAAAAAAATTTTTCCTCCCATTCAGCCACCAAGGATCACATAGTCACTGGCCACTTGTTTATCTGTATACAGTTGTTCTGTAAGAATTATTAGAGGGAGTAGGGGAATGAACTCAGTTTCTGCCTGATGTTTAAACGGGCCTGTTAGGGTTGGCGTTACTAATCTACTGGATGAAAGCCTTGTGCTGCCATCTGTCTGCGAAACGTGTAACTTCATGTGTTCTGTAAAGGCGCGTTCCCACGGCGCGTGGTGGTCAGTATGCGCCTTTCATCTTTTACCGCCTGGTGGTGGGTCGAGGTGCACCGTCCCTGCTAGCATATGGTGTTCCCTACCACGCGCCGTGGGAACAGAGCTTAAGACAAATATATTTTTTGTTTGTGACAAGTGTAGCTTATTAGGTGATTATGTGGACCATTACAGCATTCGAATAGGTTATAAGGGAAACTACCTGAAAACGGCCGCTATTCGGTGGCTTGTGCTTTTGCCCGGTCCCGTTCCACCTCCCAAAGCCAGTATTCGGCGCCTCAGGCACATTGAAAGTATTTTTCATGGCTTTGTATATTTTGTTTCCTGGTAGATGTGTATTGTGTCGTATACAGCGTCCGACCACTACATTTCTTCATCTCCCGCTCGTTGTAATTTTTGTATAAATGAATTGGCATCATAATGCATTCTGCTAGTCACAATTTCGAATGCGGAGCTAGAATAGAGTTTTTTTATTATTATTATTGTTATATCTATCCTCCGAGGCTCGAGAGATGCGGTAATCGTCTCACACTCTGAGAGAGAATTATCCTCCAAAATGTGAGATCTATAAAAAAATAAAATAATAAATAAAAAAAAAATAAATAAAAGCGTGTGCCGTAAAAACAGTTTATATAATTTCAAAACGGATAAACCGTGATAATAGAATAGTAGTTAACACAGAATCTAAAACAATAAAATCTAAACACGAACAAATAAAAGTTAGATTGCACACTAACAAAACCCATAGCTACAGCAAGCAAATTTTTTACACCTCTACATACTGATGACGATGCACGGCCGTATTTCACCTTGGGCTCTCCCGTTTGCCCTTGGCCTTCTGGCGCCTGTGCATACTGACAATTATCTGTCTTTAATGCCTTCATTTCATGCCTCTCGTCTGCAACGTCGTTACTTAGACAAACATAAAAGTACCTGTGCGCGGCTCAGTTGAGCAATAGGGAGCGCGACCTGTCATACCTTGCTCATTTGTTTCGGTGCTTTAGAATATTATTACTCGAGCAGGAGTGCAGCTGTTGGAAAATGCAGTGAAGCTGTTGTGTAGCGTGTTGGAATCAGGTACGTCTCTAATCATAAAACTTTCAAATATCCTAATTCTATGTTAAAGGTACTGTTTTGTTCAAAAAGGTGGCGTAGTTAATTCTTAAACGTCATCTCACCAACAACTGATCAAATAAAAACAAATCTCTTCTCTTCTCTAACATCTACCTGAAAATTTTCTTCCTCGATAGTGCTACTGATCTCTGGTGTATTCACAGAAGTTTGCGGAAGTAAAAAATATCAT
The DNA here is from genome assembly GCA_031002005.1 of Vandiemenella viatica. NCBI lineage: Eukaryota > Metazoa > Arthropoda > Insecta > Orthoptera > Morabidae > Vandiemenella > Vandiemenella viatica. The sequence goes on along the minus strand of JARYHS010012519.1, from coordinate 60,586,206 downwards.
ATTATTTTCTAAACCTCGTCTTTTTTTTTCCTTACGGCCTTATGCCTCGTCAAGGTCATTAAAGGCGGGTAAGGAGGGGGGGGGCAAGCAGCGGGAAGGAATTCGACCATGGCATTTTGAAGGAACCATCCTTGCGTTCGCATGGAGTGATTTGGGGAAACCATGGTAAACCCATATCTGGAGGCCAGTCGTGGGTTCGACGTGGGACGGGGATTCGAACCCACGTCCTCTCAAATGCGAGGCCAGAGCGTTACCACTCACCTTTCACGCTCGGTCTCATCTATTTTATTACTTCGTCTCAGAATAGAATTGTGTCGTGTAGACTACATGTACTCCTAATTTAAATTAAAGGACTGTGTCCCACTGTTCAGCTAGTAGATAGATTAATTAAGTAATGGACGACCAAGTTTCTAATTCTTATCAAGATTTCATAGAAGGTGTATGACCATAAAGCCCCTCCTTCGACTCCTCGTATCCAAACAGCATATTAAGCAATGTGTACTGGAATGGCCCGTAGCATTTTGCTCAACACACACAGGAATTCGAAATTGCGGAACTATACATGTAACCGGGAATCGGATACGTTTAGCTTTTTTACGTGAAGAACTTTCAAATAGCTGTCAAATGCATTGTATAAGTGTTCTTTTCTTATATAAATCTAATTTCCGGTTACTGAGCTGGCATGAGTTACCCTAAAATCCATTCTATAAGCTATGTAGCTTTAATTTTTCATCAACAGAGGATTAAAAAAAAAAACTTTTTCAACATCTACATCCGTATTCTGCAATTCACAAACATTGTGTGTGGCAGAGAGTAATAAGCACCAATCTTAATTCCGCTCATTCCAATCCCGAATAGCACGAGGAAAGAAATAATACATAAAAGCATCAGTACGGCATCTCCGGTCATTGCGACCCAAATAGGTTGGCGGAAGAAGTATCTCATTGCACTCGTAGGTCATAGAATTTCGCATATTCTCCAATACATTAAAACGAAAATGACGTCGTCTGTCTTCCAAACTATCCCAGCACAATCTATGTATCAATTCTGAGACTTTCATAAGGGCTGTAGCAACCAGTCACGAATCAAACGGCTCTCCTCTGTACCCTCCCCACTGAGTCAATCAGGTCCTTGCGATACAGATCCCAAACTCCACAACAGTAATGCAGATGCGGACGCACTATTATAGTGTTTTATACGCTGTTTCCTTTGTATGAACATTACAATTCCTCAGAATACGACCTATGAATCGAAATTTAGAATTAGCTTTGTATACGATGGAAGTTATGTGCAAGTCCCATTTCATGTTGCTTTGTACTATTACTTCAGGGAATCAACCGTATCAACAACTGAATGGTTTACTTTGTACTCGTGAGCAAACTGATTCTTTTTGTTACTTATTCGCATTGCCTTGCACTTTTTACAATTAAGTGTAAGCTGCCATTTACGGCACCAATCGAAAACAGCATCCAAATTGCACTGAACTTCTAAGCAGTCGTCAGGCTTGATGTCTTGTTGTTGTTAAAATCATTAGAGCTGTAAGAGGTTTGGAAAAAATGGGAGTGGGGCAAGCAACGAGAATTAATTCGGCCAGAACTCTGACATGACCTTTTCAAAAAACCATCCCAACATTCGACTAGGATGATTTTAGGAATCGATGCAGGAGAGTGTCCTGATCAGAGACCGAAACCGCGTCCTCCTGAATGACAGGCCTTGCTGCTAGTAGGACTTACTCGAATGATCTTTGACTTAATAGACCAAACACACCAAGAATCATTTAGACAAAAACCTGAGGGAAAATTTCTGAGAGACGTTGTTGTCAAAATGTCAATTAAGTTAACACGAGATTCACTCTTTTTCAATTGTTTGTCTTGATAGTGAAGAAGCTGATTTTTCTCTTTCAGACGCGACTCAATTATGGAAAGAACCTTTGAATAAAGGAAATAAATCAACTGCACATGCCAGTTATTACAGCTCGTAAATTAATACTCTACTTCTTGTGTCTACAAAAAGTTAAGTGTCATTCTCATTCGTATATCTTTCATGCATTTTTTCTTCTTTGCACAGGATCAAAAGATGTCGAAGTAAAAATGACAGTGCCACAGGCTGGCTTATTGGAACCATTGTTATTCATTATTCTAATGAATGATTCTGTTGAGGGTTTACTGTTAGAAGTAAGGTTGTTTAGGACTGTGAACAGATGCAGGGTGATCTGGACAGGATGTCTAGCTGGTTTGATAAACATGAGATAAAGATAAATGCAAACAAGTGTCAGCTTATTAGATACAGAGATTAAAAAAACTAAAGATTGATTATTATAAGATGGGGAAAGAATTGTTTGTTGCAGACTTCAAACGTAAATATCTTGACATAACATTTGATAAAAAACTCAACTGGGGAGGACACATTGGAGTAGTAGGAAAAGGTTTCAATTTTTTTTTTTAACTGCTTTACGTCTCTTTTTAACATCGAGGTCTTTAGAGACGGGAAAGGATGGGGGGCAAGGATGGGAAGGAATTCGGCCATGGCCTTTTAAAGGAAGCATCCCGACATTTGCCTGGAGTGATTTGGGAAACCATGGAAAACCCAAATCTGTGGATGCCCGGACGGGGATTCTAACCGCCGTCCTCCCGAATGCGAGGCCAGAACGCTAACCGTTACACCACCAAGTACGGTGAAAATGTTTCAAAATCCTTCAAATGTTCGAGGGAGTGATGAGGGGCTGTACGAGAGAAGTAAAGGAATTGGGTTATAAAACTTTAAGACCATTTCCTCAATAAGGTGTTGTACTATGGAACTCACAATTTTGAGTACCAAATGGAGTTGGAGGGGGTGCGAAGAAGGGCTGCTAGATTTGTTTCTGGAAAATAATGCAGAACACAATCAGTAACCGATATGATAAAAGAGCTGGATTGGGATTCATTGGAAGACAGGAGGAAGGTGAAGAGAGTCATGGGAGTGTACAGGGCATATATTGGTATTGAGGCGTGGAAAGATATTGGTGCAAGTATTAAAAGTAATGCACCGAAGGGTAAAGATGAACATGACCACAAGCTGGTACTCGATTTCAGGCACAAGGGTGTGTGAAGATTTTCTTTCGCAGTTAAGGGGGTCAGGGATTGGAATACGTTACCAAGAGAATTGATTAATAATTTACCGAAAACATTTTAACCATTTCAAGTGGAAATATGTAGAGGGAAAAGTAGGTGAGTACAGGAAAGGGAAAAAATGGGTGAGTAGGGAAATTGTCATCGGAGCGTGCACTCCATCGCAATTAAATTAAATCTGACCTTTTTTTATTTGGGTGAGACTTACTCGCAAATTCCGATATGGTACAAGCTTATCATTAGCCTGAGTAGTAACATAAATTGGAGGGGGAGGAAGAGGATGTAAGGGGTGGGAATGGCCCCAAATTTGGTTCGGTATTGCTTTTTGAAGTGTGCACGTACTGAGTGATAAGAGACTGTCACAACATTTAATTTAATTGCAATGGAACATATGCTCTGGTAACAATTTCCATACACTCTTACTTCCCCATTTCACGATTTTTTTTGTTGTTTTTGTTTTTAAATATTGAATTATTTGAATGCAATATCATCACCCTCATATTTGTAACCTTTACGAATTTTAATTTTAATTGCTTTCACTTTTTGCGACAAGTTGTTCTTCATTTCGCTTGGTAATTTACTTTCAATTCCTGATTCATTTACCTACAAAAGGACATAAATCAAGTGCCAGCTTGTGGAATGGCAGCTCCGGATTTGGGAAAGGGGACGTCCATTAATTACGTGAGGTGTCTTTCCGGAATTCCGGACCCCCTCCCTCTTGTGAGAATTGGTAAGATCTAGTCGGACCTCCCCCTCTAAAATAATGTGATGACGAAACCCCCCCCCCCCCCTTGCTAATCGACTTCGTAGTTTTTTAGACTTTTTTTTTAGCTCTACCATCATTGAAGAATTTCAAAACCTCATGTGAGATTTCCGTTGACCGCCCCTATTCCCCCTTGGTGAGGTTTCGTGAGATTACGCCACCGGACCTCTCCCCCTAATTCACCTCACGTAATTAATGGACGCCCCACAAGGAGGGGGAGAGTGGAGATCAAACCATCGTGGGCGTCAAGGAAAGTCAGTTCTTCAGCATCTGTCTAAGCATATTTTTTTTCCATATTTGAAATAATTAATAGCAAATGTTGAAAGGGAAGAGCGGAAATCTCAGCTTTTACCCTGGTTCGGAAAAAATCGTAGATCCTTCGCAAGGACTCTGTCAAATTTTCCTTTCCAAACACTATTGATACTTCTTCTAGCAATATCCATCCAAGCTTCAACACCAATATACGCATTGCGCACTCTGAGCACTCTCATCATTCGTATTCCGTTTTCCAATAATTCCTGACCCAATTCCTTTATAAATCAATTACTGATTGTTTTCTGCGATAATTTCCACCAATGAATCTAGCTGAATTTAAGTGCATCCCTTCCGACTCCTGTATTTGGTACCAAAAATATGGGTCCTATACTACACTATCATTTAGCTAGATGTTCACAGAAAACTCTAAAAACCGCAATCAAGAAGATCTCTACCCCAGTTGTACTTGCCAATTTAAGTATGGTATCACTTTTAACAGGACCGGGCAAATTGCTGGTTCAAACCAGTTTCATGAATCAGTTTTAATTGCTTCATGAGACCCCAGATAAATGAGAATTTAGTAATTAACAGTCAACAATTCGTTAAGCGAACAATTATTAATAGACAACTATGAAGAAAACATACGTCGATCACTATATCAAAATAGAAAAACGTTAGTGTAATTCCTGCGAAAAGATTGTGTTAAATACGCTTAATGGATAATCTGACATGTGGCGGGAAATTCGAAGTCACGAAATTCGAATCACAAAACTAAATAACTGACAACCAAGCTGCGCAAGGTAAAATGTTGACAGAAATAATTGTTGCAATCAGACATAGCTGACTAAACAAACTTATGGAAACACTTAAAAACTCTCAGAAATCTGGAAAAATATCTACTATAAAGAGTAAAAGATAATGGCAAATACAAGAAACAACTTCAGAAAAGAAAACACGTATAATTAATAACAACCAAGGTTCTACTTTCGACATAGTGAGTGTATTCTTGCATGGATGTTAAAATGTTTGATTTTTAAGCAGCAATATTAATGGAAGCTGTTGGTGTACTGAAATGCTGCCTGACGTTTCGTTGTTTAGTAATACGCTGTAAAGCAGGGGTGGCCAACGTGCGGCCCGCCTCGAACATTTTTCCGGCCCACTAGATTCATCACATTTTTACAAAATATATTTATTTCATAATGTGAAAATCAATGTATTAAAATTACATTATTTATGCATCCTTATATTCTAAAATTACTTGTCGAAATCATGAAAAAAAATAACTTTGATTTTAAAATAATATTCTTGCGAATATATAATTTTATAATCGGACCGCGGATGATGCATTTCCAAAGTGGTCCGCAATGTCATTTGGGTTGGCCTGCAGTAAAGGGTATCCACAAAGTCCTGACACCATTGCAATGAAACACAACTCGTAAACTATAATATGAGAGAGATGTGATTTTTTGCCACATGTTCTACATCTCTCAAAGTGTTATTTACTTTTGTTGCAGATAATGACGACACCGCAGGGGAAAAGGCCAAATGTGTGTGGTGATATGCACGAGCATGTTCATGGTAGTCTTAAAGTCAACGTTTGGTGTGCTCTTATGCAAGATAGAGTAATCGGTCCATTTTTCATTGCTGAGAAGACGATTACATGGACAGTTTACTGCGACATGGTTCATGAGTACCTACTCCCTCATGTGTTGGATTCGCAGCCAACCAACAAAACGGTGTACTTGCTCATTGGTCTGGTGATGATAGGTACTTTATGAATAGACATTCTTCAGGGAGATGGATTTTTCTTGATGCATCAATCCCCTGGCCACTAAGCTACCCTGATATCACCCCATTGAATTTTTTACTGTCAGGTTACGTTAACGATGAGGTCTATGAAACCCTTGTTCAAAATCACTTTGTAGACGGATAGTTGTGGTTGTGCAAATGATTGTTGTTGATATGTTGCAGCACGTGGTATTGGAGCTGGAATATAGGATCAACACCCTGAGGACTAGTAGAGATACCATGTGATTGTGGAGAGAAAATAAAGAAAACTTTGAGAGAATTAGAACATGTTTATAAAACCGCAAGTCTCTGCCTCATAGTTTATGAGGTATGATTCATCGTAACACGAAAAATTATACTGTACAGTAGTACTTCCTCACAATACAGTGGGTGTATTCTTGAGCGCACATTAGGAACTTTGATTTTCGAGCATCAATAATAACAGCGGCTGTAGTTGGGTTGGAATGCAGCCTGCATAATGATGACAGCTGACATTCCTTAGTGTAGTATTATTTTCAAGCATTTCAGCGTGTAGGTGAAAATAGTTCCACGTTTATTGCTTTCTAACCAGCCGGGATGCTTCCTTCAAATAAGGCCATGGCCGAATTCCTCTCCGTTCCTTGTATCTAGTCCTATCCCGCCTATAATGACGTCGACGAGGCGTAAAGCCAATAAATTAAAAAAAAATCGAGATACCCAGTCAGCCATCATAGCGCAAATCTTGTCGCGAACCCACTACGTTCAACAAAGTACACGTATACAGATAGAGTACATTTATTTTATTATATTTGAAAACATATGTTTCATTACTTATATATTTTGCCTAATGTTTTAGATGGCTACGGCGTGCGATTGGGGTGTTGAGGATCCCCGATTAAAATCCCATTGATTTGTTAATGGGAAATATTAGCATACTCCGTGGTTGTAATTCTACGTTAAACTGTAGATCTCCTTTTCTTGGTAGAATTACCAGAGTCAGTTATATGGCTACGAAAGAGGTGCTCTATGCCAGGGGTTCCCAATTTTTTTTGGCCACGGAACCATAATTGATCATACATTTTTTGTAAGCTGAAAAACCAGTCTGGCATCGGTAAGTCACAAACGGAAGCAGAACCATGATAGTCTTCTTACAGCGCGGTTATGACTCTTTTCAACGAACATTTTATTTAATTCTTCGACGGAACACGGAACCCTTATGATCCTTCCACGGAAACCCGGGGTTCCGCGGACCACCATTTGGGAACCACTGCTCTGTGCAGCTGGTAGGAAACTCTGTGACTAGCTCTTTGAGATTACTTGGAATTTTATACAGCATCTTTACAGTCTATATTTAAATTATATTATACAATGATATCATTCTTTATTAACAAAAAATATCGAATAAATCGAAACTAACCAAAAATAGAAGAAACACATCAAGTGCGAAACGATTGACGTTTGACATTTCATTGTGATTGCGTTCAGAAACGCGAGAATCTTTCAATCCAGTATAGTGTGCGAAAGACTTTCAGTGATGGTTTGTAAAGACTGCGTTTGAATACCAATGAGGTGATAACGTGAGTCGGGTAAACAAAGTATTTTAACGCACCTTATTAGTTTCGAAGATTATAAATAACGCTTACGCAATTCACTTTTACGGAATGTTTGAACATTGATTCCGTGAAACAACCACGTGAAAACGTTAAGGATGGCTGAAGACTGAGTAGGAAAATGTCCGTTACAAGGCCAAGTGTGAACACGTGAGGGGCGACTGTCGGCGCGGACCAGTATCGGTCAAATGTGGCACCAACTAACAGCTGCAACACGGCAAAATCACGAACACGATGGAAGTAAAAAAACCAAGCGTTCACGTGAGTTGCGAGAGGCGCGAACTCCAAATAGTAATGAATTTTTCAATAATGTTTTATAGTAAAATTACAAAAAAAATATTATTTACTGGTGAGTTAAGTAATTTTGATATCGTTAATCTTACAGTACTTTTATACGAATGTGACATTGAATAAATCTAAATGAGAGAATTTATTCAGGCACTTATTAGTATTAATTTATACTCTACTATGAATTAGTCAACTTTTATTGTTGTAACAAATAGTAAGGATAAAATAAGAAGTTTTAAATATGAACTTTTATCTAGTTGGGTTGTTGCGCGAGGCCCCTGCAAGAGCGAAGCCCCGGGCGATTGTTTCCCAGATCACTCCAGGCAAATGCCGGGATGCTTCCTTCAAAAAGGCCATGGCCGAATTCCTTCCCATTCCTTGCCCCCCATCCTTTCCCATCTCTAAAGACCTCGCTGTTGAGAGACGTAAAGCAGTTAAAAAAAAACGGGAGATTGCCCTGCTCGCCACCCTCTAAGGCCGCCTCTGACTGTTGTCAAATCTAGAGCACCGGGGACGATTGATTAAATAATCGAAACGCGTCTGCCAAAAAACTAACTAGACGGATAAGTCACAAAAACCTTATTATTAAAGCAGCTAAGGATAAAAAAGGCCTAAATATCAACATATAGATACCAATGTTATAAGAAAATTTTTACGGCAGGTAAATCTTGAAAGAGTGCAAAGTAGCAACAAATAAATTTTCAGTCTTAGTTGCAGCAATGAAAACATAAAAAGCCCAATCAGGTACAATTTTCAATCAAATGAATATACATAAATATACCTAACATTCTACACTTGAGCAGAAAGGTTAACGGTATAAATAAAATCGCAGGACTGAGAACGTTCAAATAATATCGCACGCTAACGAAATGTAGTATCCATGAGACTTATAAAAAGGATATAATTATTATGCTCTACGGCCAAAGGAATAATAAAAATTCAGATTGTGTGGTATCTATCAACAGTACATGTCATTTATACACTGTAACTGTACAAATTAAGCCATAAAATGCAAATATACTTCGAAGTCCAGAAACTTTTTCAGTATGTCTAAAACTTGCAATTTTGCTATTTATAAAGTGGTACTAATGACTGTAATAATGGCATATGCCAGACAAAATTTAGTACCGAAATTCAGGTAGGCCCTATATCTGACCGATTAGAAAGAATAGGCAAAAAATCTCTTTTCCTTTACGACTATCGGCTATTCAAATATTCAGAATATTACGAAACTATTGGTTAGGGTTGATTTACGAATGGTTCGTCATGACTCACGCAGAACAAGTTCTCTCAAACACTGAAAGAATTTCAAGCTAAAATTCGTGTAATGTGATGTAGCTGTTGAGGAAATTGCCAGCAGGGAATATTCTCTATCCCCAAGATATTTCACAAGAGAACGCTTATTGTCAAATGCGACGTAGCAGTTGTGTTGACCAACAGCTGATGGGTCTTGTTCCTATTTGACGGATCCAAGCAAATAGAAGCAGTACTTCATATGTACATTTTAATGTGACAAGGACGTTCAGTTTAAATTATTACAGATGAAAATGTTTTAGAATAATAGCGAACAAAGGACTACAAACTTAAGTTACGAATACTGTTTAATCAGTGCCAGAGCTAAGAAAATACGTTATATATTTCATCACGACCAATCGCATAAATTTTACTGTCCAGGTCTGTTATCAAACTGCGTTGGTGAGTCGCTGAAGTGTGTTCATTTGTTTAGAGTGTCAGTAATTTTCGAATGATGTCTCCATTTTTGGATATCTTTGAACGGATGTTCTGCTGATATGGTTGCTAGAGATGCAATATTGATATACTACTTCGTACACACAATCTGTTCGTTTCTGATCTCTTTGACTGATACAACGACATGGTTCTTAAGTTAGACAAAAGCACTACCAACAGAACTAAGCTATTTTAAACCGCGACAAGTTCCATTCCCAAGTCAGGAAAAAGAGATTGTCGTATTAACTGGTGTGCATGTACTTATTAACCTTCACACCACTGTTTACATTTAAATCTGCAATTCACAAACTTGTTAGTGCGTATCTCTCCTCAGGTTTTTTTTTTCCAGTTTATATCAGGACAAGATAAGAAATAGTATATGTAGGCATCAATACGGCATTTAAACGTTAAGCTGCATTTGAATATGAAATTAACTTCACTATATATTCTTTTTAACTCTGATGACGCTCTGAACATTTGAATTTATTCCGAAACAACTAATAATTATATCTATGTCAAACATTGTTTGTACTATCAAACAGGGGGAAATACGAGATAGTGATAAAACTGCTAATCAGTCAAGCATTAATTTCCGAAAGTTCTGAGATATTTGTGAATGATTAATGTAAAAGAAATGTTTTCTTTCATATTTAAATTAATGATCAATGAAGCGATATTTCTGCAAGGTCATTTAACTGTTAATAAACGCGTCCGACATGAAGAATAAGTACAGCCTACGAAATTATTGTAGCCTGCAAAAATTTTGTTTGCTGCAGTTTTCAACAATAACACTTTAATACTAGAGGATTCGAATTCCATGGATTTTTATTAGCGATTTACAGAAGCAAAGTAAGAATCAGTGGGAATAAATTTACGGTTAACTTTAAACAGATGATGTTCAGATCCTAGTGGATCTTGTGGATTCATTTCAGAAACAGCAAACAAGGATACAACACTGCCGACCTTGGAGGGTCGCTTTAGGAGATGAGATGCCACTGCAAAGTGCTAGGAGTGTTTCTTCCAGAACAGATTTAATTTCTTCTCCTAGGTTATTTTTGACAATTACCAATTATATATTTAAAATTGTCATTTGGCCAACTTACCATTTGCCTCCCGACTCTTTCGTCCATTCAGAGAGTATAGAACGTACGGTATTCAAGAGAATATTTATTCCCCAAAAGGTCTGTAATCAACGTCCCCTTCAAATTATTAGTACAACCACTAAGACTTCTAGTTAGGGAGCGTGCACAAACTACGTGGCTCGGTCCAGGAGGAGGGGGGGGGGTAGGGGTTGGCTGGAAAGCTACGCTGAGCTACGTGGGGGGAGGGGGGGGTTCCGAGCCAGGCCACGTACCTTTCCTTTCATAACATTTTTCACAGTCAAAATGAGCAACAGAATTCACAACAGCATGTGCATATTTATTTTCCCTCAGTTAATTATCTCCGTATGTAATTTACAATCGTCTGACAGGAGAAAACAGTACAAAATGTCTTCTGCAACAAAAGGGATAAAAGCTACGTGCTGCATGGAGAGGGTGGGGGGGGGGGGGTGGGGGTTAGAGGCAAAATCCACGTAGGGCTACGTGGGGGGGATAGGGGGTTCATAGGAGGCACAATGGAGTGACGTAGTTTATGCACGCTCCCTTACAGACTGTGGCTCGGTGCGGAAGGAATTAAATCGCGCATGAAAGTCCCTTCACCTCCCCGCATTAAGACATCTTCGTACTTTGATTCTGCAGTAAAACTTATCGCCTGAGACTTTTTAAACAGACCTCATACATGATTTAATGGGCAAAAACCTTTAGTCTTCATATTTTTGTTTGGTATTCTGTTTACACGTGGAAACTACAATGGCGTGTGTATCAGACTTTCCACCACTAGTATCTTCCGTCAAGAGCTTTCAGATTTCGGAACGGGCTACTTGATAACAACGCTATTCTTTACCATGGTCTGCCAGCTATTCTAAATTTTTCGGAATTCCCATTACTGTCCGGTTCGAATAAACTAATATCTGGCCCTTGTAGCGTAGGGGCTAGAGTCCGAAGGTCGCCGGTTCGTGTCCGGTCGAGGGCATGGGTGCTTAAGTGTTGCGTGTGTAAACAACAATAACTCACTTTGCTGCCCTTGACCCAATTGACGGAACAGGAACATAAAAAAGAAGCTGAAAGCTAAGTAAATGATAATAAATACCTTGATATACCAGATATCCGATTTGAAAATAGGTTTAGAACGGTTATGAAAATGAAGGAATAAGTGCAGTTTACCTGAGGTTATCATGATCATAAAGGACGCTTGGAAAACGGAACAAAATGAACGAAATGTAATCGGACATTTGAACAAATATTTATTAACAGTGAGCATTTAATATTCATTATTGGACTCTGTTAAAATTTTCGGAGTAGTAGATCAATTGGGCGAGCGACTGAAGAAACACTTATCAAATCGTGAGGAACCGGAAAAAAAAATCCTGAAGCTAACCGTCAAATGAATACAGGGAAGTAAACTTATTGAAGGTAAGAGGAGAGGTAGGGTGGAATGTGGCTACTATGGAGTCGAGGTCTTCAAAGGGAATTCCGAGCTCCATCCCATAAGGCCTCCAGCACACAAGGGGCACGTTTAAGGGATTATCACTACGTACTTCTGGTAAAATATGCTGCGCTGCATAAATTAGATTAAGCATCAGATGAAATATAATTGCTGATAAAGGATTTCCATTGAAATATTTCTTTTTTATTTTCGGTTTATTACAGCAAGTCGAATACTTCCGTGTTGTTAGAGCAGTCCTAATAATTAAGACTTCAGTGATGAAGCCTTAAAATTTTATTACTTTCCACTTCTCCCTCCTGAACCGCGAATATCAGTGCGTACCCTCAAACTGAAAAGGATCCGCTCCTACACGTTTATGTAGGCAGACCTGTAGTATATGTTAGCTCATTGTAAGAATTACGTTTTCGTTAAATCATGGAAAAAAAAATATATTCAACAACAAGCAACCAATGGCGTTTCTGCGTTCATAAATTTTATCTGAGGAAATGATCTAAGGGTGTTTAACAAACGAGACTGCTGTATGAGTGGAATTATAACAGAAGAGGGTTCTATTCTCGCTCCATCCATCCAGGTTTCGGTTTTCAATAGTTTACTCCAGAGGAATGCCGGATAATTCTTTCATAAGGCCGAGTTCCTTAACACTCCTCACCACAATCTACTCCTGGGCCTAATTATATCGCCATAGATCTGCCGTAGAAACCCATCTCCTGACCTGTTGTAAAAACATCATGGTGACATGAGGTTGGAATTGTCAGTTATTATCACCAGAATGAATTATGAATCTTTTGATAGTACCGGAGTTACTATTACGAATGCCATGATTTTTTTAATGGCTTTTCGCGTAGTCGACTTAGAAATTATTAGAAGCGGTAAAGGAATGTGGGCAAAGAACTGAAATATTCAGACATGGTCTTCCCACATTTTCTCGGACTGATTTCGGGAAACCATGGAAAATCGAAATCTGGATGGACGAACAGCGATTCGAACCTGCATCCTGCCCATGGGCGCCGGCAGGATTACTTTAAGGGGGTGCATCTATATCTTTTTTCTACATTATATATAACACTTATTAACTAAGGATACTGAATTTATTGACAGTGTGAACAAATTTGGACAACAACCTAGGCGCCTTAAGTTATTATTAAAACAGTGAATAATAATATAAAAATTGTTTCTTGATATTTTTCTGCGCATTTTCTTTCATAGCAGGGGGGTGCAAGTGCACCCCCTTGCACCTCCCTCCCGACGCCCATGGTCCTGCCAAATGCGACGCCAGAGCATAACAATATAGCTTACCATAAAATCTTTCAATTTCTAGGGAATGACTGGAAAGATCCAGTAGTAGGATCCATTCTTTTTTGGACCCTGAATGTGATGGGTTTGCTCATATTATCTTCCGTCTGTGTGTGGGATACGTAGATCCATAAGTAGCAACGGGATGCTAATCAAACGTAGGAACCGTTGGTGGAAAATTAGAATAGTTTCAAACGGGATTTTCGTTTGAAACTTCGTGTCCATTTTACCTGAACACGTTGACGGGCTGAAGATTGTAGGAATGTGTGAACTCATTACCTGATTTGCCTCAAGGGACCCGGAGGCAACAAGTTAGAGCTGAGCCCAGCCCTCGTCGTGTCTTCCTCGTTCCTGCTTCAGTCTGCCGCTGTTGGCTGTTCCTGCAACATAACGACAGCTACTGGACAACATCTACGGTAGGGACTGTAACACATTCTGGGAATGATAATCCTGGAGTTTTAATTGGCTTAGCGTTCGAGCTGCTTGAAAATATAGCGCAAGGCAGTGACTTGAAGGAGAGGAAGATGTTTCTTTGCCAAGTGAACAAAACAGCGTCATATAATACATCTCTTTCAAGTAACCTTGTAAGATTGTTTCCAGTGAAAACACACATCGAAAGAAGCATGGCTGATGACTTCGTAATTAGCCTGTATAGACTCGATAGCTTGGTCGACTAAGAAATTGCTTCCCCTCTCAGTCGAACATGTTGAGAGTTTGAACAGGTACTATAATAAACAGCATTACTTCTGTGAAAGATGCTTATTTCGCTCGTGACAAACATATTGCAAGAACAAACCACCTAGATTTCCGATATCGGTTACGATTGTCATCCTTATCTCTGTTCAATAATTTTCATATTCGGCTGTTATGATGTATTTTGAGATTTTAGTTCCTTGAAATTATTATTATTATTATTTTGCTGTCGTCAGTCTTTCGACTGGTTTGATGCAATCCTCCATCCCTTCCTATCCTGTCCTAACCTCTTCATTTCTACATACCCCTTAAACCCACGTCCTCAATTATCTGTTTCATATATTCTAATCTCTGTCATCCTCTACAGTTCTTACTTCGACCGTTCCCTCCACTAACAAATTAACCAATCCAGCATATCTCAAAATATGACCCACCAACCTGTCTCTTCTTTCTGTAAGCTTCTAGTAGACTAATAAAAGACAGTGTACTGGAATTTTATCAGGTGGACACGCACTAAATTGTAATTTTAGTGAAAGAAGAAACGAAAAAGGACCCTTATCGAAGACTCTTTATTGAGTTATTCCCTTGTATGCTCTATAATTCTTAACCCTTACACCCCTAAACCCCAGGGTTCGACAGTCAGTTCGAAATGGACGCTTCCCTTCGCTGACCGTAAATTAATTACGTATTTTTAGTTTATCTTAGTTTCATTCTAAAACTTTTCTTGTACATCATGCAAAGAAACACAATATTGCCTGCCATAGTAGAATTACTTGATATTTTACTCTTCAAATGTTGACTGATTGCACATCGTGGTAACTTCTTTGCACGGAGAGTAACCGAATCATATTATCTAATTTTAACTATTTCTTATGTGTAACAGTTTCTCATCGGACTGGAAGTTTATTTTACGTACCAGTGAACTGTAACTTCCTGTTAATAATGTCTCATGTTAAGCAACGGATTTATTCGAAATCTGATATTAAACAGTATATAAACAGTATAAAAACTAGTTTCTTTACAATCGCTGAGAGGACATTTAAAGGAATATAAAAAAATGTCATTGAAGGGAAAGATTTTCAATTTTACAAGTGCACTAATGAGAGATGCATATAAATCAAAAAATTAAACGCTGTTAAGTGGTATGTATGAATGCGGATGGACGATTTCTCATGCAACTCTCATCGACTGTGACGTTTTAGGGTTATTTAAAGTCGGTTTATCTAATGAGTCTGCCCTAATTTAAATACTCAGCCACGAAGGAGGTGAATGTAATTTATGTACTAAACTTACATCTCAATAGATTGTTGCTAACAAAACAAGAAACAAAAGTAAAAATGTTAAGTGCTGAATGTGATTTACGGATCCCCTGACGATTGGTAAGCTGTTCCTTATTTCCTTGCACGTTACTGTTCACGCCAAGAATAGCTCGCAGGATTATGGCTGGTTTTTCCCGCTCTAGGATTCCCTATAAACGGCAAGCGCGTTTACACAACGCGTTCGGGAGTCTTGCATTTGCCCGGAGAAGCACACATATAATGAATGATCACTGGTTTTAGAGCGTCCATTGAAAAAGCGGCATCGATAAATGTTTACAGCAGTTTTCGTTTTTACTAGGCCACGAACGCATTATTAACTGTGACGGATTCTACTTGTTAATACTCCCTTAAAATTAAGATATTACAGGTGCTATTGTGCACGATATGTTGCGAAATAGTAAACCAAAGTGTGTAAAAAATCAAGCAACAGTTTGCAGTTATTAATTTCAACCCGATTATATTTAAGTTCTTTTAATATTTTTTATTTTTTTACTATTGGAAAGGAACCTGAGACGTGGTCTTCAAGTTTGGCGATGTAAGGTGAAGTATTGTAAGTGTGCAGCTTTTAATGTTATTATTACTAACTACAATGGATTATTTTTCCACACACCGAGAATTAGATTACATAAATTTATACCTTAAATGCTTTCACTAGTTTCGGTAAATTGTTCAGAATAACCACCAGCCTAGTTCAAGTTACTACTCGCTGCATTTAATGACAGCTAATGTTGATCTGCTTTGACCGAGTCCGTTAGGTGAGCAGTAACGCTCGTCTTAGCATTCCGGAGAGCGTGGTTTCAAATCCCTGTGCGGCAATCCCGATTTCCGTTTTCCATGATTTACCTATATCGATCTTGACGAAAGCCGTTATGGTTTGTTCAAAATGGCTATGTCCTAATTGCTTTTCATTCCTTGTCACCGATCTTTCCCGGCCTCTAATAACCTCACCGTCGACAATGCGCAGAATCATAAAAAAAAAGATAATTTGTTTCGATTTCGATGTTGTGGATGATAATGCCTCTGTCGCCAGTATATCTTATTAGATTTTTTTTAAACACTTTTAAGAAACAAATTTGAATTATTTAAAAATGAAATTGTCTTAAATTTATTGTAACAACTGTCATTTTGTGTGGACAGTTACCAAACTGTAGTTTAAGAAATAATATTTTATAGGTTTTTCCTTCATTCATAAGAAATTTCACTGTGTGCAAGGTCTAAGAACTACAGAAGCTTCTTGCTTAATACTGTGTACTATTAACCAATCAACATTTTCTTGTCCACACCACTTCTGATACTTGGTTCTTATTTTTTATTTTTTTGTAGTTTCCAAAGTTATCATCCGAAATAGAAAAAATACGGTTTAAGCCATAAAAGAAAGAGGTGGAAGGTCACACGAGTTAGATATTGCTATTTTCGTTCATAGATACCTATTGAGCTAAGTTGCCATGACCTATTTAACACTTTCCTAGTATTCATGGCAGGTCTTATGAACTGCATCTATAAATATTTTTCCGTGTTTAGCTAGTTCTTTACAAACGTTGCAACTTTCTTGCACCGGATAGTT
Organism: Vandiemenella viatica; assembly: GCA_031002005.1. Classification (NCBI taxonomy): domain Eukaryota; kingdom Metazoa; phylum Arthropoda; class Insecta; order Orthoptera; family Morabidae; genus Vandiemenella; species Vandiemenella viatica. Next base: position 60,569,272 of record JARYHS010012519.1, on the reverse strand, counting down.
ACCGTTCAAATGGCCAGATTACCATTAAATTTAATATTTAAGTGTATTTAACCACTGCATCCAACTTAGCAAATTTTACGACTTCTTCATACGCTGTGATTGTATTTAGACAAAAAAATTGTAGTTTAAAGAATTAAAATCACGCTTTCGTAGTAATATAAACTAAAAGGTTAAAAATAATATTTAAATATAAACATTTCGTTTAACAGTGATAGGACGTCCCACAATTCAGGATAAATTAATTTTTTTGAATAAGCTTAAAGAATAAAGTCACTGATTACAAAATTAACTTTAATGTAAAAAGCATGGGGTGCTATTTCAGTTGTCTTATATTTTTTGTCGTTGGCTGTTTGTAAAGACAGAGTCATTGTCAAAAGTTATGTAGAGCGCACCCCACGCTTTTTTAACATTAAAGTTAATTTAGTAATCAGTGACTTTATACTTTAAGCTTATTCAACAAAATTAATTTATCCTGAATTGTGGGACGTCCTATCACTGTTAAACGAAATGTTTATATTTAAATATTATTTTTAACCTTTTAGTTTACATTACTACGAAAGCGTGATTTTAGTTTTTTAAGCTACAATTTTATTTTTAACTTTTTAGTTCAGATAGTTTAAAAAGTATGTTTCTTACTGTTGGCTTTTCTTCGCCAATCTCTCTTTTTCTTTGAGTTGTAGTTTCATTATTAATTATTATTCCCACGAGTAAAATACAATTAAATAGTCAACTCAACAAGAAATCCAATAGCACGGTAAACGAGGAAGGCTACTTTTCTATAATAGTACGAAGTAATATTTCGAATACTTACTATTCAACATCACGTTAAGCGACTTCAGACAGAGAAACCTTTCTGGATAGGAGACAGCAGAAGACGCTCGTCTGCAGCAACCAAGGCTCGTAAATCACACCCGGGAAACTGGAGAACGATGATGATGATGATGGCTATATTGGATGGGAAATCTCCGAAGGGTGTGGCCGCCAAGTGACGAAAATTTCTCGAATCGCACCTGTGCACTAATGTCGCGGCTGCATTTGCCTAACTCAGTAATCCCATCAAGTATAGGATACACTGACCACGTGGTGAGAGTGAAATTATTGAATTTTTATCGGTTCTTAATAATTGTGCAAAATTTAAAACGATTCGGACGTCAGGAAGCGGGTAAACACTGAAATGAAAGATTCCATTACATGGCAACCATTTTTCTATTGTTACCGTCAGAGTAACGAGAATAGCAGGACGTTGCTAAGAGACTACTGTATTGTCAACGGTTCTTAAAACGTGTGCAAAATTTTTATGTTTTTACTGACAACATAATCAGAATATCAAGACATAGCTATGAAATTATTGTATTGTAATCATTTATCAATACATGAGCAAAATTTCAAACAACTCAGACATCTGGAATTGGGTAAAAATTATATTGCAAAATTCCACGACATTCAACCATTTTTCTGTTGTTACTGTCAAAGTAATGAGAATAGCAGGATATAGCTATGAAATTATTGTATTGTCACCGGTTATTAATATGTGTGCCAAATTTCAAACAGCTCGGTCATCGGGAAGTGGGTCAAAATGGAGTTGTAAAATTCCGTTACATTCATACATACATACAAGTCAAGCTTATATAAAGCGTGTAAAAAAGGTTAAATATGTCTGCAAAACGAGGCTAATAAGACATCTAGTTAAAATCTTCCTTTTTTTGGTTTTTCCCCTAGTCGACGTCGAGTTCTTTAGAGGGAGAAAAATACTGGGACAAGGAACGGGCTTTTTCGAAGGAACCATACCGACAGTCACCTGGAATGATTTGGGGAAACCATGTAAAACCCAAATCTGGGTCGACGGACCAGGATTCGAACCCACGTCTGCTCAAATGCGAGGCCTAAACATTACCGTTCACCCACCGCACTCGATCTAAAATCTTCCTCAGTAAAACTGAACTCTAACGAAGGCCGTAATGATAATCTTGGTAACCATTACTCTGCTGGTGGGATTATACGTAATACCTAAAATCAAACCTTTGAGATCAGAGATTTTTGTTTTTTGTTTAACTAATGTCCTAATATAATGTCCAGGATTGTATTTGTGCTTTCAATAACTCGCTGAAAAATAAAAATGTGCACAGATTTTTAAGCGCATGGTTTATGGGTGTACTTAGGTTATAATTTTTATAGTATCTGAACTACTGGAAAGAAACATATACTATGAATTTGAGTTTAGCAACTATAATCAACCAGATTTTTTTATAAAACGAGAGAAATTAGTAAAAAACCACAGCTATTCCCAGAGTGTAATAAAATCTGCGATACTGACTGCTTTATTTACCTATCACCCATCGTTCAGATTACAGTTTAATTCTGTAGTTTTTCTTGACGAGGCCTTTCAGATTGAGATTGTAGAACATGCAAAATTTGCGATAGGGAAACTAAAACTCTTTATGAACAAGAGCATTGTTTCTTGACCTAACAAAGTAAAGGAGAAAACTGCTCTTCCATCTATGGTTACCATCATCAAAGTGGATGCGACAACTTATTCATCTCGCAGTGAACATAATGTCGCTGTTTTCTGAGCAAGGCTTGATGGATGAAGGACGCACAAGGCAGTCCATAACGGTACCATATGAAGCCACGTGTACTGCTCATGTGAATGCCTACGCGTCGGACAGCTGGTGAAAGGATTCTGCAATGATTCACCACTCAAACGAGCCATATTTGCTGATTGCCAACTGATAAATCTTGGTGGGTTTCTGAGACTGACAGGTGAACCTTGTACTGCCCGTTTTTGTGGAATGAACCATAGATATAGTTGTAATGTTGTTGCTGTATATTCTGAATATTTGCTTCATTTTATATTTTATATGTTATATCTCCCGTTGCCATTTTTCCGAACAGACAGCACGGTATACTTCTGATACAGGCTAGTTTCACTTATTAATATATTTTTCTCGGGCAACCAGCCGTGTTAATATATCATATTTGCGGGACGTTTCGAAGGCGTCCATCTCTGCCTCCATTCTCAACCAAATGTCAGTCTATAACTGTTTGTTTATTCAGCCGCTGCTACAGAAACGGTGGAAAACAAAAACCAACACAACGCGATTACGTCATCCGCTCTTCTGCTCACCCGCGCGAAACTGTTTCAGCATTTTAATCGCCGGGTTCCAGGCCGCACTGAGTTGATAACCAGCGTCCCTGTTGACTAATAAATCAGTTAATCTTATTTCTACAGCCTCTGTAATAACGCTGGCCCAAAAATCTTTGACCCGGGCTAAAATGGTTGTTTTTTCAAATTCAAAAGTGTGACCTTCTTGCACACTATGTTCGGCCACCGCAGATTTTTCTTCTTGTCCTAGACGAACATTTCTGGCGTGCTCTACACATCGCTGCACAATGCATCGCTGCGTCTGTCCAATGTAGCCGCGGCCACATTCACATGGTATATAATATACACCAGGAGTTCGTAAACCTAGGTCATCTTTAACGCTGCCGACCAAGTTACTAATTTTAGTGGGTGGTCTATAAATTGTCTTGACTCCGTGTTGTGATAGCAGTCTACCTATTTTGAAACTTAGGGCACCCACAAACGGCAGAAACGCAAGGCCCTTGGTATCACTCTGATCTCGCCGTCGATTTTCCTTCTGTTTAAACGTACGAGTAATTTGTCCCTGATTATAACCATTATATAAAAACGTTTTCCGGAGATAGTCCAATTCACCAGCCAGGCTATGTTTGTCACAAATCCTTTGTGCTCTGTGTACCAAGGTAGTTAATACAGAGTTTCGTTGTGCCGGATGATGACAGCTGTTGGCATTTAAATATAAGTCGGTATGGGTAGGCTTCCGATACACAGTGTGTCCCAGCGAACCATCAGCACGTTTAATAACAAGCACATCAAGAAACGGCAGGCAACCGTCCTCCTCCAATTCCATTGTGAACTGAATATTTTCATGGATTGAATTGAGATGCGCAAGGAATTGGTCAAGACTGTTTCTGCCATGGGGCCAAATCACAAAGGTATCATCGACATACCTATAAAAACACTTCGGCTGGAGTGGTGCGTGATTTAGTGCCTCTTCTTCAAAAAATTCCATGAAGAAATCAGCAATGACAGGAGACAACGGCGAACCCATTGCTACACCGTCCACTTGTTCGTAATATTCTCCTTCAAACTTAAAATAAGTGGTTGTCAACACATGGTGGAAAATATCAATCATTTTTTGATCAAAATACCTCCTTAACAGATCTAAGGAGTCGACCAAGGGAACACGAGTAAAAAGAGAGACCACATCGAAGCTCACCATGTTTAATGTTCAGTCTGTTCAAAATAATACTCCTTTCGTGAAAGAAAATGATGCGAGTAGCACGATATTCATGTAGCATTCCGCAATACTTCATTCATTCGAGTTCGGCACATTTTCATTCATCTGTTATTTATCTATAGTCATTGTACAGAAACTATCTTTATTTGTATCTTTGTTCTTGTTTACAACACGGTCAATTAGGACATTTTCGTTGCGAGCACTGATCAATCTGATCGCAATGTAACTTTCCAGATCTGATTTTGTATAATTTATGTCAATACATATTTCGTTAGGAAAGAATTGGTTAAGGTTAGAGAAAAAAAAACGAACATATGGTTTCTCTGACAGGCTGTTTAAAAATAACTTAAATCCATTGACAAAGTTTTGCAACAGATATATCATATGATATAACGAACTCTTGTTAGTGCCGAGAATAATATATTCTCGCCACTAAAAAGAGTTCGTTTTCAAAAAATATTCAGATATCTAACGTAAGTAATGTAATAGAGATTAACCTTTATCAACCCAAAATTAAATTACTCTCAAGCAATAAATGCTACTATTCTGTTGTTATAGGACGCACAAGCACGATCGCATTTTGCATCTGCATATTTAAATACATAATAAACGCAAACCATCTGATGATGGCCATTGTTTGCTCGAAACTGGTAATGGTTAAATAAACATAATAATAACAAATTGTGACTGGTTGCTGTCTTCAATATCAACCCAAATTTGATATCACAATCGCTGAATTCCACCACTCCATCATGGACAAAATATTGATATTTAGTTCTTTTACAATAGTGTTGCAGCCTGCTGTGTAGCATCCTCTGTGTCAGGACTTAACGATTTGCCTGCGTATGGGTAGGACATTGATGAAAGCTGCACTTGGCGTGAGTCCCTTAATCCAACACAGTATCAGCTGGGAGATTTTCCCAACTAATTCTTTTTCGAGAAATTGCAACCACTTCAGTACTGATTTTGTTGCCAAGTATCGCCTTTTAGGATGTAAAGAAGACTTCTTGGCTTCCGCTACTAAAAAATTAGTTGGAGTTGATCCCATGACCCTAAGACATGAACAAAGAATTTTATATTGTATCTTGTTGACTTTGGAAAGTGTTCTGTCCGATTCTGATCTAAATAAAACACATCATCTATAGTCAAGAAGATGTATTAGTGCTCCGTAAAGATGGATTGTAATCGTGGGATCTGTGCCCCGCCATACACTTCTTGTTCTTATTACACTGTAGAATTACTCAGATGTGTTGACAATGTTCCTGATATGGCCAGACAAATTCAGTTTGCTGTCAATAATTAACCCAAAGTTCTTGATTTGAGGCTTGACAAGGCAGGTATATTGGGACTGTTCTCATTTTCTTTATTATATGGATTTTGTGCTGAAAATGAAGATTGGTGCTTTTTTTGCGTAGATACTTGCATACCGTGATTCAAAAGCCACGTTTGTAGTCTTTTTTGCCATTCCACTATTGACTTCATAACTTTTCATTTTCCGCTAACGGTACTAGTTAGCAGTGCAGAAAACTTTGCTTATTGCCGTTGATATTGGCAAGGGCGTGTTTACCTCTTCTCCCAGTGATGTTGCAATATTGCACTCTCTGCGTGCCCTTTTATGGCATGGTTTCGGGGACAACAGAGGACTGCAAGCATAATCCATTAGTAACACTCCCAAAGCATCTCACTCTATAGAAGTAGTGCAAGTGTTTTCCAACGAAATATTGTCAGTTTGTGTCTGTTCGATACCCTCCCCAAACTCAACATCATCCCTGGTGGCGAGTCACCAACACACTACTAAATATATCTTTTATTAACGTTTCGTTAACTGATGTTAAAGTTTAATAGTAAATACAAGTGCTGCTCACAGTGAAATTTTGAACTTGTACACGGAAAACAGCTGCAACGAAGAAAATTCGCTTGCGGTTATCACCTCTCCCCTTTCAATCCAGTAGTCGATATACCAACCAGAAGTGAAAAATGTTTATTGTTCACTACAACAAATTTCGATAGTAAACTATATTTTGATACGAAACAGGCGGAGCTTTGATTCCGGTTGTTGTGACAAACAAAACCATAAATAAGCAGCGAGGTTTATTTTCTTATGTTAATGGTCAGTCGTAAAAGAGCCTACCTTACAAATTCCGGGTCGACGGTTCTAATCATAGTTAACCCAGAAAGTTTTAAGGTAACTTAAACTGAAATTCACCTCTGGCAATGCTACGCTTTGTTCATGTTACGTATACTAGGAGGATCCGTCATTTTGGTGCAGGTGCAGACATTACAGGTAAAATATGCAGCAACTTGGAACTGTGGCAGATGTAGTATTAAGGCAATATGAATATCTTTTAATCATTTGAAAAACGTTCAGAAATATAACACACATCGACGAGTTATTAGATTAGAACTAAAGAGAACCAAAATTGACATTAGCTGCGAAACCATATGGATCTTTTTTTTTTTTTTTTTTTTACCCTTTGATCCCATATACAAAGAAGGCATAGTTGTACCTAGATACTAATATATTTTTTGATTGAGATTTTATCTAAAATATTACTTATTTTCAGCAGTATACCATGAAATAACAGCTCCCCCTATCTACCAATTATTATTGTCTACCTTGCTGGATGAAACACCTGCCACTATAGGAACGAGCGAGTTTAAAGGGTGTGTTAAAAACACTCGCTTGGGGTTATAGACTCACTTTTCGGGGCAAGTAGCAAATAATTTGGCTTGTATAATCTGTCCATATTTAGAGAAACGTTTCAACTATTAGCGTCATAACCATTTTAGATGGTTCTAGCTTCCACCAAGTCTATCTTTCAGCGTCGGGCTATGTTTTTCACATTAGGTTTTTAGATAGTTTTTCGGAATCATTTGCAAAATATTAGCGACGATTGTAGGAGCATATGTTACTAGCGTCTTAAAAGCTTAAAAGCATAAAAATTGGTCATTATTGTCCTCACCAGAGTGAACAAACGTATTATATAATGTTTGACTATGTTTTTTTATGTTTGTTTCTTATTTCATCACTTTGTACCAACAAAATAGCAGCTATCGTATAATAGGATTGTAATTGTTCAATATTCACTGAATATAAACAAAAATATCCAAGAATGCTTTCTGTATACGGAAACTTTGACGGTAAATAACATGGGAGAACTATGCTTTCAAGGTTTGATTATTATATTTCTGCGGGCAGGTCGTAGTTGCGTTTATTTGCTAACTACTAATTGTTACAGCCCGTGGTATTGATTTATTGACTTTGTTAAGTTCTTAGAAAATTAGCAACCGCTATATCGCAATACCCACTGCATCTGTTTGTTTACAAAATGAGCCACGCTGTGTAAACAACGTACTTCAGTAAGCACTTGTTTGTGGTTAAACCACCAGCCTACTCCTGTTACAATAGTCCTCATTTCATAACAGTGCTCTATTTTCCTGAATGGGTGGTTCTAACATTAATTTTCAGCTTTTTAACAGACACTTTTTTTTTGATGTCATCAGTATTTCGACTGGTTTACTTCCTGTCTTGGGCTAATTTCTTCATCTCAACATACCATATACAACCTACCTACATCTTCAGTTATCTGTTTCATATATTCTCTTTGTCTACCTCTATAGTTCTTATCTTCAACTATTCCCTCCACTAATAAGTTAACCAATCCCACATGTCATAAAATAAGGGCTACCATCCGGTCTCTTCTTTCTGTAAGAGACTTCTTTCCTCACATATCATTTGAAAAACACGTTCATTTCGTACTTGTTCACTTAATTTTCAGTATCCTTCTATAGCAACGCATTTCAAATACTTCAATTTTCCTTCTTTTTGGTATTCTCAAAGTACATGCTTCTGTATCATAAAGTGCTGTGGTCCACAGACAGAGTTTTAAAAAGTTCTTTCTTAGTCCTCAATATTTGAAACTAAGAGATTTCTCTTTTTCATGAAGGTTCTTTTTGCTAGTGCCGTTCTGCTTTTAACATCATTCCTACTTCGGCCAACAGTTATTTTACTTCCTAGGTATCAGAATTCACTTACGTCATCTATCGCATCCGATGCTATTTTTATATTTAATCCTCTATCATTGCTATCATTTCTGCTACAATTCATCACTTTTGTCTTGCTTTGGCTTATATTTACTCCAAAATGTTCCTTCCGTAATTTGTTCTGCCATTCAATAATTTCTAAATATCTCCAGTCTTTTCTACTAACAGAACAATGTCAACAGCAAAACATACTGATTTCTTTCCCTTTGAACACTTATGTCATATTCAAATTTCTTTTATTTCCTTTATTACTTCCTCTACATACAAGTTGAATATTAATCAGTATAGAATACACCATTGTCAGCTGATGCATGTATTTCACGATTCTCTACTTTTATAATAGCCACTTGATTCTTGAACAGATTATAAAGTATTCTTCTAACTCGGTATTTAACACCGGACTTCTTTAAAATTTTGAACATCTTGTCCCAACTAACATTATCAAAGGCTTTTTTGATCCTCCCTTCAGGTATTAGTCTTCAAGTCAAAATTGCTTTTCTTGCAATACATTTTTCGCTGAAACCAAACTGATCTTCACCAACTGTCTTTTGCACTAGACTTTCTACTCTTATGTATATTAACCTCGTCAGTAATTTTGAATAATGTGATATTATTGTGCGATAATTCTCACATTTGTTAGCTTGTGCTTTCTTCCGAAACGTAAAATCAGTTGGAATTTCTCTTGTTTCATAATTTTTGATTTCGGTTTTAATAATCTTTGGATTTCTTTTTTTCGTATGGATTTCAAAAGTTTTGCAGGGATCTTATCAATGCCAACCACCTTGTTTGATTTCAAAGCTCTGTCAAATTCTATCCTTAAAACAGGTTCATCAATGTCAACATCGAATTAATTTAAATCATCCCCATCATACAGTTTCTCTATGTATTCTTTTCATCAATACCACTATCTTCTAAACTTATACATCTTTTCTTCGTATCTCCAAAATTTTGTTGGATCGTCAGTAGGCCATATCCACTTTACCTACGATCTTATCTGCTTCTTCGTTCTTTTCTTGCAGCCAATTTTCTTTTGATTTCTAACCGAGCGTGGTGGGTGAACGATTAACGTTCTGGCCTCGCATTCGGGAGAACGCGGGTTCGAATCCCCGTCCGGGAATACAAATTTGGGTTTTCCATGGTTTCCCTAAATCACTCCAGGCGAATGCCGGGATGCTTCCTTCAAAAAGGCCATGGCTGAATTCCTTCCAGTTCCTTGCCTCAATCCCATCCCGCCTCTAATGACCTCGCCGTCGACGAGGCGTAAAGCCCAAGCAAAAATCTTTTGATTTCTAGCATTTCCTGTTAATTTGATTTCTAATTCATGTTGAACATTTTTGTACCTTCTTCTCTGTTTCATAAACTCAAAAATTTCTTCTGTTATAAAAAATTTTCTGTCGGCTTTTTTCCTAAAGCCTAATGTTTCTTAACAAGCTATAATTATTTCTATTTTCAATGCATTATATTCGTCCTCAGTTGAACTTCTTTCAGAGTTGTTTCTTAAATCCACATCTACCATATCTAGAAATTTTACTCCCATGTTTGTTCACTTTTAGTCTGTTCTGCTTGTATTTCTTTTTGTTCTCTGGAGTTCCAATCTGCACTTCATAACTATCAAATTTTGGTCAGGGTCTATGTCAGCTCCTGGGTATGCTTTAGTATTTAGAACTTGATTCCTGACTCTCTGTTTGACCAAGATATAATCTAGCTGATATCTGCTTCTAATAAATATCGAAATAATATACAAAATATTTACAGTAAAAACATAAAGGTGTATCATGCATGACTGAAGGAGGGTTAAAAAAAAGTACACATCAGGTATATATCAAAAAAAGAAGAAAGATGAAGTAGAAGAACTATAACAGTTAAGAACTAATCAATTATAAAAAATCTACCATTGAATATTAATTTGCAGAAACTATGCATAGCGCGACCGTAGATTTTACAAACATTGGAACTAAAACCCAAGTGAGCGAGGAAATGCACATATGAAATCTATGTTAATTCTTTAGTTTCGAAAAACAAGTATTATCCCTAACTAAACGCAAAATACGCAACATTTCACGAAAACAGAAGTAACTCTCATGGTAGGCTCACTTTCTATTCATATATAAACCCATAGTTGTTGTCATTTGAAGTATATGTATACTGTAGGATCGTAATTTTTCACGGCGTTGAATATTAATATATTTTTCTCGAGCTTCCAGCCGTGTTAATATGTCATATTTGCGGGACGTTTCGAAGGCGTCCATCTCTGCCTTCATTTTCAACCTGATGTCAATGTTTAACTGTTTGTTTATTCAGCCGCTGCTACGGAAACGGTGGAAGACAAAAACCAACACAAGGCGATTACGTCATCCGCTCTTCTGCTCGAGACCGACGCGAAACTGTTTCAGCATTTTAATCGCCGGGTTCGCGGCCTGGAACCCGGCGATTAAAATGCTGAAACAGTTTCGCGTCGGTCTCGAGCAGAAGAGCGGATGACGTAATCGCCTTGTGTTGGTTTTTGTCTTCCACCGTTTCCGTAGCAGCGGCTGAATAAACAAACAGTTAAACATTGACATCAGGTTGAAAATGAAGGCAGAGATGGACGCCTTCGAAACGTCCCGCAAATATGACATATTAACACGGCTGGAAGCTCGAGAAAAATATATTAATATATGTATACTGTTTTTCATAAAAACGTATGTGGTAAAACAAATGTTTACATATGGCAGGTTTAATTGCTGTTACCGTAGGTTTTTTTTTTAACATAGTATAAATTACGGAGTGTAAGCTATGTATCCGCTTTACTGTTATAATATCAAGTATTTTTTTTATGATTTCTCAACAGCTGTCAGTTTCAGAAATTAACCTACGTAAGAAGAGTAGGGATGGTGGTTTATTCGATGTAAATGGAAAGTCATTGACGTTTACGTTATGACCACGAGAAATGTATTATGACTCTTCTCTGGAAATACCGAAGATCGCGAGTTTGATGAAACCTGGAAATAACTAACTATACAGGAAGCTTCACAAATAAATTTAAAAATTTGAAAACATGTAGAAATTTATCATTTAACTTACAGAATCGGTTAAAGTGTTCTTTTAAAGGAAGCTTTCACAAAAGGGTAATTTTGATTCGATATGACTGCAATTGATGGGAGCAGACATCAGGCCAGAAATTCTTGCCAGACCCGATCAGCTTGTCGTGCGTCACTTCCACAGCTGCGACGAAAATTCAATTTCTGAACTATGCAAGATTGAAAGCAAATGCAGAACATAAACTTTATCTTTGATGTAACTCCATTAAAAATATACTGATGTGTTCATTAGTGTGCTCGCCCAAGAAGTGAAACTTCTCCGCATTTTTTTTCCTGTGTAGTTTTTTATGCGTGTTTTTTGATATTTCTTTCGCAGCTGAGTGAACGAACGATACTATTAGCGCATTTGTTCAGTAAATAGGAACCTTGTTCAAGTAATTCTCGTAGACAAATGAAAATTATTAAAAAGTTTAAGCACACTTTGCATCTACCCTTAGGAAGCGTCCATTAATTATATGAGGTATTTTTCCGGAATTCCCCCCCCCCCCCCTGTGGTGAGATCTGGTCAAACACCCCCCCCCCCCTTTTTAAGATGATGTGAGATTTTGACGGGCATGTCGGCATTTTAGACTAGGAAGCAGCACCGCCGTATTTGATTATTATTATCGTAAGATTATTTTTATTATTTATTTATTTATTTGACCTTAGGTCTTGAAAGACCATACAGTCAGCCTGGTAACAAGTAACAAGGTAATAATATTAATAGTATGTAAAAATATGCATATATATAAATACATTAAATATGTAGGTCACTGTCTTTGATATAATCCTTGATGATACAATAGATTCTGTTATTATTTGTAGCGAGTAGTACTGCAATGTTAGTTGGAAATGGCTGCTGTGCTCGCACAAGAGACTTGATGAATTTTGATTGCTGGTGTTGAAAATTGGAACAGTTGAAAAATAAGTGATTAAGGTCCTGTATTTCCTGTCCGTTGCATGTGCAGTAAGGTGTATTTACCGCCTTGATGCGAAAAAGATGACTACGGAAGGCGCCGTGGTGGAATCTCATACGAATAATAGAAGTAATGTACCGTCGTTGAGTATTCCATCTTGAAAACCAAGGTTTTCGTGGAGGGTAGGTCTGAACTAGAGCGTACTGTCGGCCTCTGTTTTGTTTAGATTCATTCCAGCTCCTCGTCCATTGGTGGTATGCATTGCTGACCATTGTTGCATGATAATCAGTTGTATTGCTGGGTGTTATTAAGCTTCGGCCCGAGCTACATGCCTCCTTGGCTAACATATCTACGTACTGGTTATGCCTAATTCCAGAGTGCGCGGGTATCCAGATATAATTAACAGTGCAACCGCGTTGATTAAGTTCTACAGTCTGTTGAACTATGCTTATGTTGTGTGCATTAGTTCGCTGGAGTATAAGGGGTACGGCCAAGGAGCGAAGAACACTAAGTGAATCAGTGAGTATTAGTACACTTCGCCGTAAAAATCTTCTGGCGTATATAAGAGCCTGATTGATGGCAATGGCTTCCGCCGAGTAGATTGGTAGGTGACCTGGTAGGCGGAACCTCTGAGCGTGTTGTGTCTCGGGGCAGTAGAATGCACAGCCTACCCTACCTGTCAAAGGTATCTTTGACCCATCGGTGTATATCTGAACTGAAGATGGCCATCTAACAGATAAATTAAGATTATTTCAAGAACTTGTTTCACCCTCCAGGACAAATTGATTTAAAACGTTATCAATCGTCGTCTTATGTTTTCTTTTCAAACGCTTTTACTGTATCTTCTCTCTGACGTTGTGTATAAACAGACGGATATTCAGATTTGCTGGCATTAATTTAAAAATCACCGTTCCCGGTGGCGTATTAGGGTCGCCGATTGGAGTACTGCGTGCGCTATAGATGGTGTTCGTCTTGTTTCTTCCTGAATGTAAAGTATGTGATGTAAAGATTATGCCATAAATAGATTCTGAAATAAATAGAAATACGATTGCTCTCGTTGACTAACTGCTATGCTCCAATACCATTAAAAAACACATACACAACCGTTATAACAATAAGTTAAATCTCAATGTCATCCTGTCGGAATCATCGTAAGCTGCAGAATGCAAAGATCTAGTGATGGACGGAGCAGCTGGTGGGAGGAGAGGTTACACAAGCTCTCGTTGCCAGTAACACATGATTCTTCTGACGCATAATGTTTCCCATTCTCCCTCAAGACGCATAGCGAGTTACGACATTTCTCAGAGTTGTAAATGTTGATGAAGGGAACTAGCTTCTTGATGCTTAAATTAAATGAATTCTCTCCCGTTGGAACTAATCCCCTTCTGAACGTCTTGTGAAACAACAGTGATGACTGTATGGATGACTAATTAAACAGTTGCTTTAAATGGTGAATGAGAATTTAACAAATAATACGACAAAAAATCATTTGAAACTCGTTTTAAGATCTTGTTAAATCTGAAAAGTAACGACAGCAGACTGGCGTATCAAAAGATTACTTGCTGCGGGAGAGCAAAATCAAATAGATCAAGACATCAACTGTTTAATGCGTGTAAAAACTAGAATTCCTCGTTTTTTTTTTCGATCTATCGAACCGGCCTGAATGGCTTCACGTTGCAAGGATCACTGGTTCGTGTCCGAAGTAGGGCATTTAAACGTTGTGTTCGTCTTCTGTTGTTATTATAATACTGATGATGATATGTGCAGTAGTTGGAAGAAATAGAAATAAACAGGAGACCACTGTATGGCTGAAATAACCAAATATCAATTAAAAACATCCATCATGTTGATTTGCTAGAACAAAAAGTCTATGGAACCGTAGTTACCAGCGAAAATAAAACCAGGGAATAACATAATCCAAAAAATAGAGAATTCAGGAGATTTGTAAAACCTCAGCAATTTGCGCCACACACCAATGAGTTATAAGCAAGTTGTTAATTAGATATAGCTGTTTGAATGAAACAGAAATCATTCAGATGAAAATGGTAAACGACTTTCAGTTTACTTTGACGTATTAATCTGATCAGCATGTAACTACTACATGGCCACTAAAGTAATATAAAGAGCTCTAAGATGTATCAGTTTTGTACATTTGTAAGGTTTGGTAGATGATAACCTTTAATTTCGCCAACGATGGCTCTCTTGATATGGCTAATATTTTTCTCTTTTCCTTTTTACATCATCACTAAAAATAGTCAGTGACAGCTAGCTATCACTCCTCCAAAAATCTGTGTAAAAGTGAGGTATGCTTATTAATAAGATTGATGGCAGCATCTATACAAAAATGTGCGAAATTGTCAATAATTTTTCAATAGAAATTTCGATCACTATTGACATCTCTAAGAGGCAGAAATACCAGAGAATACATATAACGTCAACAATAGTAGCATTTACACTTTGTAATTAATAATTTTGGAATATTACTACGGACAAATGACCTACATCAACAATGTATACAATTATGTTTATTAGTCGATAGTTTTTGTTAAAACGTTCGTCTGGAAACAGTCATATTAGCGCGTCAAAAATTATTCCTTTCAGTCATTACAAATGGTCAATATACAAATCCACGTTTTTAATGTATCAAGTGGGGTGGGTGACGGTAACGTTTCACCGAGCGGGGCGGTGTAACGGTTAGCGTTCTCGCCTCGCATTCGGGAGGAAGGCGGTTCGAATCCCCGTCCGGGCATCCAGATTTGGGTTTTCCATGGTTTCCCCAAATAACTCCAGGCAAATGCCGGGATGCTTCCTTCAAAAGGCCATGGCCGAATTCCTTCCCATTCCTTGCCCCCATCCTTTCCCGTCTCTAAAGATCTCGATGTTAAAAAGAGACGTAAAGCAGTTACAAAAAAAAAAGGTAACGTTTCGGAGGGCGCCGGTTGAAAACGGTTATCCACATTTCTCCACGTTCTGAGAAATACTTCTCTCATCTCATCACTCATGAGTCTAGGGGATCATTCAGACGTATTGGATACTCAATGTAAAATCCGTTTTTATATTCAGCAGACATGGAACTGCTGCCTAGTAGCCACACATCAGCCTCTATTAAGCATTGAATCGTTTCACACCTGCTCCGAAGAGTAATTTAATCTCTGCGTAGTGGGAGCGTCCATAAACTACGTAGTTCCATATTGGCCTCCTGTGAAACCCCTCTCCCCTCTCCCCACGTAGCCCAGCGTGACTTTTGCCTCTAACCCGCCTGTCCCCCCGCACCGTGGCACGAATTTTTTTTTCCTTATTGATTCCAGAAGACGTTTTGTACTGTTTTCTCTTGCCAGACTATCGTAAATTTCATACAGAGGTAATTAAATGACCGAAATAAATATTCTCACGCTGTTGTGTGTTCTGTACCTTATTTTAACTGTAACAAGTATTATGAATGAAAAGCTACGTGGCTTGGCACGGAACTCTGCTCCCCATGTAGCCCAACCTAACTTTCCAGCCAACCCCCCCCCCCCCTAGACCGATTCATGTAGTTTATGGACGCTCCCAGTTGGTGTGGGCACGTTCCATGTTGACCAGTCATGTGAGGCTGTGTTTGTTTCATAATATTTTTTAAGTCTGTAATTCGTATCTTAAATGTTTATTATTTTAATAAAAGTAACATTGTTATAATTTTAAGGAGGAACACTTTTAGACTAAGCAAGTTACAGATTTTTAATTTGTTCTGGTTTCAATGGAAATCTATATAGCATTTGTAACATATTTTTCATTGCATATTATTGTTACGTACTCTAAAATATGATTTGTTCGTATTCATTTGATTAGAATTACAGGCCTTCAATGGTTAATAATATCTTTGTTATAAGTAATATAGTTTGTGCTCTGTGCCCAACGTATAAACAGTGATCGTTATTACTCTGTGCGAATTTCTCTCAACTACATTTTGTTCACTGGTGGGTAAGAGGTAACGCTCTGGCCTCACATTCGGGAGGACGCGGGTTCGAATCCCTTTCCGGGCGTCCAGAGTTGGGTTTTCCATGGTTTCCTCAAATCACTCCAGGCGAATACCGAGATGCTTCATTCAAAAGGCCATGGCGGAATTCCTTCCCGTTCCTTGTCGCCAGTCCCATCCCGCCTCTAATGACCTTGACGTCGACGAGACGTAAAGCCATAAGTAAAAAAAAATTTTGTTCACTGGTTTCACGTATTCTTTCATCTAAATAAATACTTCTCGTGCCAAATACGTTTTTTTTTTAGCAAATTTAAAACTCATTAATCAGAAAGTTCTTTCACAGCAAGAACACATTATATGCATGAATCGACCAAAGATTTTATGTATGAACTAACCAAAGTTGCAATGATTGTACGTTCAAAATTATGGCATACCAGGTCTTTTCATAACCTTTACTTGTAATTCAAACTGGACAGAGATCAGAGAAAATATATTGCTAAATTACTCACCACAAAAACTTCACAATATAAAGAGCGCGAAAACGCATAAACTTGCTAAAGAAAAAGTGGAGTAGCAAATGCGTGTGGTAGTAATTTTCCCATAGACTTTATATACTGCTAACAGGTTGCAGAACTGAAAAAGAAATCCGAACATAATTGGTTAGCGGTAACACTCGGGAATCGAATTTGGGAGAACGCGGGTCCGAATCCCCGCCCGGACCTACAGATTTCCTTAATTCATTTCAGGCGATACCGGAATGGTTGTTTAAAAAGTTCTTGGCCGATTTCCTTCCCTTTTTTCCCGTCTCTAACGATCTCGACTTAGATGAGACATAAAATAAATGAAAAATATACTTGTTTTCCTTTTGCTTGGCATGTCTTAAAATTACAAAATTGAAAAACTGCCAGTTACGCCGTTCATTTGTCCCAAATGTCTCACAGCTCTATAATCTCTTCGAAGACAACGAGCTGTTATCAGATATGTCTAATAACATTTAAAATAAAGGGACTGAACGAACAAATGCAGAATCTTGGTATCATATTTCTCAGACCTTTTCGTTTAGACTCGGATGTTCTGCTGAAAAAAACTGTGCTTTTAAAAAAAAATGCGTCCCGAGAAGTAATCATTCCGTTGCCTCCACTAGTATTGTTATTCTCAGCGTATGTTGTTACACTACATTCGCTTAAAAACGTCATCGCATATTCGATATTCGAAAACCAATTCCCGTGGGAATGCTAGAGAACCATCCTTGGGGACCGTCCATAAACTACGTGGCTCGGTCTAGGGGATGGCGAGGGAGTTGGCTGGAAAGCTACGCTGGTATACGTGGAAAAAATGGGGGGGGGGGAAGATTTCGAGCCAGGCCACGTAGTTGTCATTCATATTATTTGTCACAGCTAAAATGAGGTACAGTTCACACAACAGCACGTGAATATTCATTTCCGTCATTCAATTATCTCTGTATGTAATTTACGACAGTCTGACAAGAGAAAACAATAGAAATGTCTTCTGGAATCAATAGCGGAAAAAGCTACGTGCTACATGGGGGAGGAGGGGGGCAGAGACAAAAGCCACCGTCGGGCTACGTAGGGGGAGTGGGGGTGAATAGGGGGTTCAAAGGACACCAAAATGGAGCTATGTGATTTATGGACGCTCCCTTGTCACTTTTACGCCAGTATGATGGTTGCAGATGTACTTGATCAACAATGGAAATAAACCATGTTTTCGTCTTCAGAAACGATGTATCCGTCACTTTATATTGTTTTCGGCATGATGCATCGGAAACTATGACTCAACAGAAAACGCAACAATTTTTTTCCATCGTTAATGAACAAGCTATTGGTACCAGCCCGTGCATTCAGCATCGGCGCACCTAAAATGATTTCCCACTTCAAATGCATGAAAAATTGTAGTATAAATAAAATAACACTACATCCCAGAAGTAAGATCACAAATTAGGCCTATAGCAAATCGCACAACGGTTTTTGTCACACAGTCAACAGCATATTATTGTGGTTTTGTTGTTTAGTTGAAATGTTGAAATTCATCAGCTTCCACCGTTATTAACTGATAACTTACCTCAGTTTAGGTGCTCAGAATCAGAGGATTCTGCGGTTTCACACAATTGTCCTCCACTGTACTCGTCTTTACGCACGCATCTCAAACATTTATCCTTATCAAACTGTTACACTTGCCCGTCCGTCGTTCGGTGGTACTGTGCTGCAAGGTGCTCACTCATTATTTTGTGCCAGTTTCTGTTATTCATATAGTCGCCATCACTTCGTTATGTCCTCCATGTTTATGTACGGATCATCGGTCTCATTGAGTCACTTTAATCCGCCTGTTTCTTAGTATGATCTTGTATGGATTTCGTATATTTTTCGGAGTACTTTTTTCTCTAGTACCATGAAATTGTACACCTTACTTTCCTATATTCCATTTCTAACACCTGTACACGGCTAAGATTGTATCAGAGACTTTCAGTGTCGGATCTTCAGGCATATTAACAGAACTCTACCCAAGTATACGCATAAGGGAGTGTGCATAAACCACATAGCTCAGTTTTGGTCTCCTGTCAACCCCCCTCCCCCCTCCCCCCCCCCCACGTAGCCTTACGTGGCGTTTGCCTCTATCACCCCACCCCCCTCCCACGTAGCACGTAGCTTTTTTTCCTTTTGATTCCAGGAGATATTTTGTACTGATTTCTCTGTCAGACTATTGTAAATTACATACGGAGATAATTAAATGACGGAAATATTATTCACATGCTGTTGTGTATTCTGATCCTCATTTTAACCGTGAAAAGTGTTATGAAAGGAAAGCTACGTGGCCTGGCTCGGAACCCCCCCCCTTCCCCCCACGTAGCCCAGAGTAGCCTTCCAGCCAACCTCCCCCCCCTCCCCCCTTGTACCGACCACGTAGTTTGTGCACGCTCCCTAAGCTGTGGTAGCCGCGGCTTACTGCAAGCAATTACGTATTGATTTCGGGTTCAACTGTACCACTTTCCTTACATGAAACAAATCTAATTTACCAGACAAATTTCCGTGGGAACATCATTTTCGATAATTTAGACGAAAATTCTTCAGTTTCAGGGAGTAAGGCTTTCTGCAATTGTGAATGGCTGCTGTTGCTTTATCGAATGTAAGGGTGGGAGTGACGTTTAGTGCGAACATAGCTGATATATATTAGCATTTTATCGAGATAATAATCGTGACTGGCCCTATGAAGGAACTTCTTATCGAATATTGTTGTCAAACACCAAACAGCTAAAACTCTAAAACTATAAAGGGAAGCAAAAAAAAAAAAAAAAAGATATAGTATATAACATTAGTGATATTATATTGGAAAACGAAACGTACATTTGGAAACCACTTGTCTGATTATCGTCGCTAGTTTGAGTTTCAGTCACCAGATTAGGGTCACCACACCCTCTGGAGACAGAGTGTTTGTTCAGGAAGCCTACCCCGTTGGGGGCATTTTCCCTGTAATTGGAGTAAGCGGTGAATTCCCACAGAGCACCACGCCCCATCTCTGGGGAATGAGACACATGGCCAAATGGCTGTGAGGTTTGGCACTGGCAGTCGAAAACCAACTGTACGGCATACCAAACGGTAGCTAAATTATATTTTATCTTATTGTTACAAATAGGCCAGACTCATTAGAAAATATTTCAACGATTACAGGAATAAGCGATCATAAGGCCATAATTGCGACTATAAAATTAATAGCCGAGAGTAAACGGAATTTGAAGTTTTGAAGTAATGTTTTGGAACGTACCAAAAGGATAAGAACAGTAATGCTCATTTAAAATAAGATGAAGGACCGCTGAAGAGCTGTGGTAACGTTTCACATGCGTAGTTATGGAAGCTATCGACAGAAATGTGAGCATGCGTGAGGTAAAAAGATTGCTCAAAGAACAGAGGAGAAAACCACATGTTCGAGAAGAACAAGGAACAACTTAATCGAGTTTGAGTACATGTGAAAAATGCGATGCGTGAGGTATTTAACGGTTTCCGTCGCAATGCGCTTTTCAAAAGCCTCGCAGAATACCAAAAGAAATTGCACGATGAGTGTTTCCATAGCATGAAACGGAAATTGACCATTTTTTGACTGACGTACAGGAGTTCGAAGAGATCCTGTCAACTACCGACCGATCGCTCTAAAATCGATCTTCAGTAGAATTTTGGAGCGTATCATTTGTTTAAACATTATGCAATTTTTTGTTGACTTCAAATTAACTGCACCAAACCAACACGAAATTCAGAAGAATATATCATACGAAACACGGCTCGCTCTAGTTTCTCATGACATAAGAAAGTTATTGATGGAGGATCAAAAGTCTATGCATTTTTTATTTATTTCACAACCTACTCGTGACGAAGATCCGCGCATAAAGAATTTCGCAACAGATTTGTGTATGGGTTCAAAGATTTGTTAAATGAACGGTCTCAATATGTCGTTGTAGCAGGAGAAGCGTTTACTAATACAGAAGTTGAATTGAGTCCCTGATATTTATAAACGGTATTGGAGACAATATTAAAGCCATTTAAGATTGTTTGCTGATGATGCAGTTGTCTATAGCAAAGTGAAGAATTCTGCGAATTGTTTAGAGATTCAACGTGATCTTAACATTATTTCAATTCGGAGAGATAATCGCAGCTTAAATTAAATTAAAATAAGTAAGAACATACCACTTGCTCTCGAGCACGAAGTTGAAT
This sequence comes from Vandiemenella viatica, assembly GCA_031002005.1. NCBI lineage: Eukaryota > Metazoa > Arthropoda > Insecta > Orthoptera > Morabidae > Vandiemenella > Vandiemenella viatica. Next base: position 60,548,260 of record JARYHS010012519.1, on the reverse strand, counting down.
GGAAATTTATATGAAATGGTAAATCCAATATGAAATGGGATCAACACATAACACTGGCCATTGGAAAAACTAACATAAGATTGCGATACATAGGTCGAATCTTGTAACGTATCTGTAGAGAAAATAATCTCTTGTACGTCATAATCTTGAATACTGTTTGCTGTTTGAAATATGTATCGGAAGAGAATTATTAACAGCCTCAAGAAACTGGGACCGAGCGTGGTGGGTGAGCGGTTAGCGCCCTGGCCTCGCATTCGGGAAGACGGCGGTTCGAATCCCCGTCCGGGCATACAGATTTGGGTTTTCCATGGTTTCCCCAAATCACTCCAGGCGAATGCTGGGATGCTTCCTTCAAAAGGCCATGACCGACTTCCTATCCGTTCCTTGTCCCCCAGTTCCATCTCGCCTCTAATGATCTCGACGTCGACAAGGCGTAAAGCCATAGATAAAAAAAAAGAAGAATCTGGAGAAAAGTATCGTGCGATTTGAGACCACTTGCCATAGTACATACTAGGGATGTTACGAATATTCGCATCTGCATCCGCAAATGCGGAATATTCGCATTAATTCAGACATCTGCATCCACATTCACATTCGCATCAATCAATGCGGAATTTTTACGGATGCAGATTCACATCAACAAGTCACTACATGTAAAGAAAGTGGGAAGAGCCAGAGTGGCACGTGCTTCGCGTTTGTTTTGGTAATTGCTAACTTCATTCGGTAATTGACGAATAGGAAGGCGCACATTGGTAACAAGATCCTATAGGTTTTGTTTGTTGTGTTTTTTCTCATTGTCAATAAATTATAGTTACAGTGAATGTTTACTGTGTTTGCGTGTTTAATGAATATTTTGATATAAATATTAAGTGAAATGTCGCCACCAATAAAAAGCAGTATCTGGACTTATTTTACAATAGACAAAAATGATCCGGAGAAGTCGGAGTGTAAGATATGTAATAAAAGTTACTCGCGGAAGGGACGCACAACTACTTCTTTGAAAAATCACCTGAAATCAATACACCCGGAGGAGTTTTGTTTATTCCAAAGTGCGAATAAAGAAAAGGAATTGGAGAAAAAAAATGATGAAGCAGGTATGTATCGAAAATATCGGATTTACAATCATGTTTTACAAACTTAGTTACAGTTAGATAATTGATTTAATTTCATTAATAATTTACTGTTTTCATTTCAAATAATGATGATTATACTTGGTGCTAAAAGGGCCAATATCTATAAATCTTCCTTACTTTATTATATTGTAGTGTGACTAAAATATATTGTTGTTATTGGTCACATGATTTTATGTTACTTTCTATATTAAATTTAAAATACAAAAAATGGCATTATTGAAAATATTCACTTCTTAAGCTTTTTTAGCACTAACAAGAATCCAAAGTTAGTTCCAAATTATGTTTAAAATGCTTAAGTCTTGTTTCAATTCTAACTTTATTGTTAGCAAATTATAGCCCTTTTAACACATAACTATTTGAAAGCGCACACCACATTGGCCTTTTTTATTTTTAAAAATTTCAATTATAATGCGTATTATTTACTTTTAGTTTTTTTACATAGAATTTTGATAAGTATACTTATTTTTTTATTTAGTAGATGGTTTGTGAATATTACAAGTATGTTGTATTTTTTTTACAGGTACAATTGTGACTCGGTTGCAACAAGCCAAGAAACAGCTTTCGTTAGAGGAAGTACTACAAAAAGAAAAGAAGTGGGATACTAACAATCCTAATTCAAAAAAAATAATTGACAAACTCATTGGCGAAATGATAGCGCTTCAAAATTTACCTTTTAACTTTGTGGAGGGACTTGGATTTCGTCGTCTCATACAAGAGTTAGCACCGAAATATAATTTTAGAGGACGAAATTTTTTTACTGATTTCGTGTGCAATGAGCTATACATAAAACTTGCTGGAAAAGTTAAAGAACTAATTGAAGAATATGATTACATGTCGTTCACTACTGATATTTGGACAGATCCCAGCTCAGGTATTTCTTTGCTTAGCCTAACTTGCCACGGAGTATCAGAAAACTTTGAACGATCGTCAATTGTGTTAAAATGTGAGACTTTTGATGACCGTCATACTGGTGATATTATTGCAGAAAAATTTAACACAATGCTTTCTGAATGGAATTTTAATTGAAAAAGTGCATTGCATGATACGAGATGAAGGCCTCTAACATGAAAAGAGGAATGTGATTAGCATTGCTAAATGATTTAGATTGTACCGTTCATAAGTTGCAAATTGTAATTCGGCATGGTTTACGATCGCAGGAAAGCATAGAAGACGTCAAACAAAAATGTAAGAAAATTACTACTCATTTTAACCATTCAACCGTTGCTCAAAGCAACTTGAAAAAAATTCAGGACAGATGTAATCAACCCGCATCTTAAAGTATTCGAGGATTGTGTGACGCGCTGGAACAGCACGTTCTACATGTCTGAGGGTTTTTGAAAGATAAAAGATGCATTAAGTCTTTATGCCAATAACAATAACATTGAATCAATTTTGCCTGAAGAGTGGAAAATAATAGAATGCTGTCTTGAAGTATTGAAACCGTTTGAGAAGCCACTCGTGAAATGAGCAGTTCTCAGGCACTCATATCATCTGTGATTCCTATCATACAAATGCTTTTGAAAAAACTTGACGACTATTTAACAAAACCACGAGAAAAGTGATGCTATTCGGTTGGCAGTCTCTAATCTGAAATCACAATTTTCAGCGAAATTTTCTTCTTTGGAAGATAACAACTTACATGCAATTACACATACAGGGCGTTCGCCGGGAAACGCAACCCACTGTTAGCGCTACAAGGAAGAAACTGCTCCCGGCGAGCGAGAGCGCTCAGTTTCGGGCATTGTTCGACCGTCGGCCGCGGACTATTTCATAATAATTACGCTTCATAAACTTCATAAACTTGTATGTGCTAAGCATTTAAATGTGACGTAATTCATTAGCTTACCTTACAAAAGATGCTGGAAGTGTTGACCCTCTTGTGTAATACACATTTCACATCTTCTGAACATATTTCGAGACACACGCTGCCCTAACTGACTTAATGATTTTTTGGGTGACTGTTCTAGTCGAAAAGCGATATCGTCAATTTTCTCCTCTGTGAGAATACGGTTGACCGACAGTCTCTTTTTGTTAAAAAATGAACCCGTTTCTCTTACTTTTTTAACCAGACGCAGAATTGTTGATTTAGCTGGCAGTAAAGCGCCAGGAAATTCGCGACGAAATTTACTGCGACACTTTTTAAACGACTTCTTCTTCACATATGTATCGTAGAGAAATATTCTTTGTTGCAAACTGTAACGTACCATAATTTTACTCACACTCAAACACGGTACAGATTAATAAGAGTATGAAGCCCCAAACCAGCCAAACCGCAAAGAAACGTTTATTCACAACACTGATTAATAAGAGACTGAAGTCACAAATTATCTACAATGCAAAGAACCCGTTCTTAACAATGTAAGGGTCACTGCACTGCACTGTTGGGGCAGCGGAGGAGTTAAACAGTGCGGTGATTCACGGTGCCGTCTGGCGGAAACTGCTGGCCCGACTGACCGAGCAAGTTGCCGACGGCAACAGACTGGGAGGGTAGCGTTTTCCGGCGAACGCCCTGTATTTAGATCCTCGCTATAAGTATAAATTTTTCAAACCAGTCACCGAAGAAAAAATAAAAGATGAAATAATAAAGATGGTAAAAGATCATGTCGTCACTGCTTCTCCTATGTCGCCGGCGGAAAAACCAAAAAGAATGAGAATGGGAGATTCTCTCGATCCTGAACCAGGAACGTCCAGTATGGGTAAGAAGACTTGCTTAAAAAGCGATCTTGCCATGATGTTAGATTCATCGAACGAAGATGAAGGTGAAGGGAGAACCGGACAACAGAAGCCCCGATGCTCTTCTCCGCAAAGAATTAGTTATTTATCGTAACAAAAAAAGACTGGGTTTAGATGAAAATCCACTTAATTGGTGGAAAGTTAACCGTTGTGAATTTAAAATTCTCTCCAAATTAGCATGCAGATATTTATCACCTCCGCCAGCCAGTGTTCCCAGCGAACAACTATTTAGTGGAGCTGGGTTAATATATAATCCACTAAGAAATAGGTTGGAAGCTGAGAAGGCTGCAATATTGCTATTTATTAAATATAATTCACCAATTTTTAAGTTTAATTATTAAACAAAGATTTTTTATTATGAAACTCTAAGCTTAAAATTATGTTGTGTCATAAGTAAAACTAAAAACTTGTGCAATTTTGTTCTAAAAATATGATTAAATAAATAAATAGTTAAAATTAAATTGATTTCAGTTATTTATGCACTTAAAATTTAAATAATTATCCTTTTAAAATCCCAAAATCCGCATCCGCATCGAATCCGCAGATGTGAACTTCTAATAATCCGCATCCGCGGATGTCTAAATTTTTGCATCCGTAACAACCCTAGTATGAATGTATTAAAATATGTTAATAATATTGAATCTACCACAAACAGTTTTTTATTTAATTTACCTGCTGCTGCGTTGTAAGTGTCATCACAGGATTAGCTGCTCCAGTAAGACTAGCCACACTCACATTGGCAATACCTGGACACATACACATACATCAACAATGTTAACGACAACAGAAATATACATACAAGTGATGTTAGAAAAGTTAACTGAAAATTAATGTTTTTGAAAACAGTCTGCATCTGAAATTTCTTTAAAAAAGTGTGTTGAACAGAAGATAAGGCAGTAAAGGGAGTTTTCAGACTGTGGTGTTAAATTTTCTGAAGGACCCATGGCAGGCTCTTGCAGTGAGCTCTAAAATTTATTGAAATTTGTCCTAAAGACAATATGAAGTAGTAAAGAGGAGTTTTCTTATTTGATTGATTATGTCACTTGACCATTTCTAACATCGATCTGCAAGAATACAAAAGCAACTACAAAACATCAAAATTTTTGGTTGCAACCCATTTATTGATTCTGTTTTGTTGTCACCTTTGGTACAAGCTGAATCCTTCTTCCCGCATGACCAGGACAAATTCATAACAGATAGACACTCCAATACATTTGGAACTAGGGCTTAGTGACAGAAACTTAATGAAGAGAACAAAAATAAATCTTTTGGCAGCTTAAAAATAAGTGGTTGGGAGCCAGTGAAGTATTGCAGCCAGTTGTTAACAGCAGGGAGCATAGAAGGGGTTGGTTCAAATCTGAAAGCATAAAGAAAAGGGAGAGGGTTCAAATTTTGATATGAAATTTCTCTGAATCTTACCAGAAAAATATAAAAGGAAGGAATGTAAAAATCTGAGAGATACAGATTTTGTAAATTTTATGCCTGGGTTTCGGCAAGGTAAAGCATTTTTAACATCGAAAAAAATACTGTCTGTATTAAGAAAGGGATTCGTCTGTGGTAATTTAACTGGTAAATGAAATAGGAGGTTTATTAAGTTGCTCAACCCCGTTATCAGTTAGAATAAATGGCCACAAATATTCCGTATTAACCCAAAATACAGACCATCCAAAACCACTTGTTACCAACATCTACAAGTCATTCACTGCACCTTGGCCAGACACTACTGACTTATTCCCAACAAAGTATAGCATAATTCTTGGAGATTTCAACACTCATCATATGCTGTGGGAATATAATCAGACTGGACAAGAATGGGATTAAACTAATTGAATGGGCTGATGTCGACAACCTGCCATTGATATATAACCCTACAGAGAAAGTTGTATTTCATTCCGCACACTGGAAACAGGACAACTCACACAACCTCTATTTAGTTTCTTCAGGTTTAACATCATCCACGTGTGGAGACAAGTTCTCGGTGACCTCAGTCAGTCATCACGAATGCATGGTGGATTGACTCGAATTGTGAAGGTAATGAGTGGCAAATTAGAGCTGGGTATCAAGTTGAATTTAGAATTTCTGGACTTAGAATAATTTCAGATGAAACACTTTCACACTTAGAAAAAATCAGTGATTATATCGAGTTGAACTCAGAAAATTTTTGAATCAATAACGAAAATTTTTCAAATGGAGGGCTATTATTTGTGAATTACTGTAATGTTTCATGGAAACTAACCTGCAATCAATTAAATAGGGTTGAAGCTGATTACAGTTAAAATACAGTTCAGTTTAACTCCTCTGATACTGGTGATGTGATCTTAATAGAAGAATATGCAGTGACCTAAACAATCTTTAATCATTTTTTATTTTAACTACCTTTTATGAGTCAGTACTTTGAAAATATTATTAGAATATCAGTCTGTGTGTTGGTGATCACTTTTAAGGGAAGAATTTTAGGAACAATAAAATAGAGAAGCATGGTCATAGTTCACATAATCAGTTTTCTTTAATTCAAGCAGCATTAAGTGAACCCACCATTTTTATGGTGACAAAAAGAAGAAAGAAAGAACTGATTATTGTGTTCTAAACCTAACGCTTGTTTATGATGGTTTCAGATTATTATATTTTTGAGTGAAGAAGATGGATTACTAAAGCATTTACCTAGATTACTAGAAAACTATCTTAATTCCACAATAAAGATGGCAGCACAATTTAAATTCGCACTGGTTATAGCTCTTCCAGACAACAAGAGAACATGCTGCGATGTTGCATTCCTACTAATGATCCCTGACAAAAAATGTTTACCTAAATTATCAAGTAAAACCAGAACTGAACAGTTTGTCTCTGAAAATAAAACAGTGCCACAAAAACCATGTGGCCGAAAATTGTATGAAGTGCGGAAGGAATAAATCCTTTATCCAAAATGTTCAATTATAAGTAGCAATTTCTGAGGGAGTGCTGGTAACTACTTAATGGTGATTGAGTGTATTACTTGAATTGAAACTAGGATTGAGAAGATAAGATTCATCCCTTACCAAATGTGAATGCAGAAAGGTTGTACAACAAAAATAAGATAAGCCTAAACAATATTTTGTATGATACCCTAACCAATTCACAAGTCATATGGACACAGTATTACCAAAGGTTGACACTCATTGTGATAGCTACTGTATAAAAAGCAGCTATCACCAGAGGTTATTGGGCATTTCGTTCAAACTCAACATGATTGAAATAAAACCGGAAATAATATTTATTAGTTGCTGCTAGTAACAGCCCTCATACTGAATTTTGAATAGTATTGTACTGTATGAAGTATTTGTAGTGAGCTTAAGTTTGCTTGAATATGATCTGGTATGTTTGTTTTGTAATGTCTTGTAAATCAGTGTATATAGACTTTGTTTTATGAAAGAAAATTATTTAAAGTCCATTTAATATGTTTAAGAGCCGAGTAGTGCAAGAGAATTTCTTAAATGTTTGTAATTCCATATTAATGCAAGTTATGATGTCTACAGGACAATTTTTTACAGTTTGAGATGATTTCTGCAAATAATTTTTTATTTAAGTATCTCTAATTACCATTTCTGATCATTTTGTAATGTTGTTAAGTAATTTTGTATTAATTCCGATTGTTTTTAATATCTTTGATTGTTTGAGTGATTGTTAAGGTTCGAGAAATATCGGGCGTATGCCTTTGAAGAATTCTCGTAATTTCGATAGAGACTATATAAACAGATCGGCTGGACAGAGCAGTTAGTAAGTTGACTTCATTCAGCATTCAGTTTTACAGAGAGATTCATCCAGTTAGTTCACAGAGATTTTATTTGCAACGGCTCAGAAGTGCATCTCTGTATTGTATCTATGCTTGTGAATATCGCTGAATTCATTTTGAAAACAATAAACAAATCTTCAATACAACCTTCTGGTGGACTTTTTAATTAATCAATATATATATAAATTAACCCACCGAAGAATCTAATTGCTGGCTTTAGTTTCTCTATTCTTTTTCTAGTTCATATTGCCTTGCAGCATTTTTTGTGATTCATTATTATTATTATTGGCAAATTCTCCAAATAAATGGAAGATATTAAGCAAATGACCCAATCAAGTTTTCTTTGAGTTCTTCTTGTTGTTCCAATAGGTTATCATTCTTTCCAAGAAAGCTTGTTTGCATTCTTCCAACCACATTGGTCTGTATTGTTTATGTTTTGGTTGTTTAGTTATAACTTCCCCTTTTTCTACTTTGTGTCTGAAGGCGTCTCTTTCTAAGATGTCTGTTGCTCCTATGTTTGCACTTTTAAGATCCTTTCAAATTTCATTCAGCCAAGGTGTTGGATTTTTTAAGTGAAGTTACAAACTCTATTATCTTTTTTGTCAATCAATTTTCTGGAAACCTCAAGGTGACCAAAGAATTTCACTCGCCTTTTCTTGATGTCAATTTCGATGGTTGAAAACTTTTCTGTTGTTTTGATTGATTGTAGTCTGTAACCATCTTTAGCGAGTCTTGCTCCTAGAATTTTTCCAATGATTTTTCTCTCTACTTTTTTTATTTCTTCAAGGTCATGTTTTCTGTTAAGTCTTAACGTTTTACTTGCATACAGGAATGTTGGTTTATGACTGTGTTGTAGTGCCGAATTTTGATCTGTCTTGACATGGATTTTTTGTTGTAGAGATTTTGCACTAACCCTAATGCTTTTTTCACTTTTTGGAGGAGATTTTTCTGTGAGATTTTCCCAAGGCCTGTCGGTTCGATGGATTCTCCAAGGTATTTAAAGTATGGGACCCTGTTGATTTTACCGTATTTTGTTCTCAAACTTGCTATTTCTGTCTTCGAACATATGAATTCAGTTTCTCGAATGAGATTTGTAATCCTACTTTTCCTGCACATTCTTTGAGTGTCTCAAGCTGTTTGATTACAGTCTCTTCATCTTCTGCTAGTATCGCCAAATCATCGGCAAAAGTGAGGTATAGTAAGTAGAGGTTGTTTTTGGGAAAGCCAAGTGGGATTGGCTTCCAACACTTACATTTTTTGAGTTCTTTCTCCCATTCTTCCATAACCTTGTTTCAAACGACGTTGAACAGAAGAGGAGAGAGCCCATCGCCTTGTCTCACACCTGTTTGAATGTCAAAGGGTTCTGAAATTTCTCCCAATGAATTTTACTTTAGATTTAGTGCCAATTAGTGTTCTTTTATGAGTTCTCGTGCTTTTGGATCTAATCTGCTTTCTTCTAAAATTTGGAATAGTGAAAGCCTATCTACTAAGTTGTATTCCTTTTTGAAATACACAAATGTGCATACTAGGGGTTTTTGTCTGAGGGCTCGCATTTTGATTATGGTTTTGAGGTTTAAAATTTGTTCGAGCCACGACCTGTTGGTATGAATCCTGCTTGATATTCTGCTAATTTAGGTTCTAACTGCTCTTTTTTATCTTCAAAACACAGGCTGAAATACAGGCTGACTGGTAGGAAGGAGATCCCTCTATAGTTATTTACATCTGATTTGTTACCTTTTTTATGTAGTGGATGGATTAGAGTAATCTTCCAATCATCTGGGATTTTTTCGGTTTGCCAAATGTTTTGGAGTATTTGTGCAATTTCTTTGAGTGAATTTGGACCTTTTTTTTAATATTTGGCTAAGATTCCATCTTCTCCTGATGTTATGTTATTTTTAAGTTTCTTTATATGTGCATAAATTTCTTCTTGTGTTGGTGGTGATGAGTTCTCTGTTGATATTTCAGATTGTATTTTCGGGAACCTCTTTTTGGGTTGCGGACAATTTATGAGCTGTGAAAAAAATAAGTGGCAGTTTTCTTTATTTGTCGGGGCAAGTTTACCATTTTGTTTTCTAAAACACAGGTTCTGTGATGAGCATCCTTTGATTTGGTTCGCGAAGGTCTTGTAGAAATCATATCTATCATAATTTTTAAGTTTTCTTCGATTATCTGTAGTTGGTTGTTGACATATTTCATTTGTTTTGTCTTAAAATCTTAGATGTTGTTTGTGTGTTTCTTCAGATTTGTTGTGAACCATTATTATTAACATGTATTATTTAGTTTTGATATCAATACATAATAAAAATAGAATTATAAATCAATAAATTATTTAAAAAATACCAGCATTAGATGTGGCAACTTTGAGGGTTTGCCTCTGAGCATTGATCAGTCCACGAGATGCCAGCTGTTGCTTGTTGGCAGCTGTCAGCTGACTGCTTACAATGTTCCTTGGTCTCTGCATCCCTACTAATTGTATTGCCTGTCCTGATGCCTGGAACAGATTGCAAATAAAGTAACGTGGTTAAAAGGATTTTTTTTAATGTTATGGGAAAATTACTGAACTTGGAGGATCAGTTCAATGTTATTTCTCTATTTGAGTGTTCCACATTATTTAACAAGATTTGGTGGAACACAACTCTTGCTGGGACAACGACTACAGAAAAATAAGTAATTGTTATCCAATAGTTAAATAAAACAGACCTCATCAGTAGCTCAAAACTTTTGATGATGATGAATTAAATAAAAATTTAGTAACTGTTAAATTTAATCTAGTAATGGATAAAATAATTATGTCCATGAAAGAAATGAAGGGATATAGAAAAGGTAACTTTAATTTCAATATCATATGCTGTGCTACGAGGGTGAATCAAATATAAACAAGACTTTCGGCCGTTCGGGCGCAATAGTGGTGGGAGAACGTTCCCGCTTCGTTTGGCGATAGGTAGGTTTGTCAGGAGTGGGGGAAGACCGTTAGCCCCTCCCTCGACTCGCTCAGTGCCAACCGTCACGATGTCGGAGCAAGAGGTACACTCGTCGATTGCGCAACGTGTTATAATCAAGTTTCTCGCTGCAGAAGGCGTAAAACCGGCAGAAATCTGGAGGAGATTGACTGCCCAGTTCGGGAAAGAGACACTGTCGCGAGCCAGAGTGTTTGCATGGCATAAACAGTTTGTGGATGGTCGTCATCATGTTGAAAATGAGAGCCATAATCGCAAACCCCGCACCAGCATTACAGAGAACAACATCAGCTGTGTTAGACGGCTTATTGAAGATGACAAGCGTCTTACCACTTCTGAAATAGCAAGTAAGGTCGGAATAAGTTATGGGAGCACTTACTCCATACTCACAGAGGAGCTTGGGTACCGTAAGGTGTGCGCCAGGTGGGTTCCTCGCCTTCTCACAGCAGAACAGAAATTGAATCGACTTCAGGTGTGTGAGCGTCTTCTGGCACGGTTTCGGGAAGAAGGGGACCCATTTCTGACTCACATCACCACCTGTGATGAAACTTGGGTGCACCACTACACCCCTGAGTCCAAACAAGCGAGTATGGAGTGGAGAAAAAAAAGGAGAACCTGGACCAGTGAAAGCCACGTCACGACTATCGGCTGGCAAGGTTTTGGCTACGG